>CM069904.1:99720720-100066402 GCA_036172215.1 Camellia granthamiana | reverse complement strand
CTACTGATATTGCAAATATACAGTGGAAAAGTAAAGCTTAAATGAACTGTAAATGAAACATACCTCGGCGGAGGTGATGGTGTCAAAATAGCGGCGGAAGAAGCTGAAAGTCTCCCGCGGCCTCCGGGTACACCTCCCGTCGTAGCGGCGTGAAAAGGGGACGACCAGAGGAGTCTCCGTCTCCGGTACTGGCTCTAGCCTGGGAAAGTAGGCATAGACCCACAACTGCAAGACAGATGTCAGAACATTTATCAGAAAAAGCAGAATACAGAGTAAAGCAGAAATAGCGGAGCCGTGTGTTGTGCAGTGTATTGAGCAGAGTGTACAGTGTGAACAGTGTACAGTCAGTATAAAGCGGGAGTATGTGTGTGCCGTGTGTACAGTATACAGCAAGTGTAAAGCAGACTACAGCGTGTACAGTGTGCAGAGTACAGAAAGTACAAAACAGAAATGTAAAGCGGAGAAGAAGGCATACCTCCCAAGCTCGCCAGTAGCCTCCTAGCAACTGCCCGCTGCCGCGAGAGACTGAGCTCATGTAGCCATAAAGAGTGGCCAGAGCTGCGCCACCCCAGTCGAAGCGTAAGACATCTCGGACGTCCACCAGTGCGCTGAGTAGGCAAAGAGGCACGGTGTTCGCCCGGTCGGCGAATAGGGTGGTCCCCAACAAGAACATCAAGAAGCCGCGTGCATACTGCTCCACGGCCACCTCGGTCATCGGAGCCGCGTCAACGAGAAGAGGCTGCACCCGGAACTGCACCTCGAACCAAGAATAGCGGACAAAGCCTGGACGTGCCAAAGGCGGAGCCGCGCCAAGTAGGTGGATCTGAGCGGTGGTCCACTCATCCATATCAATGTCGAAGGGGATCGGATCACCCCCAACCCCAATGTCGGTAAGCACCGAGAAGTCATAAGGGGTCATCGTCATGTCCCCAGTCGCCGATAGGTGGAATGAATCGGTGGTGTCCCACCATCTCTCTGCCAGGGCCGCGAGAAGAGGCCTGCAGGCAGTAAGTCGAGTCAGACCCCTGCAGAAAGAGCCGAAGCCCGCCTCGTCCACGATGTGTCAGACTGCCTCAGGAAGCTCCAAGTACCAATCTCGAGCCGTAACATTCCCATACCCGTGGATGGTATGGGAATCTCCCTGTTTACAAACAAATAGTTGCGAAGCAATATAAAATGTACAGTTTTGGAAGAACCGTGGTTCGGTGCAAATGCGGCATGCGTGCAAGTTTTTCAGATTCAAATGGATACCGGGTGCCGGTGTGCTTACAGTGAACTATAACATTTGATGCATCAGTGTGTTTGAGTAAAGTCGGTACAAATCTAGCATGTGTGCAAGTTTTTCAGATTCAAACAGATACCGGGTGCCGGTGCGCCTACGGTGGACTACGGTGTTTGATGCGTCAGCGTATTTTGAGTAAGTGTAATGTAAACATGGTGCACGTGTGCACATTTTTCAGATTCAAGCGGATATTGGGTTATAGTATGCAAGTAGGTGAATTACAACGTATGATGCGTCAGCGTGTTTTGTGTGGTTCAGTGTAAATACAGCATACAACATGTTTTCAGATTCAAATAAATACCGGGTATCGGTGAGTTTGCAGTGAAATACGGTGTGCTGTGTTTGGGTGATTGAGGCTGGTGTAGTGTGTGTGTATGTGTCTCGGTCCTAAGCAGATATCAGTTGTGAAGTTGTCTACAATCAACTACAGTATAGTATATCAGAGTTAAGCAAGTAAAAGTTGTAATCAGCTATGGCAGTTGGCAGTTAACAGTTCTACATTGCAGAAAGTAAAACGAAAAAAATGTTACCTCGGAAGCGCCGAAGGATAGGTGCGAGGCAGGCTCGCGCAGGAGAAGCTCCGGGTCCAGAGCCCTGTCGAAACCACGAAAATGGCGAAGTCCATCGGGTGGTAACACGTGGATGGCCGGCTGGTAAGTCGCCGGATCGAATGGGCGCTCGCTCAGTGGCAGGAGCTCGACCCCGGGATCCATCTCATGGTCCGGGGGAGTCCCGACATGTGGAACATCATCGGCCATAGCGATGGAGATGAGAAAATAGCCGAAAAAGGAAAAACGGGCCGGAATACGAAAAGTCAACCGACAAAGTCAACCCCGAGAGGGTCGGAAATGGCTGGAAGAGTCGAAATGTGAAAATACACGGAAGCAAAGACAAAATCAAGGGGAACAAGTCCCGAAAAAGCGGAACTAGCGAGAAGTGCACCGAAACGAAGATTTGTTCGGTTGAAAATGTCCGAAACGCGAAGAATATCGCGAATCCAACGAGAAAATGGGTGTAAAACGCGAAGAAATCGATGAGAAATCAAGAAAACAAACTCTAGAGAGAGAGAGTAAGGATTTTCGGCGGCTTAGAAGTGTGGAAAATAGGGTTTAAAACCCTATTTTATAAAGCCCGGAGTGAAATGGCAGTTCTGCCCCCGATCAGGCATTTTCTGCCGGTCGGCACTATTTTGTGCCGGTCGGCACCTTTTTGTGCCGGTGGATGAGTTCAGGCAGCCGGCGGCAGCCGGTGATCACCCCACCCAGCCGGTGGTATTCCCAAGGATGTTTTTAGGCAAGATAAGGGGTTTTTGGGTCTTTATAGCCCAAGAAAGTGCAAGAAGGTGCATCCCCGATGCTCGACCGGCCTCCGTCTCGACCTCAGACAGTGTCTTCTATGTGTGGCACTCAGATTCAAGCGGAGATTGTATCCTTTTGTATCCTTTTGTCTTTTATAAAGATTCAAAAGTTGCCCTGTATGCGTTGTTGCATCCATCACTTTGTCTAGTGCGGCACGGCGCGTCATTTTGCACGTCCTCTGCGACTTGCATCTTTTTGTATTTTGTGCGGCATGCGCGTCACACCTGCATCATTTTGTACTTTGTGTTGCATGCATGTTGCACTTAGCATTCATTTCTATTCACGCGAGGTGTGTCACCTCACGTGTTTCGTTTGCGTTGCATTTCATATTCGCGTGAGGTGTGCCACCTCACGTGCTTCATTTGCATTTCATATTCGCGTGAGGTGTGCCACCTCACGTGCTTCATTTTCATTTCAATTCGCGCGAGGTGTGCCACCTCACGTGTTTCATTTGCATTCCTATAGATGCTATGAGGTATTCAGGCCTCATTTGCATTGTATTTCAAATCCTATGAGGTGTGTGCGCCTCATTTGCCTCATTTGCATTGTTCGCGCTATTTTGCGCCCCCGCCTGTCTACATTGTGCATGCATTTCGATTAGCCGGTCCGGCGGGACCTTAAACACGCCCGGTCTAGGAGACCTTAAATCCTCGGAGGGTGCGAAACCTTCGTCTGATGAGGCATGTGTGCCTCATTTTACATTTCATCGCGTCTCGAGGCACGTGTACCTCATTGCACTTCATTTTCCATCCTTTCAGGCACGTGCACCTCCTTGCACGCGCGTCTTGTTTGCCCCATTTGCATCCGCATGCGTGTCTCATTCGCATCACACTCACTTAGAGTGTTGTATAATCGTTACTCCCCGGTCCGGCGGGACCTTAAACACGCCCGGTCTAGGAGACCTTAAATCCTCGGAGGGTGCGAAACCTTCGTCTGATGAGGCATGTGTGCCTCATTTTACATTTCATCGCGTCTCGAGGCACGTGTACCTCATTGCACTTCATTTTCCATCCTTTCAGGCACGCGCACCTCCTTGCACGCGCGTCTTGTTTGCCCCATTTGCATCCGCATGCGTGTCTCATTCGCATCACACTCACTTAGAGTGTTGTATAATCGTTACTCCCGGGTCCGGCGGGACCTTAAACACGCCCGGTCTAGGAGACCTTAAATCCTCGGGAGGTGCAAGACCTTCGGTGCATTAAGGTGCACACCTCATTGTTTTGGCATGCATTCCATCGCGCCGTTTTGCGCACCGCACTTGCATTGTCATGCATACATTTTGCATCCCGGTCTAGGAGACCTTAAATCCTCTGGAGGTGCAATTCCTTCGGTGTTTGTCGTGCCCGAACGACTTCTGTGTTTGCGGTGAGTTCCTAGGAGACCAATGGGGACGGTGAAAAACTAGAGTCTGAATGGCTCATGCCTAGAACGCAAAGGTTCGGGATCTCCGAGACTAAAAGTCTGGTTTAAATACCCAGGGAGTGTACTCTCGGCTTGAAATCTGTATGGAAGCCCCATAGGTTGAGGCGGCATGTTTACGCCTCAATCCTGGATACTGAACCAACCTAGTATATCGCCCTGTTGGTAAGATAGGGAAAGCTGCAATCGTAGTCATTGCATCATAGTGCATTGTCACGCATCATTTGTAAATATTGCATATGTCATGCATCACAACATATTGCATATGTCATGCATTTCAAAAAAAAAAAAAATCCAAAAAATTTCAAAAAACACATGCATTTGTCATGCATCATTGTCGTATAGTGCATATGTCATGCATCACAACATATCGCATATGTCATGCATTTCAAAAAATTTTCAAAAACAAAAACAACAAAAAGAACATGCATTGGTCATGCATCATTGTAGTATAGTGCGTATGTCATGCATTTTCTATAAATATTCATTCCATTGCATGTTGTAAATATTGCATTATAGCTTGCATGCATCCACTGCATCATCCTCCATCTATGGCTTGCACCTTTCCTTGTCGAGCTTGGTCTGGTATGTGCTCGTATTTTTCACGTCTATACACTCATAGTTCTGCATGCGCTCGCGCCTTGAGGGCTTCGACACCTTTTCTATGTTAGACATGACTTGTATGTGTACATGCCCTTCCTAGGCGAGATTTGGTTTGGCCCGCGTGCCATGTCCATTGTATCATCTATCCATCATATTACATTATAGTGTAAATTTTTGCATCCGGCATTAGGATCATTGTTCTTTCGTTAGCGGGTTGTTACCCCACTTATGTCAATCCACCCAATACTTGTTCTTGTGTCCGTCTACATCACTCATAGTTCAGACATCGTTCTATGGTAGACGGACTTGCTACTTCCATCAATCTACTTGACATTTGTGTGGTTTTGAACCGCTCGTGATTGGATCATGATTCAATTGCTTTTCAATTGCATTGCATATTATTTGCATTGTTTATATTTTGCTTTGTAGTTTTGCATATCATTTGCATTACATTTAGATTCAATTGCATATCATTGCACTGTTTTGTGCACTTCATTTGCATGACATGCATATGGCTAACAATATTGTACCTGTTAAGTTTACTTTCTTTGCAGGCACGATATTGTATGTACGGCTCATTTGAGGCCAGCGCAACCGGGCGAGCCGCACAGGTATTGTATCTCCCGAGTGAGACGTTTTGAGAATTTCACGATTCTCTTACAGCCTTTCTGCATTGTAGTGTAGACTGTTGCATGTCAGCTTATAACTGTTGCACGTGTGCTTCATTACAGCTTTCTTTGCATGATCATAAGTTATGCTCAGCTTCTTGCATTTTCAGTTGCATTTTGCCCCTGCCTACGGGCGCATATCTTATCCTTGGCATGTGTGCCTCCTGCATGAACTACGCTGGTTTGATTCCTTAGAGGGATACGTAGGCAGCTTGCGAGTTCAACCATTTGCGCTTTGTATGTTTGTCCAAGTCTTTGGCCTTGTCAAAAATGGGTCGTCTCTGGGCTTTGACATTCACTCCCGTCATTGTTATGACTTCCGAGTTCTGTCAAAGAGGGGCAACTGTAGACACCCCATTTTTGACCGTCCTCAAGACTTGGACGTCACCGTTGGAACACTCGGTGATTATCCATGTTTGTGTTCGTTTGGAGTTCCCGGAGTTCTCGGCTCGCGCGCCTTACCTCAGGACCTCTGAACTCGACCGTTAGTGTTTGGTTTTGCACCAAACACTTGTGTTTTGCCTTGGAAGGGCAGGGAATGCTTTGTGAGGCATTCCCATACACCACCGGCTGTGGCTAGAGGCCACCGGCTGGCTGTAGTGGCCACCGGCACTATATTGTGCCGGTCGGCACTAAATTTTGTCAAAATGACATTTTTTGCCGGCCGGACACTGTGCACTTGCTTTCTGAGATATTTTCAGACAGCTGTGTGCCATTGGCTTCCCCTCCATACGTGTATGGAGGGATGAGCCTTTGTTTGCTTAGCTTGTAAGTCTTACAAGTTCTATAAGAGGAAGGCTCTTCTTCTTGGCTTAGGGTTGAAGTTCTTAACAATCTTTAGCCATTTTAGACAGAGGGGAAGGTCTGGTTTTAGGTTAGAAATTTTGTATCTAATCTATCTCTATTATTCCCTCTTGTTTAAGCACTAGGTGTTTGTGCCTTACTATTGCACATAAACACCTAGTGTTTCACCTTTCTCTTGGGACAGAGGTTCTAAGGACTGGTTTTTGGTGATTCTTGGCTGGTTTGGAGCTCAAGGAGGCAACCACATCATCTTTGGTGGAGAGGTCTACAAGGGTGAGACACTAGTCCTCTTTTTCCCCATTTTTGCAATCCTTTTTTTACCTAGTTTAGAACAGTTTTTGGGCTTAGTGTTTGGCACATAAAAGTTCTGATTTTTGACCCTCTTTATTGTATATTAAGAGTGCTTGGTGGTTTGGGGAGGTTTGACCCCCTTTAGGCCTTGAAAAGGGCCCCTTTTTGTGCTATTTTGTGGAGATCCGGGACTGTCATGCTTGGGCCTCTCCACCACTGAAATCTTGAGGGATTTCAGTGGTGGAGATGGTGCCATAAAGTCCTAGAAAGGGGAGGGCCACCCCCTCTCCTTGGTGTCCTTGAAAAGGGCAAGTTTTGGCTTCCAAAGGAGCACCATGTTTGAGTGTGTGTTGAATATGTTTGAGTTGTTTTCCATGCTCATATTGCCATGATATAACATGTTTCTAAGTTGGTTTTGGTCTCCTATGCATGCTTAGCATAGATCCCATGTAATGCCTCTTTGTTGCTTTAACATGCCTAGGTTGTGTGCCTCCATTTCTAGCATGTTTTAGACTTGTGTTTGTGAAGATTTTGTGCTCATATTACCATGTTTTAGGTCTGTCCATAAGCATTTTGGTCAATCTTGGCATGTTTAATATAGCTCCTTTGCATTTGGCTTGTTGGCCTTGAGAGTATGAGTGTGTGGCATGCCATGCTTGCTTCATTTTTGATGGTTTGGAACCATTTCACATGCTATTTCAGTCCCTTAGAGGTGCTTGTATGTTTACATTGCATGCCTCTTTGTTGCTTCCTAAGCTTGTGTTGCATGCTCCATGTTTAGGCCTTGTTGCATGCCTTTGAATTCATGTCTCTTAGATGCCATCTAAGTGGTCCCTTGGGCCTAATTTGACATGCTAAAACTCTGTTTTAGGTTCTTAAGTGCATGCCATATTTGCCTTGTATAAGCATGGTTTAATGCCTTATTGACTTGCTTTGAAGCCTAGGCCATTTGCGTGCTTTGTTTGGCATACCTCATTGCATGATTTGGCATCATGTTTGACATGAATTTTAGAGCTTTCAATGCATGCTAGTTGGCTAGGTTTGGTCTCTTCAAGTGTGCTTAAGAGTTACCATGATTCATGCCTTAGTGTTGATGCTTTAACATGTGCATGTGTGTGTGTGTCTAGCCTCCATTTGTAGGCACTTCGGTCACTGATTTTAGGCCCATTTTGAGTTGCCTAATTCATGTCTAAGTCCATCATTTCATTGGTTTGCATGCTTGCCTTATATGCTTGTTTGCATGCTTGCATAAGTGCATCACATTATCCATGTTGCATGCTAGATAATATGCTTAGGACTTCATCACATTGGCATGCATACCAAGCCTCTTGAAGTGAGTTTGATAGAGGTTTGGCACCCCTTTGTGCTTGTTTGCATGGCATGCATTTGAAAGCAAAGTTGCATTCTTGGTCCTTAGGGCCATCATGCATGAAAATGCGCGATTGGTGGTCCGGGAATCGAGACACATACCTCTTTGAGTCAATAACATGATAAGGGGTGTGTGTAGTGCATAAATACCTTGAATCACATTGCCATGCATTTTGTTGTCCTCTGCTGCTGTGGTCTGCAGGTTCTGCAGGAATTTTGTGCCGACCGGCACTTTTTAGTGCCGACCGGCAGTAATTTGGCAGCCGATAGCTTTATTGAGTGCCGGTGGCCACATACTTCAGCCGGTGATGCTCTGCCTCAGCCGGTGGTACTCCCCAATGCCCTGAGAGGCACTCCTGGGACTTTGGAAATTTTCTGAGGAGGATGTCAGGGAAAACAGAGGCACACTTGCATGACAGTGCGATTCCGAGCGAATCCCGGGCGCGCGACGCATTTGGACCCTCCTCCCGAGGCATTTACTGCTTTAATTAGATTAATTATTTGTCTAATTAACTTAGTCAATTTGTAATAATTAATTAGCTTGCGTAGTTAATTAATTTGTATTATTCTTTTAGTCCCTCCGAGCGAGGGCAAATTTGTAATAAGTGTGTGTGAGTGGGTGCATGTCTTCCAACCCCCATTTCTTTCCTCCCTTTTATTTACCCGCTTATGTTGGTAGATTAGGGCACATTTAAATCAGCATACCTTATGCAATGCATGTGTGCATTCATGCATTTGTTTACATGCATTCGGGCTCGGCACATCATGCAAACTGCATCGTATTTTCAAGTCCAAATCGAATACGTGATAGTTGTTGCATCTCATGTGCCATGTTTAGGGTTAGCCGAGCCTACTCTAGATTACATCTCTGTGTGTGATGCATTAGCCACTTAACATGAACTAGGACATGCATGTTTGCTAACTAGTTTACTGTTTTGGCACGGAGTACGATGTAAGTATTTTATGCTTTAGCATATCGCATACGTGTGAATGTTAACATGACAGTATGATTACCATGCGGCTAATTGCTTACATGTGATAAACTGTTTGAATGCCTGTGGGTGGAGGTTGGATTGCCTGAGTTGGAACAATTCATTGAAATCCGTATTTTAGCCTACTTGCGAGTAGCAAAATCTAACACGTTTTTCGAGACAAAATGGATATGCAATGTTTATTTCCAAATTAGGCAACCTAGTCTATACTTTTGTGTTGTGCGCATCACGTAGTAATTCTAGGTTAAATAACCAGAATAAGAGCGCATAAAGTTTTCAAAAACGGATATCACGGTTAGTAGAGGCCGGTCTTCGGACCGGGCGAAAGGGGGTGCTCATAGCTGACCTTCCCCGATCGTACCCAAGCTCCCGAGCCAAGACCACTTTGGTGATGACGGACATGTGGCCTTCGGCACCGAGTCAGGGTTTCCTAAATTTCCCATTTTAAAACATTTAGGTGGCGACTCTGTAATCTGGCAAAGCAGTCCATGTTTGGCACTACTTTTCAAAAATCTGTTTTTCTTCAAAACGATTTGCCAGAGCTGGACTCTTTGGTTCCAGATTTAGAACCGTGACGTTTTGAGTCCTCGAACTGTAGTAAACCCAATATGAACAGAACGGGACTTAACCCTCCCGGGGCGTTCGGGGACGTCTACAGTCAGGTGCCATCTATTCTGCCGGTGCTCTCCAGCTGGATACTAAGATTGCAGTGTGGTCAGATTTTCACCCACACAACTATGTATAATATGACCACTCATGTTGGTATGCTGAAATCTTAGCTTCTTTGTGTGACAAGCGTCCTTTTTTTTTATTTTTAAATTTAAAACAAAAAAATTAGATAAATGGAAGGAGTAGGACTTAAACCAAAATTAGATAAATGGTAGAGTATGACTCAAACCTTAGAATCTTGGGTCTAATGAAGAAGACTCTTACTACTTGAATAGTACACAATATATAATAAATATTTTATTTTATTTTTACTTATTTACATTGCATACGTATTGCATGCGCTAAGCGTTGATATCTATTTTTTTTATTTATACTATTATTAAAAGTGAACATCTCACTTGGTGTCTATGAACTTCCTTATCTCCTTTTACCAAGTATACTTCTATTCTTGCGCTAAGTGTCAATTTCTCCATCCAAAAGAAAAAAAGAAAAAAAAGTAGCTTTCTATTCTTGTGTCAAGTGTCAACTTCTCTATCTAAAAAAAAAAAAAAAAAATAGTAGTTAAAAAGGAGGCACAAGACTTGAACCTAAGACCATTCACTTAACTTATTAAAGAACACTTTCATCACTTAAACAATATAGAAAATATGTTGTGAATTCAAAATTAAAATTTATATTTTAAGCACACCCATCGGGTAGAGTTACACCCCTAGTCTATATCTATTTATACTATATATTAAGCAAAAGGGAGTTTTTAATCCTAAGCCTTGTGGGAGCTCCAATCTCCCAATCTAAATTTCTTGATTTTTTGATTTAAAAAAAAAAAAAAACCTTAGCATTTATTAACTTCGTCCAACCCCCAAGTCTTACCTTCATAATAACACTTTAATGTATTAAGAACAAACATAAAAAAAAAATTTCTTGAAAAGTCCAACACATATGATTATTATCAAAATATTAAACTTTAATATAATATAATAATAAAAAAAAAGACATTTAATTTCTTGAAAAGTCTAACACATATGATTATTATCAAAATATTAAATTTTAATATAATATAAAAAAGGAAAAAAAGAAGGCATTTAAAAAAAAAAAAGATATTTAAAAATCGCAATTTACATATATAGATAACTAGCCTATCACCCGTGCTATGCGCAATTCACATATATAGATAACTAGCCTATCACCCGTGCTATGCATGGGATAATTATAGATATTTATATTTGTTTTAGATTTTTTTTAATACATAAATTATGTTTTTTAAGATTTTTTTATAAAAATAATTTAACAATCTTATCATTAACCATAGTGTATGGGAGAAGTTGAAAAGGGTACTGCAGTAACTATACACGGATTGTATCTATAATTATTTGTATACGGGGATTTTAAATGCTGATCAGGAAATTTTATCAATAAATGCAGATATATGGAAAGACATGTAGATTGAAAAAAGTTAATAAATGCTCATCAAGGGATATTGACCAAATCAATAAATGCTGAGGGTTTTTTTTTTTTAATAAAAAATTTAAAAAATTCAGATTGGGATATTGAAGCTCCCACAGGCCTTAGGGGTTAAAAACCTCATTTTGCTTAATATATAGTATAGATATAGATAGATTGTAAACACAATTCGTGCATAGCACGGGTAATATGCTAGTAAACGGTATATTACAAATCTTATTGTAAATTATTTGTGGTGAAAAATACTACAAACTACATAAAAATAATGATATGTTATGATATTTATTATAAAATATTATAATTATATTACGTATGCTATGATAAAATGAATAGGGTAAATTACATTGACACTCCCTGAAGTTTATATTTATTACAGTTCCCCTCTCACTTTTTGAAAATTACATCTCCCCGCTGAGATTTAAAGTTTTATTACGGATTCCCCCCTTTAGCAATTTAATTTTTTTAAATAACAAATTTGCCCTCATTGGGTAAATTACATTGATACCCCTCATATTTTAAAAATTACAATCCCCTCTCCAAGGTTTAAAGTAGCATTATCAATTGCTCTCTCGGTTAGTATTAGTTGGAAAAAAAAATTCATTGAAAAAAAAATTAATTGAAAAAATTTTTTGTTAGTAAAGTTTTTAAATTTCTGTTTAAAAACTAACGTAAGCTCATTTTTTGAATTTACGTTTTTCCTCAAATTTACAAACTGAGACAATCTTTTATAAACCAAAAAAATTATCAAACAAGTTTTTATGACAGTTTTTAAAATTTTTGTAAATATAAATTGAAAACTGAAAACGAAATGGTTACTAAACAGGCTTGATGGTAAAAATGTCGTAAAATTAACAAATAATTAAATAAGTTACCAACGTAAGAAATGACTTATCAAAAGATTTTTAAGCTATGTATGGTTTGATTTTTAAATTTTTTTTTTCAAAATTAAAAATTAATTTGGTTAAGAAATAAGAAATAATTATCAAACCATACATAGCCTAAGAATACTAAATTCTTAGGCTATGTACCACCAAACATATAATATTTTTTACTTTTTTATTTTTTATTTCTTAACCAAATTAATTTTTAATTTTTTTAAAAATTTCTAAAAATCAAACCATACATAGCGTAAGAATCTTTTGATAAGTCATTTCTTACGTTAATAACTTATTTAATTATTTGTTAATTTTACGACATTTTTACCATCAGGCCTGTTGGGTAACTATTTCGTTTTCAGTTTTCAATTTATATTTACAAAAATTTTAAAAACTGTCATAAAAACTTGTTTGATAATTTTTTTGGTTTATAAATGGTTGTCTCAGTTTGTAAATTTGAGGAAAAAAACGTAAATTTAAAAAATGAGCTTACGTTGATTTTTAAACAGAAATTTAAAAACTTCACTAACAAAAAAAAATTTCAATTAATTTTTTTTTTTCAAATAATTTTTTTTCTAATTAATCTTTTTTTTCAATGAATTTTTTTTCCAACTAATACTAGCCGAGGGGGCAATTGGTAATGCTACTTTAAACCTTAGGGAGGAGATTTTGTAATTTTTAAAATGTGAGGGGTGTCAATATAATTCACCCAATGAGGGCAAAATTGGTATTTAAAAAAGTTAAATTGTTGAAGGGAAAATCTGTAATGAAACTTTGAATCTCAGGAGAGATATAATTCCCAAAAAGTGAAGGAGGAAATTGTAATAAATATAAATTTCAAGGAACGTTAGTGTAATTTACCGAAATGACTATGATATGGTCTATATCAGAATGTGACATGTCGCTAAAAGTTTTTAAGTACATGTTCCTCCAATTGTTTTTGTCCACATATTTTCATGGTCTAGAATGCACATCATTTAATTCTTCAATCAATGCATTGAATGTGTGCATGGACTATGAGTACATTGTGGGTCAATTATTCACATAGCTTCCCACTAGTGATGGAAGATATTGTAGAATACCAAAAAATTTAGAACATCCTCACAGCTAGAAGTATTTAGGGTATTTTAAGCATTTTGTTTAGTCTCGTCCAGAGGTGTAAAAAAAATTAATAGAACCAAATCGATTGATTGAAATCGATCAAAATTTTAATTCTTAGTTTGTTTTTTTTATAATATATGATATGTTTTAATTTTAAAATTTTTTATATTGATAGAAACTAAACGGATCAGATATTATATCAAAATATTTTATATTTTAATTCTTTAAGCATTATATGATAAATGACTAATATAATATACTTTTGTGATAAAATTGGATAGAGAAAACATTTATAGAGCAATTTTCATACATTCATTTATTTTTTATTTTATGTGAAATTCTACAAGCTTTTATATAACCCTTTAAAAATTCAAGCACATCCCTCTTCTACATCAAAACGATAACCGATAAAACCAAATTATAGTATACAATCTGTATTAATTCTCAACCATCAAAACTAAAAGAATCGAGTGCTAAACTTGCTCTCAACACTAACCAAACCAAATTGAACCGAACCGTTTACACCTCTCTCATCATATAGCAGTAAGGACGGAATCAGAATTTTATCACCACAGGGGCCAAAAGATAAATAATATTTTTTCACCATATAGATGAACACATACGATATATAAATTATGTATACATAAAAAAAATCAAATATTATAGAAACAAACTCTAATAGGATGAAAAAAAATTTGGTAGAAAATAAGATATCTATTTATCTATACTATATATTAAGCAAAATGGGGTTTTTAGCCCCAAGTTTTGTGGGAGCTCCAATCTCCCAATCTAAATTTTCTAATTTTTTGATTTAAAAAAAAAATCTTAGCATTTATTAACTTCTCCCAACTCCCAAGTCTTATCCTCATAATAACACTTTAATGCATTAAGAACAAGCATAAAAAAAATTCTTTGAAATCCAATACATATGAATTCCTTGAAAAGTCCCAACACATATGATTATTATCCCTCATAATAACACTTTAATTCATTAAGAAAAAGCATAAAAAAAAATTCTTGAAAAGTCCCAACACATATGATTATTATCCCTCATAATAACACTTTAATTCATTAAGAAAAAGCATAAAAAAAATTCTTGAAAAGTCCAACACATATGATTATTATCAAAATATTAAACTTTAATATAATATAATAATAAAAAAAGACATTTAATTCCTTGAAAAATCCAACACATATGATTATTATCAAAATATTAAACTTTAATATAATATAAAAAAGGAAAAAAAGAAGATATTTAAAAAAAAACATTTAAAAATCACAATTCACATATATAAATAATTGTAAGGACAATCCGTGCATAGCACGGGTGATATGTTAGTATTGTATAAAGCAAAGACTCAAGTTAGTGTCTTGAAACCTTTTTATGTATGCTAATGGTTGTTTTAGAAAGTGACTACTCCATCTGTCTCAAAATATTAGTCATTTATTTCATTTTCCATTGTCTCAAAATATTAGTTGTTTTTAAAAAATTAAGAAATAAAATAATATGATTTTCCTATTTTGCCCTTATTTTAAATTTATTAACAACACAAAAAGTACAATTATGATAATTTATATTTTCAAAAAATTATACTATCAAAGGATAATTTTGGAAATTAATATTTTTAAAGTGTAATATTTACTATCAAAAGAAGTTGAATTCCCCAAAATGGACTATTATTTTGGGTTGAATGGAGTATTTTAATTATCTTTTTAATTTTTTACGAAAAGATGTATAAAAAATAATTGAAAAAATAACTTTTAAACTATTTTAGTATCTTTCCAAAACAGCCCCAAGGGCATCTTCAATGGTGTATCAATTTCTTCATCAAATTTGAGTAAAAATTTGAGGAAAAGCTATTTTTGATATCAAGTACTCCAACCAAGGGTTTTGCGGCTTTGTCAAATCACCGGTCGATCAGGCGGATGTCCGGCCAGTCGACTGACTAGTGCAAATTTTTCACAATTTTTCTTCTTGAGGTTGTCATCTGGGGGGTCGACTAGGAGGACAACCGGCCAGTGTAATTTTTTCACAAACTTTTGCTTTGAGGTGGTCATCCGGTGGTAAAAATCTAACGACAATGAACAGTAATTTGATGAAAGACATATTTGTCCTCAGTTTGATGAAAGAAAAGTGAAATCCTGGATTTGATACTGATTTGATGAAACCGTTGGAACTAAAAAAGGAATAATTTTTCATCAAATTCAAATTTAATGATAAGTTCGATATGCGGTTAGAGATGGTCTAAGAATACCTCTCATCAATTTTTTTTGAGGACTTCATCATTTTTTTAAAAATACACTCCTAATTCCATAATTATTAGTAATCATTTTTATATCACCTACTCATAATGATGTACAGATCTTGATGTGAATATGTTGAAAAAATAGAATATCTTAGTGTGAATATGTTGAAAAATAGTATAAAAGAATAATGCATACCTAGTCGAACTCATATATCTATACTAAGGGTTTGTATACGCGATGCATGCACATTTATAAAAAAAAATAATATTATAAAAATAACAATAAAGAAAAATACATATATATTATATGTTGCTTAAGTGACAAGAGCCTTTATTATTCAATCCATTGTCATGGGCTCAAGGCCTATTCTTCTCTTTGCATAATTTTTTTAAAAAAACTCTAAATGTAGGGATATTTTGAAAAAATTCAAAATATGAGATACTGTTAGAAATTGGGCGCCCATGTGGCATGACCCTTTAAACCCTTTTGAACCTTATCCAAGTAATTTTGAATTTCAATTCAAAATTTATTTGGATAACCACTCATGATATCTATATCTATCATATCAACTGATATGGATAGATTGATATATATGGTTATATATCAGATTATATGGTTAAGATATATATTGATATCATATACGTTATGTGATTTTTACCCATAACCTTTTTCCCCAGATTCTCTCTCTAGCTCTTTCCCATACAAGAACGATCCAGCCTCTGTACTGTGACTTGTATGGGTGATACTCATATTGTAGTATCACTCCACTGCTGGGTTTGTTATTCGCATTTATGGAAGCACGTGATTTACCCACAAGATTCTTCGCTTCAGGTTCTATCACCTCAGGTATGATCTGATAATATTTTTTCGCTGCGTTATGCTTGATGTTACATTGGTATCAGAGCATATATGGGTATTTTTGTGTTTATTTTTTTTTTAAATCATGTGTACCTATCTATACTATATATTAAGCAAAAGGGTGTTTTAACCCCCAAGACTTGTGGAAGCTCCAATATGCCAATCCTAATTTCCTGACTTTTTATTTTTTTTTAAAAAAAAATTGACTTGGTGATTGGTTCAAAGATTATAATAATTACATTGACACCATGATTACATGGGTCTCTTGGGGAAGCAAAAGTGGTGGCGTGTAAATTAAGAGCCATAGCCTCTCTCTCTCTCTCTCACATTTCATTTATTGTTTTATTTCCCCACCCTCTATCTCCTTCATTTATCAATAGTGTAATTATAAAACAATAAACCAATCACCAAGCAATCCCAATATTATATTGAAAGAATTTAATAAGTGTTATTTTTTTTTCAAAAAAAAAAAAACAAAAAAATTAAGGGAGAAAAAAATTATATTGAAAGAATTTAATAAGTGTTTTTTTTTTCCAAAAAACAAAACAAAAAAAATTAAGAGAGAAAAAAATTAAGAGCCATTGACACCATGATTACATTCAAAAAAAAAAAAAAACTAAAAAATTAAGAGAGAAAAAAATTATATTGAAAGAAATTAAGAGCCATGGCCTCTCTCTCTCTCTCTCATTTCATTTATTGTTTTATTTCCCCACCCTCTATCTCCTCCATTTATCAATAGTGTAATTATAATTTTTGAACTAATCACCAAGTAACCCCAATATTATATTGGAACTCCACAAAAATTTATGGGTTAGAAATAGATATAAATTTTTTTGCATTTCCAAGAGACCCATGAAACTATTGTGTAAATGGCTATTAATTTTTTTGTTTTGTTTTTTGAAAAAAAAAAAAAAAACACTTATTAAATTCTTTCAAACCTTTATAACTTCTCCAATACACATATTTTTCTTAACTTTTCACATACCTATTGTAAACAGTGATTTTCCTTTTTGCTTTCTCCTTCTTGAGTTCTCACTTTCATACTTTCAACTTCAGTGACTACGTATGAAAACAGTAAGTGTTATTTTTGTTTTTTCCTTCTTAACCTTTTCTTTTGTTTACTGTTTTAATATTAACAGTGATTTTCCTTTTTGCTTTCTCCTTCTTTAGTTCTCACTTCTACATTTCCAACTTCAATGACTACGTATGCAAACAGTAAGTGTTATTTTTGTTTTCTCCTTAACGTTTAATGTTATTTAATCTTTTTATAAACCCTAACAAAAAGAAAAATGTGATTATAATTTCTCCTTCTTCACTTTTTCTTTTGTTCACTGTTTTAATATTGTTCAATGGTTTTTTTGATTTTATTTTTGAATCTTTTTATTTATTATTTTAATTTTATTTTTAATTTTTTAATATGATTAGAGTTGGATAAATATAAACTCTCACAAAAAGAAAAATGTTATTATAATTAGTTGAATGATTCTTTTTTTTTAATGTGATTATAGTTAGTTTAGTAGTTAAAAAAATGTGATTAACAAATTTTTAATGTTATTTAATCTTTTTATTTAATTTTTTAATATGATTAAAGTTAGATAAATAATGTTTTAATATCATTAAAGTTAGATAAATATAAACTCTCACAAAAAGAAAAATGTGATTAACTAATTTTTAATGTTATTTAATCTTTTTATTTAATTTTTTAATATGGTTAAAGTCTCACAAAAAGAAAAATATGATTATAATTAGTTGAATGATTCTTTTTTTTTTAATGTGATTGTAGTTAGTTTAATAGTTAAAAAAATGTGATTAACTAATTTTTAATGTTATTTAATCTTTTTATTTACTATTTTAATTTTATTTTTAATTTTTTAATTTTTTAATATGATTAAAGTTAGATAAATATAAACTCTCACAAAAATACAAATGTGATTGTAATTATTTGAATGATTTTTTTTTAATGTGATTGTAGTTAGTTTAATAGTTAAAAAAAATGTGATTAACTAATTTTTAATGTTATTTAATCTTTTTATTTACTATTTTAATTTTTTAATATGATTAAAGTTAGATAAATATAAACTCTCACAAAAAAAAAATGTGATTGTAATTAGTTGAATGATTCTTTTTTTAATGTGATTGTAGTTAGTTTAATAGTTAAAAAAATGTGATTAACTAATTTTTAATGTTATTTAATCTTTTTGTTTACTATTTTAATTTTATTTTTAATTTTTTAATATGAGTAAAGTTAGATAAATATAAACCCTCACAAAAAGAAAAATGTGATTATAATTTCTCCTTCTTAACTTTTTCTTTTGTTTACTGTTTTAATATTGTAATTAATCAAAAATTAGCTCAATGATTTTTTTTTAATGTAAAATCTTTTTATTTACTATTTTAATTTTATTTTTGATTTTTTAATATGATTAAAGTTAGATAAATATAAACCCTCACAAAAAGAAAAAATGTGATTATAATTAGTTGAATGATTCTTTTTTTTAATGTGATTGTAGTTAGTTTAATAGTTAAAAAAATGTGATTAACTAATTTTTAATGTTATTTAATCTTTTTATTTACTATTTTAATTTTATTTTCAATTTTTTAATATGATTAAAGTTAGATAAATATAAACTCTCACAAAAAGAAAAATGTGATTATAATTAGGTGAATGATTCTTTTTTTTAATAGTTAAAAAAAATGTTATTAACTAAATGTGATTGTAGTTAGTTTAATAGTTAAAAAAAATGTGATTGTAGTTAGTTTAATAGTTAAAAAAAATGTGATTAACTAATTTTTAATGTTATTTAATCTTTTTATTTACTATTTTAATTTTATTTTCAATTTTTTCATATGATTAAAGTTAGGTAAATATAAACTCTCACAAAAAGAAAAATGTGATTATAATTAGTTGAATGATTCTTTTTTTTAATGTGATTGTAATTAGTTTAATAGTTAAAAAAAAAGTGATTAACTAATTTTTAATGTTATTTAATCTTTTTATTTACAATTTTAATTTTATTTTTAATTTTTTAATATGATAAACTCTCACAAAAAGAAAAATGTGATTATAATTAGTTGAATGATTCTTTTTTTTTAATGTGATTGTAGTTAGTTTAATAGTTAAAAAAATGTGATTAACTAATTTTTAATGTTATTTAGTCTTTTTATTTACTTTTTTAACTTTATTTTTAATTTTTCAATTTTTTAATATGATTAAAATTAGATAAATATAAACTCTCACAAAAATAAAAATGTGATTGTAATTAGTTGAATGATTCTTTTTTTAATGTGATTGTAGTTAGTTTAATAGTTAAAAAAAATGTGATTAACTAATTTTTAATGTTATTTAATCTTTTTGTTTACTATTTTAATTTTATTTTTAATTTTTTAATATGGTTGAAGTTAGATAAATATATACCCTCACAAAAAGAAAAATGTGATTATAATTTCTCCTTCTTAACTTTTTCTTTTGTTTACTGTTTTAATATTGTAATTAATCAAAAATTAGTTCAATGATTTTTTTTTAATGTAAAATTTTTTTATTTACTATTTTAATTTTATTTTTGATTTTTTATTATGATTAAAGTTAGATAAATGTAAACCCTCACAAAAAGAAAAAATGTGATTATAATTAGTTGAATGATTCTTTTTTTTAATGTGATTGTAGTTAGTTTAATAGTTAAAAAAATGTGATTAACTAATTTTTAATGTTATTTAATCTTTTTATTTACTATTTTAATTTTATTTTCAATTCTTTAATATGATTAAAGTTAAATAAATATAAACTCTCACAAAAAGAAAAATGTGATTATAATTAGTTGAATGATTCTTTTTTTTAATGTGATTGTAGTTAGTTTAATAGTTAAAAAAAATGTGATGAACTAATTTTTAATGTTATTTAATCTTTTTATTTACTATTTTAATTTTATTTTTGATTTTTTAATATGATTAAAGTTAGATAAATATAAACCCTCACAAAAAGAAAAATGTGATTATAATTTCTCCTTCTTAACTTTTTCTTTTGTTTACTGTTTTAATATTGTAGTTAATCAAAAATTAGTTCAATGGTCTTTTTTTAGTGTAAAATATTTTTATTTACTATTTTAATTTTATTTTTGATTTGTTAATATGATTAAAGTTAGATAAATATAGACCCTCACAAAAAGAAAAAATATTATTATAATTAGTTGAATGATTCTTTTTTTAATGTGATTGTAGTTAGTTTAATAGTTAAAAAAATGTGATTAACTAATTTTTAATGTTATTTAATCTTTTTATTTACTATTTTAATTTTATTTTCAATTTTTTAATATGATTAAAGTTAGATAAATATAAACCCTCACAAAAAGAAAAATGTGATTATAATTTCTCCTTCTTAACTTTGTTTTAAATATAGATTGATCTGAAGAATGTCTATATCTTTCAGAAAGTAAAAAAAAAAAATTTAAGTATAACTTTTTTACTTTTATAACATTTTATAAATACATAATATATGTATTGTTCATTAATTATGATACTAACTATTATGTTGACAATGCAGAAATGCTTATGGAAGGCCCACAACAATTTAGATTTTAGTTATTTTTTGTTTTACTTATTCAGTGAATTTCGAACAAATGTAATAAATTCTTATTTTTATTATTTTAATTATGCAATGTCAATATTTTCTTTTAAAATTACATATATTTTATGCTAACAATTTAAAAATATGTTTAACATAACTATGAATGATTTTTTTTTTTAATGTAAATTTAATCCCGTGCATAGCACGGGTGATATGCTAGTCTATATATTAAGGAAAAGGGTCTTTTAAAACCCAAGGCTTGTGGAACCTCGAACATGCCAATCCTAATTTCTTGATTTTTTAATATTTTTTTTAAAAAAAATTGACTTGGTGATTGGTGATTGGTTCAAAGATTGTAATAATTACACTATTGATTACAATAAATTCAAAAATTGTAATAATTACACTATTGATTACAATAAACACTTAATTTATAATAATTACACTTATTAAATGAATAACGCAATAAATGAAATCCTGATTTCCTTACTTTTTGCATCCCCAAGAGACCCATGTAATTATTGTGTAAATGCCTCTTAAATAAATAACTAAACACTTATTAAATTCTTTCAAACTCCTCGGTCAAACCCCATATATTTAATTTATATATTATGTAATTATTGTGTAAATGCCTCTTAAATAAATAAATAAACACTTATTAAATTCTTTCAAACTCCTCGGTCAAACCCCATATATTTAATTTATATATTAAAAAAAATAAAAACAAATATAAATATCTATTATTATCCCGTGCATAGCACGTATGATAGGCTAGTACTATATATTAAGCAAAAGGGGGTTTCTAACCCCCAAGGCTTGTGGGAGCTCCAATATGCCAATCCTAATTTTCTAATTTTTTGTTTTTAAAAAAAAAAAATTAACCTCAGCATTTATTAATTTCTCTCAGCCCACAAGACTTTTTGACTTCTCTCATAATTACTGCAGTACCTTTTCCAAAACAAATAATTTGTATATTAAAAAAAATTTAAAACAAATATAACTATCTATATCTATATCTATCTATTTATTTATATCTGTCTCTAACCCACAAGTTTTGTGGGAGTTCCAATATCTGAATCTTAATTTCTTAATTTTTTTGATTTTTTTTTTATAAAAAAAACTTAGCACTTATTAAATTCTTTCAAGTCTTTTAACTTCTCCAATACACACTAAACCCTAAATTCTAAACATAAACACTCACAAAGAAAAAAATGTGATTGTAGTTTGAATTTTCTAATCCCAATCTGAATTAAAAAATTAAAGTGTGATTGTAAAAAGATTTGTTTGAATTTAATAAGTGCGATTGTAAAAACTTTTGAATTTAAAAAATTAAAAAAAGTCAAAAAAGACTTGGAAGAATTTAATATTTATCACATTTTAAATTCAAACGATCACATTTTTTAACATTTTTTGAATTTGACTTGGAAGATTTTAACATTTTTTAACGATCAAAAAAGACTTGGGAGAATTTAATATTTATCACATTTTAAATTCAAACGATCACTTCCCCAAGTCTTTTTAAAAAAGTTTGAATTCACAATCACACTTTAATTTTTTACAATCGTTTGAATTTAAATTCAAAAGACTTTATCACATTTTAAATTCAAATATTTATCACATTACATTACAATCACATTACATTACTATCACATTTTTTTGAATTTAAAATTACCATCGTTTGATTGTAATGTAATGTAATATTTATCACATTGTAATGTGATTGTAATGTAATGTGATCATGGGTCTAATATTTATCACATTTTTTGACTTGGAAGAAAGTCAAAAAAGACTTGGAAGAATTTAAAGAAGTTAAAAAGACTTGGAAGAATTTAATAAGTGCTAAGTTTTTTTTAAAAAAAAAAATCAAAAAAATTAAGAAATTAAGGTTCAGATATTGGAACTTCCACAAAACTTGTGGGTTAGATATAGATATAAATAAATAGATAGATATAGATATAGATATTTATATTTGTTTTAATTTTTTTTAATATACAAATGATTTGTTTTGGAAAAGGTATTGCAGTAATTATAAAAAAAGTCAAAAAAGTCTTGTGGGTTGAGAGAAGTTAATAAATGCTGAGTTAAATTTTTTTTTTTTAAAAAAAACAAAAAATTAGAAAATTAGGATTGACATATTGAAGCTTCCACAGGCCTTGGGTTAAAAACCCCCATTTTGCTTAATATATAACTAGCCTGTCACTCGTGCTATGCACGGGATAATTTTAAATATTTATATTTGTTTTAATTTTTTTTAATATATAAATTATGTTTTTTAAGATTTTTTATAAAAATAATTTAACAATCTTATTACTAACCATACTGTACAAGAAAAATTAAAAAGGCTACTGCAGTAACTATGCACGGGTTGTATCTATAATTATTTGTATAAGGGGATTTTAAATGCTAATCAAAAATTTTGACCAAATCAATAAATGCAGGCATGTGGATTGAAAAAAGTTAATAAATGCTGATCAGGGGATTTTGACCAAATCAATAAATGCTGAGGTTTTTTTTTTAAATAAAAAATTTAGAAAATTAAGATTGAAAGATTGGAGCTCCCACAAGGCTTGGAGTTTAGAAACCCCATTTTTCTTAATATATTTACAATTATCTGTATATGTGAATTGCGATTTTTAAATGACAAGCATATGAACTGTATCAACACTTCCAAAGATAAGCATATGAGCTGTATCAACACTTTCAAAGATAAGCATATGAGCTGTATCAACACTTTAACTGACAAGCATATGAGCTGTATCAGTGGAGTCCATCCCCTATCTCCTCCTAAACAACATCCGGTTTAGAGGTCCATCCCCTATCTTCTCCTAAACCGTGGAGTACATCCCCTATCTCCTTCCACACACACAACGTATATACACATAGGTCATATACTCAATCAATCAATACATAACGTTAATGTATTCTATCAACTGTCATACTCTATGACACATCCAATTGATTAGTTTTAGTTTGCCTAATCGTCATGCATTCTCTACAACAATCAAAACTACCTTCCTCCGGTGGCCCAAGCAATTATTTCTAAACAGATAATATATCAATGTTTTCAAAAGTGAACGATTAACAAATCCAACTCCACAATTCTACTATATAATGAGCCAATTTCATTATCTCCAACCCAATTCCACATATCAACACATTTTTCAAATTAATTATACCAATTAATTTACACAACAATTTAGGATTTTAACCCCATTTCCCAATATTGACCCAATGATCCATATATCAACAACCAACAACATTATCATTATTTTGAGACCCAAATTACGCATTTAGAATCAAAATAACAAAACCCCCCTTTAACATTTTGAAACCCTAGATCCCAAAATCAACCATTTATCAAAACAACCAAAAATTTATGCTAAAGACCATAAGAGTGAGTAGGAATCCCTACCTCAAAAGTTAACACCCAACGAAGAAGATGATGAAAACGAAAATGCACCAAATCACAAGTTTTCCGGATCAAAATATAGCCCTCGACGATCAACAACTTTTTTGTAAAGGCCAAAGGGTGAGCAAACAACTCCTACTAGATCAATACCTAGAGAGAAGGCAAGGTCCTAGAGAGAGGGACTCAACAATGGAGTTTTTGGAAAAGTAAGTGAGAGAAGAGATGTGAAAAAGTGATTTTAAAATGTCAAAACACGGAGCCTTAAACCAGTCGCCCTGCTCGAGCGTAGAAACCCCCGCTCGAGAGTCACTCACAGACCCCCGCTCGAGTGTCCAATCCGCCGCTCGAGCGGGCGAATACGCACTCCCAGTACTTTTGCAGAACCAGGTCCCCGCTCGAGCGTTAAACTCCCTGCTCGAGCGTAACTCACAAACTCCCGCTCGAGCGTCCAAACCGCCGCTCGAGCGTACAACACTACAGAGGAGATATTGGATGGTTGATTTTCCCGCTCGAGCGCCAAAAGCTCCGCTTGAGCGGACATGCCAAAATCTGGGCATCTAGTTTTGGTTCCTACGTTTAACCAACCTGTTTCAAACCTGCCCAACACAACCCAAGACTCAAATACAAAGAGTAAAGGATGTAAACAAGATATACACAACAACCACCTCCACGGAACCTAAGTCCGAATACAACAAATAAGAAAAGGGAAACCGGGATCGCTATAACTTCCCCCTCTTAAAGAATTTCGTCCCCGAAATTAAACACAAGTTTTTCAAAACAAGTTTTCTCCATTTCCAACAATATTACAACATAGTACTAAGCATTCCGATCCATTACTGGTCAATCTCATCCCTTTTCAAGAGGTATTTCACATTATACATAACAACCTGCATTATCAACATGCATTTCCTTGAAATTTACCAATTTCAACTCATTTTCCACAATTCCATAACACATGGAACATTAATATCATGCTTGCATTCTCACAATTTTCTTAACATACACAATGTTAAAACAACTTCCATTTCTCAAAACATTCACAATGTTTTACAACTTAAGACATATATAAAGTTCTTAAAGCTCAACGATATTACAAAATTTCATTACATGATTACACATCAACAAACATGTCCGGATATTTCTCACGGACTTCCAACTCACGTTCCCAAGTGGCTTCCTCCACTCCGTGATGCTTCCACAAGACTTTTACCAAGGGAATGGTTTTGCCTCGCAAGACTTGATCCCGCCTATCCAAGACCCGAACCGGTCTCTCCTCATACGAGACATCCTCATCTACCTCCAAATCGGTCCAATCTAACACATGGGACGGATTCGGCTCGTCCTTCCGAAGCATACTAACATGAAATACGTCATGCACCCCGGACAACTATGGTGGCAAAGCCAAACGATAAGCAACCTCCACAATCCTCTCAAGGATCTCAAAGGGACCGATAAACCGAGGAGATAACTTCCCCACTCTTCCCAAACCTCATCAAACCTCGCCTAGGTGATATTTTCAAGAAAACATGATCACCTATCTCAAACGCCAAAGGCCTCCTCCTACGATCGGCATAACTCTTTTGGCGACTCTGGGCTGTAACAAGCCTCCTACGGATAAGCTCAACTTTCTCCGTCGTCTCCCTAACCAACTCCGGACCCAACAAAGGTGCATCACCCACCTCGGCCCAACAAACTGGAGACCTACAAGGTCGGCCATACAAAGGCTCAAACGGTGCCATACCGATGCTAGACTGAAAGCTGTTGTTGTAGGCAAACTCCACCAAGGGCAAGTGCCTCTCCCACGCCTCATTAAAGTCAAGGACACAACCTCGAAGCATATCCTCAAGGATCTGAATGGTACGCTCGACTGCCCGTCAGTTTGAGGGTGATAAGCCGTACTAAAGGTCAACTTAGTGCCCAAGGCACTCTGCAAACTCTGCCACAACCTAGCAGTAAAACGAGGATCTCTATCTGAGACGATCGTCACTGGAACCCCGTACAATCTCACTATGTCCCGAATATACAAGTCGGCGAGATGATCTACCGAATCTCTCACGTACATAGGAATGAAGTGCGCCGACTTAGTCAACCGGTCCAGCAACCACCCAAATAGCATCACTACCCCGCTGAGTCCTCGGAAGACCTACAACGAAGTCCATAGTGACATGCTCCCACTTCCACTCAGCAATAGGCAAGGGTTGCAACAAACCGCTGGCCTCTGATGCTCGGCCTTCACTCGCTGACAAGTAAGGCACTTAGACACGAAAACAGCCACATCTCTCTTCATACCCCGCCACCAGAACTGGCGACCCAAACCCCGATACATCTTAGTGCCTCCCGGATGCACCGTAAGACGTGAATGGTGAAACTCTCGGAGTACTTCCTCTCGGCAAGACTCCGGCACAAACAAACGGTCTCGGTATCTCACACTCTAGTCGGGATACACCGTCAAACCCTTCTCAACCTTCCCACTGGAGATCTTCTCTCGGAGGGATTCTACCTCAAAGTCACCCCTCTGTGCCTCTAACACTCGAGTCATGAGTGTAGGCTGTGCAACTACAGAAAACAAGGTCACAGCCTCTACAGATTCGCTCAGAAACAAGTCAAATTCGCCAAGTGCACCCAACATCTCCCATGCCCGGATGGCTATACAAGCTACATCACTAATGGATTTCCTACTAAGGGCATCGGCCACAACATTGGTCTTCCCCGGGTGATAGTGTAACTCAAAATCATAGTCCTCAATGAACTCCATCCACCTTCTCTGCCTCAAATTCAAGTCCCTCTGTGTAAACAGATACTTCAAACTCTTGTGGTCCGAGAACACCTCGAACCTCTCTCCATAAAGGTAGTGCCTCCAAATCTTTAAGGCAAAGATCACTGCCGCTAACTCTAGGTCGTGCGTAGGGTAATTCTTCTCGTGTACTTTCAACTGACGTGAGCCATAAGCTACCACTTTTCCCTCTTGTATCAACACACAACCCAAACCCTCTCGTGAGGCATCACAATAAACCGCATAACCCAAACCTCTCTCCGGAATAATCAACACCGGAGCGGTAGTCAATCTAACCTTCAACTCTTGGAATGACTTTTCACAAGTCTCACTCCACACAAATTTGACCACTTTCTCGCGTCAATCTAGTCAATGGCGATGCTAGCCTGGAGAAATCTTTCACAAACCGACGGTAATACCCAGCTAATCCCAGAAAACTGCGGATCTCAAACACACTCTTAGGCTGTGCCCAATCTTGCACTGCATCAGTCTTGGATATATCAACAGACACCCCTTCCCCGGATACCACATGGCCTAAGAACTTGACCTCTCCTAGCCAAAACTCACACTTCCTAAACTTAGCATAAAGCTTATGGGCTCTAAGCAATTCAAGCACCACTCTCAAGTGTTCCTCGTGCTCCTCCTCAGAAGACGAATAGATAAGAATGTCGTCTACGAAAACGACCACAAAGCGATCTAGGAATTCCCGGAAGATCCGGTTCATCAAGTCCATAAAGACTGCCGGTGCATTGGTAAGCCCAAATGGCATCACCAGAAA
The DNA here is from genome assembly GCA_036172215.1 of Camellia granthamiana. Taxonomy (NCBI): domain Eukaryota; kingdom Viridiplantae; phylum Streptophyta; class Magnoliopsida; order Ericales; family Theaceae; genus Camellia; species Camellia granthamiana. The sequence continues at coordinate 100,038,885 of CM069904.1, read as the reverse complement.
TTCATAATGGCCATACCGCGTACGGAATGCCGTCTTCGGAATATCCTTCTCCCTGATCCTCAACTGGCGGTAACCCAATCTCAAGTCTATCTTAGAGAAGCAACGGGAACCCTTCAACTGGTCAAACAGATCATCTATACGGGGCATAGGGTACTTATTCTTAACCGTAGCCCGATTTAACTTCCGGTAGTCGATACACAATCTCAAGGCACCATCTTTCTTTTTAGCAAAGAGGGCCGGTGCTCCCCACGGTGAAACACTAAGGCGAACAAAACCCTTATCTAGCAATTCCTGGAGCTGAATCTTCAACTCACTCAACTCGGCTGGGGCAAAACGATAAGGTGCCATAGAAATCGGCGCCGTGCCGGGCACTAAATCAATAAAGAACTCTATCACTCGGTGAGGTGGCAAACTAACGAGATCCTCGGGAAAAACATCCGAATACTCACAGACCACCCTCGGCAATACAATTTGGGTCTCATCACACTCACCACTCATGAAGCTAGCAAGTAGACCACTAAGCTCACCCCGCCCTTGCGGATCATACGACGGTGACAATACACTACCAACCCGATCCCCCAAGAAATGGAAACACTCCCCGCTCAAGGTACCAACTGTGACCCTCTGGCGGTAGCAATCAATAACAGCCCAGTATGACGATAACCAGTCCATACCCAAAATAATATCAAAACTCTTCATGGGCATAACAACAAAGGAAAAAGGAAGCCTACGGTCGGCGACCTCTATATCACAACCTCTATATCCGTGTTTCAAAGTCAATTCACCCCCAACAGGCGATACTACACAAATAGGAGATGCTAACAATGCCAACTCCAACTCCAACACAGATGCAAATGCAGCAGATACAAAAGAATGAGATGTACCCGTATCAATCAACACACTAGCAACCGAGTTGCAAAACAAAAAGGTACCTCTCACTACTGATGGAGCCGGTACTAGGTCCTGCGCGGCAACAGCGTACACGCGCCCTGTAGGCCCCTGATTCACCTGCTCACCTCTAGGAGCAAAAGACTGCTGCACAAACTGGGATGACGAAGCTCCCGGATTAGCCCTTGAGGCCTGCACAGATTGAGTTGGCTGAAAACTCTGCGTCTGCCTAGAACCAGACGCTCCTGAAGTGGCACTCAACGGCGGGCAATACCTCTTCAGATGCCCAGGTTGACCACACTGATAGCAAGATAAAGGCTGGCCCCTGCCCTGACTCTAGCCCTGAGGTCTAGCTGAAGAAGAAGTAGCTCGCTGACCCCCTCCCTTCTGCGGGCAAACCGAAGACTTGTGACCCAGCTGGCGACACGTGAAACAAGTCAAGCCTCCCTGACTACCTCTCCTGGAGCCTGCACTCGGCATTGGAAAGGTCGATCTAGGCAGACTCCCCTAAGACTGCTGAGGGTTAAAACCCCTCTGTCTCCTGCCATCACCCTAGCCATCTTGGCTCCTCTTGGAGCCGCTATGCTTCTCCTTGTCCTCCTCCTGCATCATAATCTCCATATAAGCTGCAGCATCCACCAAACGCCTATACTCTCGGATAAAGGACCCTCCAACCCTCAACTTGAGTCCACGCCTCAACTTCCGCTCAAATTCAAAGCAACGGCATTCCTCGGACGCCACAAGTTCAGGTGCAAACCTGGACAGACTAGTAAAAGTAGTCTCAAACTCGGCCACTGACAAACCCTGTTGTTTAAGCCGGCAAAACTGATCCCTCAGCTTCTCCCTAGCAGCTGGAGATAAAAACTTCTCTTGGAAAGTAGTCACAAAAGCCTCCCAAGCACCACCAACATTGCCCTTTTCGTACTTCCACCATTGACCCGCATCTCTCTTCAATTAGAAGGATGCTAAGGTCACCTTTAAAGCCCTATCCTCGATGCCAAGCATCTCGAATGTCTTCTCCATCTGTTCCAACCACTCGTCAGCCTTAAGTGGCTCCTTTGGATCCCCAACAAACTCGTCCGGGTTAGACCGGAAGAATTCCCTCTTCAAGAAGGAAGGCCCTGCCTCAGCTGCATGGGCCTGATCTTGATTCCCTACTCTGAGAATACCCAAAGTTCCTGCTATCTCTCGGGCCAAGGCACTCATAGCCTGCTAACCCGCTGGTTCAGCCATATTGGCCTGACTAACTCCCTCCTGCTGTGCCGGAATATATCATCTGGTAAAGGCATCTCTTGCCTACCACGCCTACCATGTCCTCGTCCTGACATCCTAATAAAGGTAACCAAGACTATTAGCACATTCATAAGGCGCCGAAGTTATAACACTCGCGTCCGAGATGCATGGACAACTGTAATCCACTCCACGTAAGCACATAAACACATAAGCAATTACGAATTTCATTCCCGGATAATGATAGTCCCAAGGCGTTACTAGAGTTCCGGTTAGAAACAGCATTGATCAAGTGCTTTTCCAACAAGACTCCCAGAAACCCAAGGATCCAGTCAATATCCTAGAAACTAAATCCCATACCCAAATAATCACATAAACATGTTATCAACTAAACACATAGCATAAGACACTACTTTTAAGTTTCTATCAAGCGAGACAAACCCATTGTGATACTAATCACTTCCCACGTACCCAAAGTATTCGAACCCGGTACGCTCTGATACCAAGTTGTAACGCCCTCAAAATAATACATAAAACCCATCATTTTAGACATGCATTGATATAAGAGAAATCATCCATTTCTATTCATCAGAGTAGTTCTTATAATAGTATTACATGTTAACACCAAAAACAAATGCCCTAAGGGCTTACAGCTTTCCAAGTCAACACTTGGTTACACAAAAGGAGAGTACTAACTCTATACAAAAGAAGCCCTTGGCTCGATATACATGTAATACAAACAAAATAATCAAAAAGAGTCTTCGACTCTCATCATCGTCCAAGCTATGTCCTTGGAGGTGGCATGCTACCTGTACCTGAAAATAATGTCCCATATAGGGTGAGCCAATGCCCAGTAGAGATATGCTAAACACAATATGGGCAATAACTAAGACATTTGCGGTTGATAAATGTTCAATTCCCATAAATCAATTCATAACTACTGGGTTCATGTTTCATTTCATTTTTCATTTCTCATTTTACAATAGATAAACATACTAGTTGTATCAACATTTCGACAGATAAGCATACAAGCTGTATCCACATTTCAACAGATAAGCATATTAGCTATATCAACACTTCCAAAGATAAGCATATGAGCTGTATCAACACTTCCAAAGATAAGCATATGAGTTGTATCAACACTTTAACTGACAAGCATATGAGCTGTATCAGTGGAGTCCATCCCCTATCTCCTCCCAAACAACATTCGGTTTAGAGGTCCATCCCCTATCTTCCCCTAAACCGTGGAGTACATCCCCTACCTCCCCCACACACAACGTATATACACATAGGTCATATACTCAATCAATCAATACGTAACGTTAATGTATTCTATCAACCATCATACTCTATGACACATCCAATTGATTAGTTTTAGTTTGCCTAATCATCATGCATTGTCTACAACAATCAAAACTACCCTCCCCCAGTGGCCCAAGCAATTATTTCTAAACAGATAATATATCAATGTTTTCAAAAGTGAACGATTAACAAATCCAACTCCACAATTCTACTATATAATGAGCCAATTTCATTATCTCCAACCCAATTCCACATATCAACACATTTTTCAAATTAATTATACCAATTAATTTATACAACAATTTAGGGTTTTAACCCCATTTCCCAATATTGACCCAATGGTCCATATATCAACAACCAACAACATTATCATTATTTTAAGACCCAAATTACGCATTTAGAATCAAAATAACAAAACCCCCCTTTAACATTTTGAAACCCTAGATCCCAAAATCAACCATTATCAAAACAACCAAAAATCTATGTTAAAGGCCATAAGAGTGAGTAGGAATCCCTACCTCAAAAGTTGACACCCAACGAAGAAGATGATGAAAACGAAAATGCTCCAAATCACAAGTTTCCCGGATCAAAAGATAGCCCTCGACGATCAACAACTTTTTTGTAAAGGCCAAAGGTGAACAAACAACTCCTACTAGATCAATACCTAGAGAGAAGGCAAGGTCCTAGAGAGAGAGGCTCAACAATGGAGTTTTTGGAAAAGTAAGAGAGAGAAGAGATGTGAAAAAGTGATTTTAAAATGTCAAAACACGGAGCCTTAAACCAGTCGCCCCGCTTGAGCATGGAAACCCCCGCTCGAGCGTCACTCACAGACCCCCGCTCAAGCGTCACTCACAGACCCCCGCTCAAGCGTCCAATCCGCCGCTCGAGCGGCGAATACGCACTCCCAGTACTTTTGCAGAACCAGGTCCCCGCTCGAGCGTTAAACTCCCCACTCGAGCGTAGCTCACAAACTCCCGCTCGAGCGTCCAAACCGCTGCTCGAGCGTACAACACTACAGAGGAGATACTGGATGGTTGATTTTCCTACTCGAGCGCCAAAACCCCCGCTCGAGCGGACAAACTATAACAAAGGCCCCGCTCGAGCGCCAAAAGCTCCACTCGAGCGGACAGGCCAAAATCTGGGCATCTAGTTTTGGTTCCTACGTTTAACCAACCTGTTTCAAACCTACCTAACACAACCCAAGACTCAAATACAAAGAGTAAAGGATGTAAACAAGATATACACAACAACCACCTCCACGGAACCTAAGTCCGGATACAACAAATAAGAAAAGGGAAACCGGGATCGCTATAACAATTATTAAGTGAAGGCACTAGATTTGGTGTTTAGGTCAAGTCTAATTTTTTTTTTAAAAAAAAAATTTAAATAGATGAGAGGAATAAGAATTGCTTGGGACCTTGGGTTTATTAAATTTTATTATTATTATTACTTAACTGATACACAATCTCGTTTTCATATTCTTTTTTGGGTGAATAAACTTTTTCTTATTCTGATGCAAATGAGAGCAATAACTGCATATATTGATGCAGTATGAAGTTGGGAGCAATAACTGCACATATAAAATTGTAAGAGAGAGAGAGAGAGAGAGTCGTTTTCAGCATTTTTGTTCCTTATAATGGTTCCAAAAAAAAAAATACAAGACACAAACGAACACATTTGCTCTCTCTCTCTCTCTCTCTCTCTCTCTTTCTCTCACACTTTTATCAGAGCAGTCACGTCAGGTGTCACAATTTCCTTTCCATTTATTTACATATTTAATTTTCTGGTACTAAGTTTTTAATTAATTTATTAGATACCACACACTACACAACAACACTGCAAGGCCCATTTTTGAAAATGTTAAAACTAATTTTCACCAAAAAAAGAAAATGATAAAACTAAAGAAACTAAACAGTAAAGAGGATTCATAAAGACTAGAGGTGTGGGTGTTGGTTTTCTTTCACAATTCAAACCAAAGCAAAATGGCCAAGGACCATATATGGTGCCCCTATTTTGGGTTTCTATTTCCACCGTTTTTTTTGGGACCGCTTGTCCCATTTGAAACCTTTTGATAGATAGAGTAGAGGTCAATCTTTTTGGTTCAGTGGATAGCTATGGCTGACACTAGGAGGTTTTATTGAATTTGATGGTGGTGTTGTTCCTTGGCATGAGATCTTAGGCTGATTGTTTGAATTTGATATTGTCTGAGGAGAATATAAAAGAAGTTGTGCAGTTTTTGAGAATTATTTCGGACTTTATTTTCATCATCCGAACCGTTCAATTTGTAAAGAACGTCGAGTAGAACATACCTGTAAAAAATCAAGTTGATCAGATATTTATAAACCCTTCATCAACTCGAATCTGTGTATATAAAAAATAAATATATAAGTATCTATCTATACTATATATTAAGCAAAAAGAGGTTTTTAATTCCAAGGCCTGTGGGAGCTCCAATCTCCTAATCCTAATTTTCTAATTTTTTTATTTTAAAAAAAAAAACATCAGCATTTATTGACTTCTCCCAACCCAACCTTAGCATTTATTAACTTCTCCCAATCCACAATCCCTTTTGACTTCTCTCATAATTATTGCAACACCTTTTTCAATTTCTCTCATACACTATGATTACACACAAAAATAAAAAAAAAAATATAAGAATTTAGCTATAGATCTCAAAAAGATATAACATCTAAATTTAAATTATGATTTAATAATATAATTATGTATTTTTTTATGTATATCTATCAAAATTTTAAATCACTTAATAGGACAAATTAATCAATTTTCCAAAATTATTGATTTTTAATTTACAAAATAGATTAAAAAAAAACTATTGACTGATTTATTTATTTAATAATAAAAATATTTCATAATCTCTCCCTCCTAATCTCTCTTACAAATTTTCAAAAAAAAATATTAAAACTTGCATTCATTTTCTCATTCCCAAAAAATCAGATAATATTTTTTATTAAAGTTGTAAATATCTACCTATATTTTATATATTATATTATAACATAACAAAAAAAACTAAAAAACTAAAAAAAAAAATCTTTAAAGTTTATCTAAATAAACTTTAAATCAATAAAACTCAAATGTCTATCACATATCTAACTCACATCATAATTTACCTAAATAACAATAATTAAAAACAAATGAAAACCACAGATAAATTAAATTTTAAAAAAAAAGATATCCACAACTCCAACTTAAATAAATATTTCATAATCTCTCCCTCCTAATCTCTCTCACAAATTTTCAAAAAAAAATATTAAAACTTGCATTCATTTTCTCTTTCCCAAAAAATCAGATAATATTTTTTATTAAAGGTGTAAATATCTACCTATATTTTATATATTATATTATAACATAACAAAAAAAAACTAAAAAAAAAAATCTTTAAAGTTTATCTAAATAAACTTTAAATCAATAAAACTCACATGTCTATCACATATCTAACTCACATCATAACTTACCTAAATAATAATAATTAAAATCAAATGGAAACCATAGATAAATTAAATTTAAAAAAAAAAAAAAGATATCCACAACTCCAACTTAAATAAATTGAAAAAAAAATACCCGAATAGAAACCACACAAAAATAAAAATGAAAATAAAAAGATATATCTATCTATCTATATCTATACTATATATTAAGTAAAATGGGTTTTTAACCCCAAGTCTTATGGGAGCTTCAATCTCCCAATCTAAATTTTCTGATTTTTTGATTTATAAAAAAAAAAAAACCTTAGCATTTATTAACTTCTCCCAACCCCCAAGTCTTACCCTCATAATAACACTTTAATGCATTAAGAACAAGCACAAAAAAAAATTATTTGAAATCCAACACATATGAATTCCTTGAAAAGTCCCAATAGATATGATTATTATCCCTCATAATAATACTTTAATGCATTAAAAATAAGCATAAAAAAAATTTCTTGAAAAGTTCAACACATATGATTATTATCAAAATATTAAACTTTAATATAATATAAAAAAAGGAAAAAAAGAAGACATTTAAAAAAAAAAAAAAAAAGACATTTAAAAATCACAATTCACATATATAGACAATTGTAAATATATTAAGAAAAATGGGGTTTCTAAACCCCAAACCTTGTGGGAGCTCCAATCTCTCAATTTTAATTTTCTAAATTTTTTATTTAAAAAAAAATCTCAGTATTTATTGATTTGGTCAAAATCCCCTGATTAGCATTTATTAACTTTTTCCAATCCACATGCTTGCATTTATTGATTTGGTCAAAATCCCTGATTAGCATTTAAAATCCCCTCATACAAATAATTATAAATACATCTCGTGAATAGTTACTGTAATAGCCTTTTTAATTTCTCCTGTACACTATGGTTAGTGATAAGATTGTTAAATTATTTTTATAAAAAATCTTAAAAAACATAATTTATATATTAAAAAAATTAAAACAAATATAAATATCTATAATTATCCCGTGCATAGCACGGGTGATAGGCTAGTTAAATTGAATACAAATGTGAGTTGATGAAGGAGGTTTTTAACCCCAAGCCTTGTGGGAGCTCCAATCTCCCAATCTAAATTTCCTGATTTTTTGATTTAAAAAAACAAAAAAACCTTAGCATTTATTAACTTCTCCTAACCCCCAAGTCTTACCCTCATAATAACACTTTAATGCATTAAGAACACGCATAAAAAAATTTCTTTGAAATCCAATACATATGAATTCCTTGAAAAGTCCCAACACATATGATTATTATCTCTCATAATAATATTTTAATGCATTAAGAAAAAGTATAAAAAAAATTTCTTGAAAAATCCAACAGATATGATTATTATGAAAATATTAAACTTTAATATAATATAATAAAAAAAAAGACATTTAATTCCTTGAAAAGTTTAACACATATAACTATTATCAAAATAATAAACTTTAATATAATATAAAAAGTGAAAAAAAGAAGACATTTAAAAATCACGAATCACATATATAGATAATTGTAAATACAATCCGTGTATAGCACAGGTGATATGCTAGTACTATTATTAAGTAAAGGCACTAGATTTGGTGTTCAGGCCAAGTCTCATTTTTAAAAAAAAAAAAAAAAATTAAATAGATGAGAGGAATGAGAATTGCTTGGGACCTTGGGTTTATTAAATTTTATTATTATTATTACTTAACTGATACACAATCTCGTTTTCATATTCTTTTTTGGGTGAATAAACTTTTTCATATTATGAAATGGGAGCAATAACTGCATATATTGATGTAGTATGAAGTTGGGAGCAATAACTGCACATATAAAATTGTGAGAGAGAGAGAGAGTCGTTTTCAGCATTTTTGTTCCTTATAATGGTTCCAAAAAAAAAATACAAGACACAAACAAACACATTTGCGCTCTCTCTCTCTCTCTCTCTCTCACATAATTCTTTCATTAAAAATTAAAGTAAGAATTATACTAATAGTCTTTATAGTTTAACTCTTATATTATTTTGATTCTTGATTTTTTAATTGTGATAAGTTTTAAATAAGGATAATTGAAAATACCATTGCTCAATTTTAATGACAAAATTATCAATTTGATAAAATATAAATTAATTTAATAAAAATAAATATCAATTTTTTTTTAAAATTTTAAAAATTATTTCTACCCACTAAAGATAAAATTATGTAAAATTAATAAATGTTTTAGACATTTATTTATTTATCAAATTAATTTTTATTATGTGTTTGAATGATGATCATATAATGGGTGGTTATTTTTATTTTCATTCAATTAGTTTCTATTTTTTCAAAATTCAAATATGGCGACAACTTTGATATCTTTGTTAAATCAATCCATTAAATCAAAAAAATTCAAAAACTAAAAACATTTCATATATTAAATATATCGATTGCACATTAAAAACCTAACAATCACCCATTACGTGATTATCATCCAAACATATAATAAAATTTAATTTGGTTAAGTAAATAAATAAATAAATAAACGTCTAAAAGATTAACTGCTTCCATCCCAAAATATTAGTTCCCTACTTCATTTTTCATTGTCTCAAAATATTAGTCTCTTTTCAAAAATTAAGGAATAAAATAATATGAATTTACTATTTTTTCCTTCTTTTAAATTTATTAATAACACAAAAAGTATAATTATGACAATAGATATTCTCCAAAAAAAAATGTACTATTAAAGGGTAATTTTAAAAAATTAATATTTTTAAAATATAATAATTATACTATTAAAAAAAGTTAGATTTTTCAAAAGAAACGATTATTTTGGGATAGAGGGAGTATTAATTTTACATAATTTTATCTTTGGTGGGTAAAAAATATTTTTAAAAATTCAAAAAATATTTTTTTTGATATTTATTTTTGTCAAATTAGTTTATATTTTGTCAAATTGATGACTTTGCCCTTAAAATTGAGCAATGGTATCTTCAATTGTTCTTATTTAGAACAATATTCAAAATTCAGGGTCAAATGTGTCACAATTGAAAAGTCAATGATCAAAGTGATATGAATTCCAAATTATAGGGACTGTTAGTATAATTCGCCTAAAATTAAATATATTTTTTTACAAGCATTTGATCAGGATGCAATTTTTTAAGAAAACAATGGAAAATATTAATTATAAATAACTTCATCATAGATAAATTTAAATTTATACTCATTTTACTCAATTTGGAGGAGCAATCATGTTTGAAATATTGGGATTTGGTAGTTAGAAATATGGTAATTAAAATTAGGGCAAATTATTTGATTTTTGTGATAATTTAGTGCAATTTATAATATCTTTTAAGAAATTGGAAAATAAAATCAAAGATAAAAATGAACCATTCAAAAAAGATTGGAACATTTCAAATTGAAAATCAATCCCTCGACCACTTTGGCAATTGGGTTAAAAGCCAACTTTTGGCTTTTTTAACTTTTTTAGGTCACATCATCTCTTCACTATTTTACACATTTTTTCAAAAAAAGTCAAAAAGTTGACTTTTAACCTATTTTTTTAAAATAAGCAATGAATGAATCATTTTACTCTTCGATTTTAGTTCAATTTTTAAAGGATTAATGTCAATTGGACTAAATTAACATAATGTGAAAAATTCAAAGATAAAACTAATACAATTAGAACTATTAGAACTAATTTGACACAAGAGACAGATATCAAAGACTATGAAGGTAATTTGTCCTAAAATATAAGCCCACAAAGCATAATTCAATACGAGACAATACCAGTAGATGGAAAAATTCACGTTAGCCTAGCAGGTTATCATAATTTATTGAGGTCTATTTTTTTATAGATTTTTTTAAATAAATAGATTTGTTTTTGGAATTTAGTATAGTTTATATAATTTTTTTTTTTAATAATCAAGAAATCATTCTAACCATTGTCTTTTGGGCCATCCTAAGAAGCAATGTCATTCCTAACTCAGTAAACTAGACAAACGGGAAGGGAGTTAAACACTAAATAATAATGTGAAGAGCAAACCCACTAATCAGCTTTAAACACTTATTATATATATATATATATATATTTTTCATATCATGAGCTAAATGCTATTATATTAGACCTTGGAATGGAGGGAGGAGGGTGGAACCCAATAATACAGAGGAGAAGAGTGGGTAGTTAGAATGGATCTTGAAAGGAGGCGATGATGATTGTTACGATATTTGTTGATAACATCCCAGATTCCATGCGCCCTAAAGGATTGTTCAATCCATTTTGGAAGTTTGGCTTAGTGATAGATGTGTTTATTCCAAGGAAGAGGAGGAAAGCATCAAGATCTAGATTTGGGTTTGTAAGATATGATTGCGAGGTGGTTGCTGGGATAGCGATACAGAAGGCAGATGGGTTGTGGTGATATAATAAGGAGCTGAGGGTCAAAAGAGCAGAGTTTCAAAAACCTCAAAGAGCTGGTCAACCGGAGCAAAGACGGCTGAACAGAGGCGAAGATGAGAGAAGGATGGGTCAAGGGTTCCAGATGCAACAAGGGCTGGGAAGTGGAAGCAAGAAGACTTATGCGGAGGCAGTAGCAAAGGGGAGTGCCAGAGTGGGTGCACAGGTGGTAATAAAAGCTACTGAAGAAGGTAATGGCTAGCGGTATGAAAGCTTAGTAGTTCAGCTTAGCAGCTTCTTAGCTTTTAAGGATTTTAGAGCGGAGCTCTGGAAAAGAGGGATGCAGGATGTGGTTGCAAGAGAGGGGGCTGGATGCATAGTTCTGTTAACCTTCCCTTCAACACAACACATGCAGGTTGGGAAGGAACAATTAGAAGGGTGGGGAAGGAAATGGTGTGATTCAATTGAAGAAAGGGGGAAAGATAAGTTCGTGGAGCAAGAGAGGTGCGTTTGGCCGATTTGTCTTGGCATTCCCATAAACCTCTGGAGTGTTGCAACAGTTCGAAACATTGGTAGTCATTGGGGGGTGGTAACCCAATTTGAAGAAGATTTTAATGATCCACAAAATTTCCAACAAGCTAAGGTTAGAGTGGTAACAAAGTGCATAGAGATGATCAATGAGACAATACTTTTAGAGCATAAAGGCAAGTACATTCCAATTAGGGTCTGTGAAGAAGTCCCTAGTTGTTTACTCCCAAATCCAAGTGGCAGTAGTAGTATGTAACACCAGCAGCTGCAATCCAATGCAAAAGGAGGGGCAGATCAGTTGTCCGACAATGGTGGTAGTTGCAAGAGTTCAGAGAAAGCTAGTTCAGAAAAAGAAGAGGAGGGTGTAGATGGGTGTGATGATGTAAGTAGGGTGTTGGAAACTGAAATGGCTAGATCAAATGAGCAGGGTGTAGGAAATGATGGCAAGCGTGCACTACTTGCAGTAGGTTCAAAGGGTGGTATGGGGAATAACATAGCAGGTGCAGTTGCAAGAGAGGATGTCATGGGGATTGACCTAGTAGGTGCACACTCTAGAGTGAAGGGGCTGGTGCAGGAAGTCATGTCTCAGCAAATAATGATGAATAAAGCACATGAGTTGGAAAAGGGCTTATACACTGGGGGCCTTCTAAAAGAGCTGAGTGGGCCAGTGTGTGCAAGGAATAACATGAGTCTAGAAGTTCTACTTGAAGGTATGCAGGTTGGGCCTGAGCCTAGTGGGCCAAATAAGGGGGTGGGGTCGAATCTCAGTGACTGTGTGGCCCAGGCCCAATTTAGACCAAATCTGGCCCAAACCATCCATACGGTTGTGCCAAATAGGGCAGGTCAAGGAAGAAAATTCAAGGAAGCAGCAGCAAAAAAAGGGTGTAATTCAGGGAAGAAGGGTAGAGAACAAAGGAGGGGTATCAATATAGTTGGTGGTCACATGAAACAAAAAGGCAGAATGGGTTGGCTTAGCTTCCAGATAGGGGCCATCTTCAAAGCCTCAGCAGTGGCTGAAGCCAATTCATTGTCTATTTCCCAAGATCAGACCCTGAGAAGGAGGAGCAACCTAGTTGAGGAGGCCCAAACAACAGTGAAGGTTGGTGTATTGCTGGGTATGCAGTGTCAAGGCCAAGAGGAGGAGGTAGTGTCCAAACTAGTAGAACTGGAAGAGAATGATTTGGGGAAAATTGCAGTTCAAGCAGCTGCAATCAGATCATAGCTGGTTGCTAAGAAGGGGTTTAGGTGTAAGTTGTGATGGTTATTATGAAGATCTTATCATGGAATATTAGAGGGCTGAGTAGGCCAGAAAAAAGGAGGAAAATAAAGAGACTTGTGAGGGAAAGAGATATAGATGTATTGTTAATACAAGAAACTAAAAGAAGCTCGATGGGTGATAATTTTGTCAAAACAATCTGGCCCTTTGAAAAGATGGAGTTTATGCAGGTAGATGCAGATGGAAGTGCTGGTGGAATTCTGTGTGTTTGGAAACCCCAGGTTTTTGAACTTCAGAATTGCTGTAGTAATAAGAACTTCATCATTCTATCAGGTACAACTTGTAGTTCTTTTCCATGTGTTATTGTTAATGTTTATGCCCCAAATAAGGGTGTGATGAGGAGACAAATCTGAGAATCTTTGGTAAGTATTAAACAACACTTCCCATTACCCTAGTGTATGGGAGGGGACTTTAATGAAGTCAGGTATATGAGTGAGAGAAAGGGCTGCACTTGGAGAGAGAGGGGAATGTCAGACTTCAATGAGTTTATAGAAAAGTCAGAAGTGATTGATATGCCTATGTTAGGCAGACAGTACACATGGTGTAATGTTGTGGAAGGAGACAGGTGGAGCAGGATTGATAGATTTCTGGTAGATCCAATGTGGTTAGAGAAGTTTGCCATAAAACAATAGGGATTACCTAGAACAATCTCAAACCATTGTCCAATATTGCTCAAAGAGGATGATATGAATTAGGGTTCAAAGCCCTTTAAATTCATCAATGCTTGGAGGTTACATCCCATGTTCATGGCTGAAGTTAAAAAGTGCTGGGAGGAAACTTAAGTGCATGGATGGGCAGGGTTTAGAGTTATGAGAAAGCTGAGCAGTTTGAGCGATCATCTGAGGGTGTGGAACAAGGCAGTGTTTGGCAACATAGACTCCCTACTAAAGTCTACTGAGGAAGAGCTACATGAATGTGATCTAAAGGCTAAATGCAGGTCCTTGACTGGTCTGGAAATTAAAAGAAGAAGAGAAGTCAGATCTAAGGTGTGGCAGCTTAACAAAAACAAGGAAATGATGTGGCATCAAAAGTCCAGGATGCAGTGGGTTAGATTTGGGGATAGAAATACAAGGTTTTTTGACATAATGGCAAGCACTAGGCAGAGAAAGAATATGTTAGACTTAGTTTTGGTGGAGGGGGAGAGGTTAGAGGATCCAATGCTGGTAAAACAGAAGGTGGTTAGGCACTTCAGTCAGCAATTTTCTGAGCATTGGATTCATAGGCCAAAAATGTCAGGCCCCTTTGCTACTATTAGTCCTGAGGCAGCAGTGGGTTTGGAAGAAGTTTTTACTGAAGCTGAGATTTGGGAAGCAATTCCAGACTGTGATGGGAACAAGGCCCCTGGTCTTGATGGCTTTAACCTAGCTTGCATTCAAAGTTGTTGGAAAATTATGAAAAGAGAAATAATTTAGTTGATGCATGAATTCCACTCCAATGGTAAGTTGTCAAAAGGAATCAACAGTTCATTTATTGTTCTTATCCTTAAGAAGGAACAACCCTATAGGTTTGGGGGACTTCAGACCAATTAGCTTGGTCAGTTCAGTCTATAAAGTCTTGGCCAAGGTGTTGTCTAGAAGACTCAAAAGGGTTCTTCCATCTATGATCAGTGAAGTCCAATCTGCCTTTGTTTGTGGAAGGTAAATCCTAGATGGGGCGCTAATAGCTAATGAGGTAGTAGATGGGTGGAAGAGATCTAAGAAAAAGAGGATTATTCTCAAGCTAGACTTTGAAAAAGCATATGATTCAATAAATTGGGAGTTCCTAGTATCTATGATGAGAAACTTTGGATGTGGTAAAAAATGGATTAGTTGGATGAAGACTTGCATCTCAACTGCGAAGATTTCTGTCCTGGTGTAACAACCCTCATACTGATTACCGATATATTACCGATTAATTACCGATTACTGTTAAACGGAGACTGAATATGATTGGTAATTGAACCAACTGAATTACTGAACTGACTGACTGAAATTTGAGACTGAATCGATTGACCGTATCTGTTCAATTGTATGTTTATCTGTTTGACCGTTTAATTATCTGTTCAAATTTGTACGTTTAAACTGTTAATTGAAGGCCTTATCGGCGGCCAAATCTGAAATTGATAGATGTTTTATGACCATTGTAATTTATGTGATTTTATAGTGTAATTATCTGAAAATCGATTCTGTATGATTAAGTTAGATTAAATATTGTTATATAAAGAGTTGGACTTATTTACCGAAACGCCATTGAGTGGACCACTACACCATACTTCATCCAAGACTTAGTCTTGCATTACAAAACATTTCCTCAGACCAAACTTCATTGTTCTTGCCGAAACTAGAGAGAGAAAAGTGAGGGTGTTGATTTCCATCTCATCTTGCTTGGTTTTTGCTTGGATTGTAAGAGGATTGAAGTGTGAATTACAAATTGAGCTTCTATCCTTGTAATACAAGACCTAAGGTAGATCATTGACCTTCTTCATTGTATATTTGAGTTGATTTTGCATGTTTCATGTTAAATTTATGAGCTAAGTCATGTTTTAAGCTTAGCATGTGAGATTGAAGCTTAATTGTTGCATGTATGTCGGTTTTAGTGAGTTGAAGTTGATTTCATGGTCGAATGCCACATGCATGTTCATAATCATGTTTAAATCCATGTTTTCATCTTGTCTTGTAAGGATTGAGCTCATTAGAGCAAGAATTGAAGCTTTGAAATGGTTTTAATCCATGCATGTCATGTTTGAGATTGTTCTTGAAAATGGGTTTTGAAAATGGATTTAATTGACTAACTCTTGGGCTTTAAATTCACAAATTAAGCTTTGAAACTTGTTGTACATTGAATTTAGATGTGTTTTCCCGAATTTGGGCCAAGAGGTCGAGTATAGAGTGGAAGAATGCTTGGTTCGGACTTGGAAGACAAATCTGGAAATTCCAGAATTTGGCCTCCTCGCTCGAGCGAAGGATTCCTCGCTCGAGCGACCATTGTTTGTTCAGAGCTCCGCTCGAGCGAAGAAATGGTGGCTCGAGCGTAAAATTGCAGCATCCAGTACTTTTACTATTTCAACAGACCGCTCGAGCGAAGGATTTCTCGCTCGAGCGAAGCCTTTGATTTTGGAAGCTCGCTCGAGCGAAGGAAGGCTCGCTCGAGCGAGGCCCCTATTTTCAGCAAATTTTGCTAAATGTTTTCTAAGTGTATTTTTGCATCCTCATTCCATTCTAGGCATTCTTAGGCCTAGTTTAAGACATCTTAATGAGGATATAGATGTAGAACACACTAAGGCAAATTAGGGATTAAGTTATTGATCTTCCCTAACTGTATAGCTTAGTGTGTGTTCATCCTGTATACTGTGTAGTGTTGGCTTACCGAGGGGACGCTCTAGCTTACTGTAGCCCAGAACTCTGTGAGTAACAACTGTGTAAAGATATGTTCAAAAATGATTATCTTCTGAACTGTTTACTTTATTGAATTGTTTACCTTATTGAGCTGTCTACTTTATTGAACTGTTTGCTGAACCGTTCACTGAACTGAAATGTTTACTAAATTGAACTGTTTACGAAACTGCTTACTGAATTGAACTGGTTACTGAACTGTTACTGAACTGAACTGTTTACTAAATTGATACTGTTTACTGAACTGATACTGTTTACGGAATTGAACTGTTCACTGAACTGATACTGTGTACTGAATGAACGTATGTCTTATATTCTGAACTGTACTGTGGCATCCTTGGCACCTACTGTTTACTGTTACTGTGACAGAGAGATCTCTGTCGGTTCCCAAGTTTGGAACCACTACTGTTTACTGTTATGATGGCCATTCTGTATTTCTGATATGGGACAAAGTGCTGTACGGAACTAAGTGCTACACTGTGAGCCACCTCTGGAATCTACGGAACTAACTGCTACAGTGTGAGCCACCTCTAGAGTCTGTGCGAGACACCTCTTGAATCCACAAGCACTGTACTGTTCTCTGAAATAGTACTGTTACTGTTACTGTTACTGTTACTGTACTGCTACAGATGGCCATCATTTACTGTTTGGTCTGTTAAGACCCGGTCTTTCAAGACCTACTGTTTACTGTACTGTTAGGCCAATGGATGTACCACATATCACTGCTTTAACTGAATGACTGTTATGACCTGAAATATGAGCCACAAACTGAATGACTGATAAACTGACTGAAATGACTGTTTCCAATACTGAAAGGACATTTATTCTTAACCCCTTTACGCATTGTGTTATTCACTGGGCTTTAGCTCACTGCTCATATATATATGTAGGTGTACAGGCACCGGACTGTTGCTAGAGGCGTCAGGGTAAACTTTAGTCTTGTCAAGCCAACCACTGTGCCTCACTGCGAGGTTCCTGAACTGTTCAAGCTATGGCTTGGGGGCGTTTTAGCTTCCCCTGTCTGTCTCTGTATCTGATCTGTATTACTGTATAGACTGTTAGACTGTCAGCTACTAACTGTACTGTTATCAAGGGATTAGGTCCCTGTACTGTGTGACTGTAAATTTTGTATAGACTGTACTGTTCTGAATGTGTGAATGCATGAAAAATCTTTTTGGCATACAGACTGTCACAGCTCAATGGACATTATTTATTTACTGTATTGGCTTTCGCCAGGCCCTGAACTCTGTTTTACTGTACTACTGTTAAGCAGGCCTTCGGTAATCTCGGATTACTGGCCGGTTACGGTGCTAAACCCATAGGGCCGGGTTTGGGTCGTGACACCTGGTTAATGGTGCACCGTATGAGGAATTTCAACCACAAAAGGGGCTTAGGCAGGGTGACCCTCTTTCACCTTTCTTGTTCATTATAGCAGCTGAAGCACTTAATTTGTTACTGGGGAGGGCTATTGAGAAAGGCTTATTCCAAGGTGCTATTGTTGGTTCTCAAGAGTTGAGTGTATCTCACCTCCAATTTGCAGATGATACCATCATTTTCTCTGAAAGGGATTTGGAGGAGGTGAAGAATTGAAAAAGAGTGTTGAGGTGCTTCGAGGTGATGTCTGGGCTGAAAATTAACTACCACAAGAGTGTTGTTTGTGGGGTGGGCTTTCAAGAGGAACAAACTAAAGAGTTTGCACAGACCTTGAATTGTCTGACTAAGAGGCTGCCTTTTAACTTCTTAGGTCTACCTTTAGGGACCAACCCAAGAAGGAAGAGCACTTGGGTCCCAGTAGTGGAAAAAGTTAAGAAGAAGCTGTCCTCCTGGAAAAGAAAGCTGCTATCTTTTGTGGGTAGATTGTCTTTGATTAAATCTGTTCTGTCTAATTTGCTTATCTATTTCCTCTCATTGTTCAAGATGCCTAAGGAGGTTGTAAGGTCTGTAGTGAAGCTGTAGTCCTCCTTTCTGTGGGGAGGGTCAGAGAATAAAAAGAAGGTGCGCTTGGTTCAATGGAGGGAGGTCACCAAAAGTTAATGGCAAGGAGGCTTGGGAGTGAGAGATGTTGGAGAGGTGAATGATTGCTTGCTGTTAAAATGGTGGTGGAGGTATGTGAAAGAAGACAAAGCTTTGTGGAAATCTGTGTTATGCTCTAGGTATGGCAGAATTGGTGGGGGTTGGATGTTACCAGTGTCTCACACAGGTGGGATGTCTAATATTTGGCAGGACATTGTGAAGCTTCCTGCTGTCAACCAGCATCTGAGAGAATTTTATGAGGACCATTTTAAAGTATCTGTTGGTAATGGGAGGAGAATTCTCTTTTGGTCTGATGACTGGGTATGTAGAGGAGGGTTGAAGGTTAAGTTCCCCAGATTACATCAATTATCGACTGAGAAAGAGGAAACATTGCATCAAATTAGTGCTACGAAGAGCAGTGCAGGGGTGTGGCAACTGCAGTTCAGAAGAAGGTTGTTTGCTTGGGAAGAAGAGGAGCTGCAGAGGTTATTAAGCCTGTTGGCTTCATCCCCTGCAATCAGATCTGAAATTGAAGGTTCTTGTTCATGGTTAGCTAACACCTCAGGTCAGTTTTCAGTGATCTCTATATGGCAGTGGTGGATGACAGCAAATAGACCTGGTGTGAATATTCCTGTAAGATTATGGGTTAAGTCTGCTCCCCCAAAAATACAATTTTTCTGCTGGCTGGCTTGGAGGGAGAGGGTGAAGACTTCATCTTTTCTTAAAATGATTGGGGTCGTAGCTACAACTGTTAGTTCCTCTTGTGTTTTCTGCAATGCTATGGAGGAAACCTTGGATCATGTGCTACTCTTTTGTCCACTGATCTGGGAGTGCTGGTCTATAATGGTAAGGTGGTGGGATCTGGTATGGGCTATACCTGGTTCAGTTCAGGGGCTGCTTCAATGGTGGTCTGGAGGTAAGTTCAAGTCAAAGGAATCCAGAATTTGGCGGGTAATTCCATCTGTGGTGTTCTGGTATGTGTGGAAATTAAGAAATGATTGTAAATTCAAAGGGGCTCTACCTACTGTTGAAGATTTAACTGAAAGAATTAAGTTGCATATTGCTCTGTGGGCCAAATGGTTATTGAAGGTTGATTACTCTACTCATGATTTTGTTTCTAACCTGCACCAGGTTAGGCTATTTGTCTGAGGTGCTTGAGGTGTTATTGTGGAAGCTTTGGCCGATCTGTCTTGCCTATGTGTTTTCTGTTTTGTGTTGTTTTCTATTGTTGTTTTTGCTTTGTTGGTCTCTCACCAACTGGAGCTTGGAGCTTTGTTAGCTCCAAGCTCCTCTTTATTGATATAATCTTCTTTTCATCAATATAGATCTCTTTTGCCGATCAAAAAAAAGTTTAATACTTTTTCACAATATTGGAAAAAATAAATTGAATGTATAATCATAGAAATAATAGGAATCATAGTTATGTTATCACGTTAGATTATCAATTTTCTCAAAATTTTCCTTTGTTCTCACATTTTGTTTTGTATTCTTTAATTTGATTTAGAAACGAAGTGATGAGCTTGCTGATGCATCCGGCGAAAATGCAGACGTTGTTGGCAATTTGGGCAACAAAATTGCATTGGGATCTACAGGAACCAATAGTGTGGCACATCAATTTTCCAGTGCAAATAGTTCACATGTTTATGGCGATGAATTTGACACTTCTGTGACAATGTTAAATATAGTATGTTCAATTGATACTGTGTCTAGTTAATTTATTGGTGGCTTGTTGTAATGGTTTTGATTTTTGATTCTTTTTTTTCCCCCATTTTTTCTTTTTTTCTGACGCTTAATTTGGATTGATGTTTGTTTCAAAATGGCTCTACACAGGCAGTTATCTGGTTTCATCTTCATGAATATGCGAAGGCCTATTCCATTCTTGATTCTTTTTATCAAAAGATTGAACCAATAAGAGAAAGCCATGATAATGGTTGGGATTCCCAAGTAGTGTTTACCAGAGGTAGAGGCCTTCAGAGGATTGAAACCTGTCTTATAATCCTTAACCTGATTTGGGTCTATTAGAAGAAAGAAAACTAATCAGCTCAAATGGAAGGTGTTCCAAATCACAAGTGTTTCTCAATCTTCATTGATAATCTTCCTGAGCAAACGTACAGTTGGTGGCTTAGAAAAGTGTTTAATAGATGTGGGACGATTGTAGATGCTTTTATCCCTTTCAAGAGACGCAGATTTAGTAATAGTAAGTTTGGATTTGTAAGATACCTTAAGGAAGAGGAGGCCGACGAAGCCGTTCGTTCATTCAATGGGGTCTTGTGGCGGGGTCATTTACTAGTGGTGAAAAGAGCAACCATTATCTCTGGGAAAAGACTAGTTTGGAGAAAGAAGATGTCTTATTTGCCTCATTCTCTCTCCCCAAAAGGAAACCATATTTGGAGGCATAAAAAAGTCCCCGAAGACCAGTCACTGTATTCTATAGAAGGAGTCGAAGTTAACCCAGATCGTTCTTCTTTCACTGTTGATGCGGAAGAGATTGATGACTCTTGGGTAAAGACTTGTGCGGTTGGTATAGTCAGAGATTACAAAATTATTCCTATGATAGAGGAGGCAATGAGAACTGAAGGGGTCAATTTTGTAATAATCAAACCACTATGTGGTGTTAAGGTTCTGTTACAATTTAATATTGTGGAAGATATGAAAGAGATGCTTCAAGGGAGTAGGTGGTGGTTAGAAACTTGGTTTGATGAAGTATAGGAGGGCATTGTAGAGAGTTTACGCTTTCAAGGAGAGTTTGGCTAGCCATTGAAGGGGTTCCTATGAATGCTTAGAACTCCACAACTTCCACCAAAATCGCCAGCAATTGGGGCCGAGTTTTTTCTGTTGATGGAAAAACTATTTCACGCATGGAACTGGAAAGAGGGAAAGTTCTTGTGGAAACAAATTTTAAAAATTCAATAAATGGATTCTGCAAATTAAAAGTCGGTCAATTTATTTATGACATTAGAGTTTCAGAGATGGAATTTCAAAAGATCTACATGTTAGGCTCATCTTACTATCCGAAAGCGGCAGTTAAGGTGGATGAAGGTATGGATGAATCTAACTCTGTTGAAGGCTTCTTTAGTGCAGAGATCGGCGATGTACAGGATGCAAAAGATGATGGTGATCATATCACCGTTGGTGAAGATGTATCAGTCCACTCTAGAAATGTCTTACGGGGTGCGGTTTTGGCCAGTGATCTCAAAGGCTTAGCTCTGGGAGAGAATTACGGCGATGATGATGTAGCTCTTCTCAGCCAAGTTGAGGATTCTTTTGACGTCACACGTAGTATAAATAGCACCGACCTTCGCACGCTTGAGGCAGAGCTTCCAGACATACATCAACGCACAAAATCCAATGCTCTGTGCTCTTCTTCCAGCCACCATATGTTGTCCCAAAACCAAGTGAGAAAATCTCTTAGCCCTAATCATGCCTCATCTCCAAATCACCTCAACCCAACTCAAGCACTTATTTTTCCGCACAAAAACAATCCTATTAGGATACACAAATCCACCAATAGAAGAAAGAAACTCTCACTTCTTGAGTTGGGGCTTCTCCACAAATTCTTAAATAAAGGGAGATACGCCAAAGGTTCCAACAAAAATCAAAGGACGCCAAACTTGTTCGATCTTCACAGCCATCGCAATCATCAATCTTTTCTAGTATAATTCGGGTATGCAACAAGCCCTTCTTGAACAAGTTGGTGGAATCTGATGAGGAAATGAAACAACAAGGTGAAGATGAAGAAGAGGAGTATAGACTCCTTTTGGCTGAAGCAACAGAAACCTTACAAATAGCCAAAAATTGCAGGTCGATTTTGGTGGTAGAGAAGACATCTTCCTGAAGGATTTTATCGAGATGGAGATGAGTAACAAAGCCAAAATCAGAAAGAAAACTTAGCTAGAGTTAGAGAGAGAGAGAGAGAGTTAGTGGGGTGCAAAGTATTTAATCTTTAAAAGGGTCTCAGGTTGTAATGGTAAGTGGTGGATTATGTTTTGTCCTAGGTGTGTCTTAGTGGTGTGTTTGGTTTGTAAGGGGTATAATTATTTTTAGAGGGTTGATGGGTTGTATTTGTTAGCAGTGGATAATGTTTGTCCTGTTCGGGTTTGGTGTGTTGGAGGTTTGGTGTTTGTCCTATTTGGGTTTGCAGTGGTTGGTTTGGTGTGAAAGGGGATTTGGGCTTGGTGTTTGGAGTTAAGTTCTTCTTAACTTTTTATTTTTATTTATTTATTTAGTTTTATTTTTTTCTTAAATATCGTGAGGCCGAGGGGTTGGTTAGATGGTTGCGAGTAGCAGTAGTAGGGATAGTCTGTACTTTCTCGAATCTCTCTCGATACTTGTCATCTTTATGTACCTTTAATTTCAAGTTTTTAATGAAATTTTTCTTTGCTGATCAAAAAAAAGATCGAACCAATAGATGAGGTATGATGGAATAAGCTGCAAGGGTTATGCTATGGTGCCTTATAACCCTCCACCAAAGAAAAAAGAAACAATGATGAGATAATGTTATTCAAGTTCCTCTGTGTAATGTTTTTGTAATTATGTATTTGCAGGCAATTACCTCTTCATATTTGCCTTTTGTTCCTGGATGCTGCATTAGCTTCCCATAATCCGTGGGAATTTGTTGTAAGTTCAATTTTTAGGAGCTTGACTAATTGTCTTCATTCAAAGTTTTACTTGAGATTTATTATTTTAAATGATGTGTCTTGAGTCTTCAGCCTGACATTTTGTGCTATATTCGTTCTCTTGCCTTTTCTACCATTGGTACAACACCATTATTAGGAGACTTCTGATTTAGAGAGTGGGTGAGGTTTATCGTTCTATGCTTTTGGACAGGGAATCATTGCTCTTCAGCCTAATTGATATGTTGCAAACATTTGTTTCAGGATTTGAATTTGTAGTCATCCAATTTATTACTCTCTCTCTCTCATAAGGTAGTTGGGTAGAGCATGAAATTATGTTTCTGGAACATTTGATAGAATGATGTGGAAAGATAAGCATTGAGCTTTTTTTTTTTTTTTTTGATAAATAATAGAACTTTATTAGAAAGCACCAAGACGATGCAAAGAATACAAACAAGCCACCCACAAAGGGACTAAACAAAACTAACTAATCAACTTCTCCACAAAGTCAACAAAGACCAAGACAGTGGGATCAACTGTACCCGTAACCCAACTATGCAGCACCAACAACAACCTATTCTCTAACTATAAAACAGAATGACATTCATCCTGAAACACTCACCTATTCCATTCTAACCAAATCTATCAAAGCAAACAATGGGAAGCAAGCACCCAAGCCTTTCGGCGCCTCTTCCCCATCCTAGCCCCACCCCTAACACTGTAACACTCCCAATAAAGACCCCGGTTGCACCCACACAAAACCAAACAAAGCAACAAGGAAATTTCGAAGTTTGGACACAACCCGGCAATGAAGCAAATGATTCACCGTTTCCGTATCCCTGGAACACATGCAACACCAATTCACCAGCATATGCCGCTGTCGGATGAGATTATCAATAGTGAGGATACATCCCAAAGCAGCGGTCCAAACAAAGAAAGTGACCTTAGAAGGAGAACTCATGGCCCAAACACATTTCCAAGGAAACACACCGCCAACACCTCCTACAAGCACCCCATAAAATGAAGACATGGAGATGACACGAAGAAAACACCTTTAGAGCTCCGGACTTCCCAAACTAAAGAATCCAACCCATCCCCCCCATTATGCAAGCCATACAGAAATCCTAGAAGATCCACCAATTGGTCTACCTCTCAATCCTGTATATAACGATGAAGACGAACATTCTAGACAACTGCGTCCTCGTGTGTCGCCTTATCCAAAGCAACCAACTCCTCCCTATGAGCAGCAATAGCATAAATCAAAGGAAACAAGGTGGCCAAAGTCAAACCATCACACCACCGATTTCGCCAGAAGCGAACCCGATCACAAACCCCCACTTTAAATCGAACTCTCTCCCAAAACCTCGCCCTCCCCAACCAAATCCCCTTCCACAAACCACAACCATGAGGTTGAGCCACTCTTTGCGAACACCAACCCCCCCTCCTCTCCATACTTGGCCACCACCAGCCTCCTCCATAACTTGTCCCGTTCCTCCATAAAATGCCACAACCACTTACCCAATAAAGCCCGATTAAACACCACCAATTTTCGCACACCCAACCCCCCCTCCTTCAAAGTACAAACCTTCTCCTAAGCCACCAAATGATAATGAAAAACCTTCCCACCCCCACTCCACAAAAACTCCCGCTACAACTTCTCCAACCTCTTTGCCACCCCCACAGGGACCACATGCACAGACATAAAATATGTTGGAATGCCAGAAAGAACACTCTTGATCAAAGTAATCCGCCCCCGCCCTTTGGACAAGTATTGGCGCTTCCACCCTGCCAACCACCGTTGTACTTTGTTCACTACCCCATCCCACACTCGAGTCTCCTGAAAAGAAGCCCCCAAGGGAAGTCCTAAATAAGAAACTACCAACCTGGCCACTTTACAGCCTATAACGGCTGCCAACATCGGTAAACTAGCCACCTGACCCACAAGTATCAATTCTGATTTTGACAAATTAACCCACAGCCCGGACACCGCCTCAAAACATAACAAAACACATTGCAAGTGATCAATCTGAGTAGCCTCCGCATCACAAAAAATCAATGCATCATCAGCATAGAATAGATAAGAGACCATCAAAGAGGCTGATCCCTTCCCCACCACAAAATTCGATAATAAATCCCCCTGGACCGCCCTAGAAATCAGACGACTTAATGCTTCCATAACCAAAATAAACAACAACGGGGATAGTGGATCTCCCTGCCGTAAACCTCTCCAAGTGGGGAAAAAACCCGCCGATGTCCTATTAACCAGGACTGACATCCGAACAATGGAAATACAAAAATGTATCTACCACCTCCACCGGGCCCCAAAACCCAACCTCTCCAACATCTATAACAGAAAGTTCTAATTGACATTATCATAAGTTTTCACAATATCCAACTAATATATAATTTCCCCTTTCCCTTGCCGAAGCTGCGAATCCACGCACTCATTAGCCACCAAAACAGCATCCAAAATCTATTGCCCACCCACAAAAGCATTCTATGACCACTCCCTCCAACACCCCCTGAAGCCTATTAGTCAAAACCTTGGCCAGTAATTTGTAAATGTTGCCTGAAAGACTAATAGGCCAAAAGTCTCAGCTATCTCGCCCCCCTTTCTTGGGAATCAAAGCAATAAAAGTTGTATTCAGACTCCTCTCAAATTGCCCACTTTGATGAAACTGCTCAAACACATCCAACACCTCCCCTTTGACCACCCCCCAGCAATGCTGAAGAAAAGCAACTGAAAAACCATCTAGCCTCGGGGCCTTGTCCCTAGGCATACTTCTTAACGCACCCAAGGCCTGTCCTACAGTTCCCACCAAAGCCCTATTCAACAAACCAAACCACCTCTCCTCCGCCACGCCCTGAACCAACTGGCCATCGTCTCCAATGGGAGCCAAACCTCCATCCCACACCGAAACAGCCTTATGCACTACTGATGCCCCGTTCGTAGCGCCAATCTTCGAAACCCAACCCTCCCCATTGACAAAACCCTCGATGACCAGAGCCACACCCTTCCACCCATCCCCAAACTCCGAAGCAGGAATAAAAGTCTGGAATCGTTTACCATCCAATGTGACAACAACTTGAAACGAAGCCCCACCCTCTTCCTCGCCATGGATCCAAACTGCCACACTCCGATGATTCCCATCCAAACGACCCAAAAATGATACGGTTCCAATGAGACTTGAAGCCTCCCGTAACTTCTTCACAATCCAAACTACTTCAAAGCCAACTAATCACACTTCTCACCGTAAACCTAATCCACGTTCCACAATCCCTAGTCATCGATGGCCTCGGGAGTCCAGTGATGCCTCCTGAAACTCAAAGGATTGACCCCCAAGGAAAATAATCCATCGTCGTGGCCCGTCCTCCCTGCTCGCCGGAAACATTCCAAGTAACCCTCTCAAACCTTCGGAAATCGCGTCTAATTATGGAAATCACTCACTTCGTGAAAATCGCTCCTGGATGTATGATCTGTTGGTTCCCTAGGTTTCCATCACCAGATTTTTGGACATAGCATAGGCAAAATTATGTCAAGATTTACTTACCTTTACCCTTTCAAGAGGACTAGGCGGATATATTTCCTTGGAATTTGATTTATACAATCCTTATTCTTTTAAGATCTCAATAAATGGTCTCCAGCTTATATAATTGATTAAGCATTGAACTTTACTAGACACATATTATTTGTTTCTTAAAAATTGGCTCTCTTTCATCCCCTCCTCTTATTAGCTTTAATATATTTATATATGTTGAACCTGCTTGTCCGGTTTCCATATCTTTTTAAAATTTTCAAAATAAATTGGGAAAACCCGTGAAACTTGTACCTTTACAATAGTAGTACAAAAAATCTTCGTTCCATATGTTTAATTGCTGCATGCTTGCTCCCCTTTGGATCTAGTTTATTACATTATGATTTGAGTGATATAAATCAGGCTAATCTCCATTAGGAAATTTTCTGGTAACTTGTGCACTATGTTCTGCTCCTATTTTACGTACTATAGATATCCATGTTTTATGTAAATGTACCTTTACCATATCTTATTTATTTATTTGAAAATAATTGAACCTTGAATCAAATCTATTTTGACATCTGGATGATATATCCTTTTAAATCATATTAAATTTTAGATTTCGGTACAATTAGAGACCAAGCTGGAAAGGTATTACATTTCCTGATTTGTGGGGTAATTGTGTTTGTTTGTTCTCTTCAATAGAGATTGGTAGATATGATATATTGCATGTATTTTCTAGTCTAAATGTTCTATAGGTGTTTCTCCATTGCAGGGATTATTATTTTTTTTTTTGATAAATAAAAATTTATAGAAAACTAAGCATCAAGGAGATGTAAAAAATACAAATTTGTAGGGATTATTATTTTATTTTTCTGATTTTCCATCTTATAGGTAAGAATATCATTACAAATGCCAAATGAGGTCCCTCACATGCGAAAAAGTGTATTCAACTAAACAAAAGCTATACCCTTTCTAGAATGTATCCAAAAAAAAAAAAAAAGGTGTTATATCCCTTCTTGAAGGTATAAGAAAGTACAAATTCCGTACAGTCTGCTAAGGATAACGAGAATCAGGAAACACTGTTAGTGTATAGAGTAATTTTTGTTCTTAGATAGTTGATTCATATGATACAAGGCTTGATATCTAGGAAGCAAGGGGTGCAGGTACGGATATGGATACGGGTATGTAGACGTCCCCGAACGTCCCGGGAGAAAATCCCGTTTTGTTCATTTGGGCTCACTACAGTTCGGACTCAAATGTCACGGTTCTTAATCTGATCTCGCAAAGTGCAATGCAAGACTGATAAATCACCAAAGAGTCCAAATCCGGCAAATCGTTTTGGAAAACTGATTTTTTAGAAAGAAGTGCCAAACATGGACTGCTTTGCCAGATACAGAGTGTCCACCTAAATATTTTATTTTGAGGAATTTAGGAAACCCTGACTCGTTGCCTAAGGCCACGTGTCCGTCATCACCAAAGTTACCTCGGCTCGGGAACTTGGGTACGATTGGGGAAGGTCACTTCGTGAGCACCCCTGCTTGCCCGATCAAAGATCGGCCTCTACTAACCATGATATCTAGTTTTGAAAACATTATGCGTTCTTATTCCGGTTATTAGCCTAGATTTACTATGTGATGCGCACAACATACAAGTATAGACTAGATTGCCTAAGTTGGAACAAAACATCGCATATCCGTTTGTTTTGAAAATGGATTGAAGTTTGCTACTCGCAAGTAGGCTAAAACACGGGTTTCGACGAATTATTCCAACTCAAGCAACCCAACCTTCACCTACAGGCATTCAGGCAGTTATATCACATAAGCAAATAGCCTCATGGCAAGCATGCTATCATGGCAATCACTCACACGCATGCAAGGATGCTAAAGCATAAGCACTTACCGAGTACTCCGAGCCAAAATAGGAACTAGTTAGTAATCAATGTATGATCCTAGTTCATGTTAAGATGGCTAATGCAACAAATGCAAGATGCAACTAAGATAGGCTCGGCTATTCTAAGATGGCATATGAGCTGCTACAGATAACAGGTATTCAATTTGGAATTGAAATGCGATGCAGTTAGTATGATGCGCCGAGCCCGGTGCATGCAAGACAGATGAATGGATGCAAACATGCGAGCATAAGTATGCTAATTAAAACATGCCCTAAACTAACCACTGAAAGCAGGTAAGTAAAAGAGAGAAAGACGCGGGGTTGGAAGACATTCACACACTCACGCACACTTATCACACAATTGCCCTCTCTCGGAGGGTCCGAATAATAATACAAACCGAATAAATAATTAACTACCCTAGTTAATTAAATATTACATAACACTTAATCAATTAACAAATTAATTTAAAAAAAAAAGTCTAAATATGAAACTAAAGAGACCGCCGCAGCTCCGCCTCGAAATGCGTGGATGATGCATGCTTGATTCGCCTTGCTCGGAAATCCATCACCATGCCAAAAGTTGCCTCTGTTTACACTGCCTTGCTCCTCTGAAAATTATCAAAGTTTCCAGAACCCTTCTGAATCACTCCCTGAGTGTTGTGGAATGTCACCGACCAAGGTATAGTGCCACCGGCCGTGGGTAAATGATCACCGACCAGAAGTTGTGCTCTCGACCAAATTTATTTTGCCGATCGGCACTAAGAACTGCCGGCCGGCCAATTCTTCCTGCAGAATCCTGCATTTGCTGCAGCAGAGGGCAAACAAGGCATGGCAAGGAATTTACAAGACTATGTGTGCACGGCCACCCTCCCTATCATGTTATGGACTCAAGGGAGTATGACTCTCGACCCTCGGGCCACCAATCACGCATTTCGATGCATGATGGCCAAAGAGCCAAGTGTGCAAATTAGTGTGAAATGAATGCAACAAAACGGATGAGTGCCTCACACTCTGTCATGTTGGATCAAGAGTGACGGCGACCGAGGATTGAGGCACGTTTCGTCACTTTGAGTACGAAACGTCCCTCAATCCTTGTGTCTGATTTGACAACCCAAACTAAACACAATGCAATGTATGTATGCAATATGGCTCAAGTATGTACATGAGGCTAAGGTAACAAGCATGCCAAATACAATGCAACTCAAGCATGTAAATGTGCAATGTGCCAAGCATGCAAGGTGCAATACAATGCAACCTAACATGCAAGCTAAGCTAATGTCACATGAACATGCCAAGTATGCAACAAGGTTATGTAATGCAACTAGCTAAACAACATGCAAACATGATATAATGCAAGCATGCTACTAATATAATACAACATGTCGAACATGCCATTATATACAAAGATGGACTTAAACCGAAATGGGAAGACCTCAGCCCATCCCAAAACAGTGGCCAAAAGTACTAAAATGATGGTGCCAAAATGCAAAACAAACATGCAAACCAATGGGCCTAAGACTAAGGCATAAAAGCCAACTTTCAAGAACACTTAAAAGAAGACAAACATGGACATTAGACCAACAAAATCAGAGCTATGGCATGTTCGAATGAGCCCCAAAACCCACTTAGATGGCATCCCAAATGTCTAAACATGGTGGCATACACAATGACCAACTCTTGAGGCACAAAACTACAACACTTCAAAGCATTGAAAGAGAGCCAAATGCAAGTGTAAGACCACATTACATGGACTGAAATATGATCTCAAATGATGCCAAATTATGAGAAAGGTCAAAACAATGCATGCTAATGACTCACGCACCCAAAGCTAGCAAGCTAGAATGCATGATGGCTATACAAATCATGGAAAGCATGATCAAGACAACCAAAACCAAACCTCAAGCATGGCAAAACAAAGCTAAAATCTTCTTGGAACCAAACCAAAATCATGCTAAAATGTCATGTTACAACATGATGCATGTTAGGCCAAAACATGAGATTACAAGACATGCATATGATGCATGGAAGAGATCATTAAACCAACTCAAAACAGAGGTATAATATGCCAAACTAACAACAAATACCTACTGAAATGATGCTAAAAACAACTAAGCATGCATGCTACCCTTATGAGCCAAAAACACAAGCATATGAGACACAAAGGGAGAGGGGTGTCCCTCCCCTATACAAGGCCTCAAAACCACTTCACCATCACTGAAAATCCTCTGGATTTCAGTGGTGATAAGGCCAATACACGAAAGTTCCAAAGCTCAACAAAAAAGGCACAAAAGAGGCCAAACAAGGCCTAAGAGGGGGTGGACGACCCCCAACACCAAAATGACCTTAAACAAACATATTAAGCATGCAAATACAAAACTTTTTTCAGTTTATAGCTAAGCTCGAAACAATATGCAAGATAGGCTAAAAGCTTGTACAAGAAAAAGGGAATAAGAGGGTAAGTGTCTCACCCTTGAAGACCACTTCCAAGAACACCAAACCAGCAGCCTCTTTGGATCAAAACCAGCTCAAAAACCCCTCAAACAACTCCTTAGCACCTCGGCAACCAAAGAGTAGTGTACTCTTAGGTGTTCTAGTGCAAAAACAAGAACTAAACTCACTTTGGAACACTCTAACCCTCACAAATGTAGAGAGAGAGAGATATAGAGAGGGAATGATATATATTCTGTATATCAGATTCATCAACCCCTGGAAAGGAAGGAGAGGCTCCCTTTTTATAGGAAAATGCAATGCAAAGCTTCCAAGTGAAGCTAACTCAAGGAGCAAATCACTCCATACATGTGTATGGAGGGCAGAGTCTGTGCTCACCAGCTGGCACAGCTGGCATCCACTCAGCCTGTAAAACACGCAGGAAGGCCACTGACCAGTTAATTGGTCGACCGGCTACTTTAACTGGTCGGCCTGCTACTTATTTGGTCGGTCGTCTATTTTTGCTGGTCGGTCAGCTATTTTGGTGGCCGGTAAGTGGCTGCCAAGGCGAAACAGTGGTTGGTAGGTGTCTAGATTGAAGCCCCAGAAGTTATCTTTCCAATGGCGCCAACCTTGCATCAAAATTGCTCCTGTGCAAAAAGTTATGCCCGTTTCGGTGAAGCCGCGTAGTTTCGATCTAACCGGATTGATCCCCTACTTCAACCAACCATATCTCCCCCACCCGGACTTGGCTTTAGGAGATTCTTGAGTGAAAAATGAAGCCCCAGAAGTAAGATTTCCAATGGTGATGGCCTTATAGCTAAAATCCAAGTATGCAAATGAATAAGCCCGATTCAGCGAGGGCTGCTCGACTTTCTCCTACCCGGATTCCTGCCGAACTTCTCCCAAACTAGTTTTCTTCTCTCCTTTCCTTTTTTCTTCAACCCCAAGCCCCTAAACAAAGTGTTTTGAAATTTTTTTCAAAGATTTCATCTCTATTTCATTCATTCTCCACTTTGTCCTTGCTCAGTTTACCGAAAAGCGCAACATTTAACGAAATGCGAGCGTCGAAACATCGTAGGAACTTTATTTTCAAAACATTTTGAAAGAGAGGGTTTTAAAATCTAAAATATTTTGATCAAGATTGTTTTGGTCTAAAAGGGGTATGAAGTTGGGATTTGACTCTCTCATTGCCGAAGAAATCGAACCTTTGGCCTGCACATCTTTTATTACCAAGTAAACCATCAGTAGCGCCCAAGTCTTAAGGGCGGTTAAAAATGGGGTGTCTACAGTTGCCCCTCTTTGACAGAACTCGTGAGTCATGAAATGACGTGAGTGAATGTCAAAGCCCAGAGACGACCCATTTTTGATGAGGCCGAAAACTTGGACAAACAAACAAAATACAAATGTAGTTGGTTGAACCTGCAGGCTGCCTACGTATCCCTTTGCAAGGAATCAAACCAGCGTAGTTCAGGGGCATGATGCAAAATGTCATGCAGGAAGATTTTGATAATTGGACTTATACGCTACGCAAAGCCGGTTTGAGTGGTGTGAACAGACAGGCGTACCTGTTATTGTTAACCAGTTTTGATAATTGGACTTATACGCTACGCGAAGCCAGTTTGATAATTGGACTTATACGCTACGCGAAACCGGTTTGAAAATTGGATTTATACGCTACGCGAAGCCGGTTTGATTTGAAAAATTCAGGATTTATGCAATGCAATGTAATGAAACAATGCAAATGATATGCAATGTATCGAAATAATCAAACCACAAGCAGTGCAAAATCACACAAATATCATAAAGGGATGAAGATGCAAAATCAAACTACGTGTAACATAGAAAAGTTGCCGGAGTGCTCTAACCACATTTCTCTTAGTGGAATAGGTGCATGCACAGACAAAACTATGTGTTTCGCAGCAAGAATACAAGTAATTGGGTGGCATGATATAAGTGAGGAATGACCTGCTGAGGAAAGATTGTGATCCTACATGCTGAATGCAACGAAACAAAATGTGATGCAACGGATGCAATGGATGAAGTGAATAAGGCACGCGACCAAACCACATTTTGCCTAGAAAAGGCGTGGACACAAACAAACCACGTCTAACACAGAAATGGTGTCGTCACCCTCAACACTAGACGCGCACACATAATCACATAACCGTGCTTTAATGCAAAAAGTATGGGCACATGCCAGACTAAGCTTAACATGGAAAGGCGCAAGCGATAGATAGAGTTGATACAATGGATATGCAGTGAATGCATGCAATATATGCCATGTACAATGCAACGTAATAGCTAAAATGCAATGGACACAATGGATAAGGCACGCGGCCAAACCGTATCTTGCCTAGGAAAGGCATGGACACAAACAAACCACGTCTAACATGGAAACGGTGCCGTCACCCTCAAACCATAATTCCCTTAGTGGAATAGGCGCGTACACAAAATCTCATAACCATGCTTCGACGCGAAAAGTATGGGCATATACCAGACCAAGCTCAACATGGAAAGGCGCAAGTGATAGATGGAGGTGTAGTGAATGCATGCAATAGATTCTATATGCAAAGCAATAGACATAATAGATAACAAAATGCAATGTAGCTGGGAAGTGAAAGTACCTTGCAGGAGCAATTGGCAATGACTCACCTCATGCTGCTGGGGATCTTTCGCTTCTCCTTGGTCGAACCATAGGTACTACTTTTCTCCTTGGCTATGGTTGCAGCTTTCCCTATTCTCCAACAGGGTGACAGACTAGGTTGGTTCAGTATCCAGAATTGAGGTGCATACACATGCTATCTCAATCTATGGGGCTGCCATACAGATTTCAAGCCGAGGATATACCCCTGGGTATTTAAACTAAACTTTAGTCTCGGAAATCCCGAACCTTTGTGTTCTAGGCATAAGCCATTCGAACTCTAATTTCCACCGTCTCAGTTGGTCTCCTAGGAACTCACCACAAACACAGGCAGATGGCTATACCAGACCACTAGAAGTCGTTCGGGCACGACAAACACCAAAGGAATTGCACCTTTAGAGGAATTAAGGTCTCCTAGACCAGACAATAAAACAGATATGATACAATGGATGTAACAGATGTAATGCAATAGATAATATAGTAGATGTAAAGGAGGTAACGCACTCCAACCACGTTGGAATCGTGAGAGGAGGAAGAACAAAGAAAACCAATCAGGAGCGCGTTCCACGCAACCTGAGATAAATTCCAAACACGCCGAAATCGTGTGAGGAAAGGAACACTCAAACCACGCTGAAATCGTGAGAAGAGGCCCAGAAACAACCGCCCAGGTGCGCACAACGCAACCTGAGATGAATTCCAAACACACCGAAATCGTGTGAGGAAAAGAACACTCTAACCACGCTGAAATCGTGAGAAGAGGTCCGAAAATAACCGCCCAAGTGCGCACAACGCAGCCTGAGATGAATTCCAAACACACTGAAATCGTGTGAGGAAAAGAACACTCTAACCACGCTGAAATCATGAGAAGAGGCCTGAAAACAACCGCCCAGGTGCGCACAACGCAGCCTGAGATGAATTCCAAACACGCTGAAATCGTGTGAGGAAAAGAACACTCTAACCATGCTGAAATCATGAGAAGAGGCCCGAAAACAACCGCCCAGGTACACACAACGCAACCTGAGATGAATTCCAAACACGCTGAAATCGTGTGAGGAAAAGAACACTCGAACCACGCTGAAATCGTGAGAAGAGGCCCGAAAACAACCACCCAGGTGCGCACAACGCAACCTGACATGAATTCCAAATACGCTGAAATCGTGTGAGGAAAAGAACACTCTAACCACGCTGAAATCGTGAGAAGAGGTCCGAAAACAACCGCCCAGGTGCGCATGTGAGGAAAAGAACACTCTAACCACGCTGAAATCGTAAGAAGAGGGCTGAAAACAACCGCCCAGGTGCGCACAATGTAGCCTGAGATGAATTCCAAACACGCTGAAATCGTGTGAGAAAAAGAACACTCTAACCACGTTGAAATCGTGAGAAGTGGTCCGAAAACAACCGCCCAGGTGCGCACAACGCAACCTGAGATGAATTCCAAACACGCTGAAATCGTGTGAGGAAAAGAACACTCTAACCACGCTGAAATCGTGAGAAGAGGCCCGAAAGCAACCACCCAGGTGCGCAAAACGCACCCTGAGATGAATTCCAAACACGCTGAAATCGTGTGAGGAAAAGAACACTCTAACCACGCTGAAATCGTGAGAAGAGGCCCGAAAACAACCGCCTAGGTGCGCGCAACGCAACCTAAGATGAATTCCAAACACGCTGAAATCGTGTGAGGAAAAGAACACTCTAACCACGCTGAAATCGTGATAAGAGGCCCGAAAACAACCGCCCAGGTGCGCACAACGCAACCTGAGATGAATTCCAAACGCGCTAAAATCGTGTAAGGAAAAGAACACTCTAACCACGCTGAAATCGTGAGAAGAGGCCCGAAAACAACCGCCCAGGTGCGCACAACGCAACCTGAGATGAATTCCAAATACACTGGAATCGTGTGAGAAAAAGAACACTCTAACTATGCTGAAATCATGAGAAGAGGCCCGAAACCGCTCGGGCTCGCATTTCACACATCCCGAGATGCTACCCGCCCAGGACCGTGCTTCACGCGTCCTGAGATAAATTCCAAACACGCTGAAATCGTGTGAGGAAAGGGACACTCAAACCATGCTGAAATCGTGAGAGGAGGTCCAAAAGTAAACTACCAGGCACGTGCTCGGCGCAACCTGAGAAAGTCCCGGAGGACAACAATCCCAAACGCTGCTCAGCGTAAAAGGATAAATGATAAAAGATAACACAAGATGCAAATAAATGCAAGTAAGGTGTGCATAACCTTGAAGCAGGCTTGACCTTGCGCTTGAGGTAGAGGCACACTCATACTTCGGAGCATTGACAAGGCCTGAAGAGGTGCATATGGAATGCAATCTCGGAATGTGCTAGAGTTGAAACACACTCAGATGCTCCGATTTTCCCTCTTTTCTTTTGCTTTGCAGTCTGGAACCTATATAGCTTCAGATAGGTCCTGGTTTTACTGTTCTCACATGACCTGGGTTGAACCCTGCGGTTTTATGAAAGGACGAAACCTATTCTACACAAATGTGGAGAATGGCACAGCACTCTGAGCACAAAACGATTCATTTTTGAAATTGAAATCAGAAAAGGGTTCTCAACCGGGTATTGAGCCTACAACTGACCACAGCCAAAACGACTCAACAACGAAAAACAAAGGTAGAACAACCTAAACACAACTCAACAAAGGAAAAACAAGGTAAAACAACCTAAACACATCTATTGACACTCAAATGACTCAAAACAAGAAACGAGACAAATAAAAACACACAAACACAACACTCAGCTGTGTTACAAAGACAAGAGACCTCTCGGTGCACGAGGAGCCAGTTTCTCCGGGTATTATTTCCTACCCTTTCTCATTTGTGATTCTCACATCACTCGGCCCTCAAGCTCTGTTTTTTTGAAAAAGCCCATTCCTTACTTTTTCTCTCAGCGCACATCTCTCTATTCTTCAATCTCTCATTTTTTATCCCTCCCCTGAGTGGTTGACGGATAAACAGAAAGTTGCGGGCTCTTGCCCCTAGCATTCCGCTAGATTCTTCTTCTTGTTCACAACAGTGAGTTTCTCCCATAGAGGGGCTGTGCTACAACTTGGTGTGTAGCAAATCTTCAGTTGACATTGGTTGACGATGTCCTGCTGGGGAGTTTGGACGTGATCAAATCTGTCTAGATGAGGGAGTGGAATATCTTGATCCATTCCAGTTCGTGCTTCGCACTTGGCTTGATACCTCGTTGCTCAGAGGATATGAGAGCCTTCAGCCCTTTTCTGTTAGCTTCGGATGTACCCTTCTTGGCGAATAGGGTGCCCTTTCCGGCAAGTATGGTGCCCTTTCTGGCAAGTATGTTGACAATGGGGAAAAGATAGAACACCTGACTCAACTGTGCCCCTAGTTCATCATTTTGACCATTTTTTGTTTTTGGCTTTCTACTAAAACAATTTTGACCAAAATGAGAGTTAGATTAACATGCTTGTTCGATTTTTGATTTGAAATCATGCAAGTCAGGTTATGAGCACTGAAAATTTTCCTTTTTGGGTCCAAGATATGGTCCAGTTTTTGGAAAAAAATGGAGCAAATTTTCGAGAAAATTAGTCAACCTCAGTAAAAATTCTCAAAAACTATTTTTTTGCAAACGGCCACTACTCAACGAGCACAGAACTTACTCTTGAGATGCGCAACCTCAGATCCATAGCAATTGAAAATTGCCCCTTGTCTGAAGGACACTGTACGGCAACGGAAAGTTGCCCCTTGTTTGAATGGCACCGCAGCGCATCGAATGGCAACGGAAAGTTGCCCCTTGTTTGAATAGCGCCGCAACATACTGTAAACAGTCCTCAAAGTGACGGTTACAACCGAACTCTCGGATTCAGGGAAGACAAAGATGATGAGAACCATTACATGGACACAATCGATTTGGAAGTGTTTGTAGCTGGACTTCAGAATGAAGTTGCCTACGTATCCCAAACATGGGAATCAAGTCTTACGTAGTTCGGGTAAGGTATACTCGGGTATTTAACCTCTCTTTTTGCGCTCTAACTTTTGCCAAGGCCGCCTTTCTGGGTTTTCAACCTTGCGAGCTATGTTTTTCTTTTCTTTTCAATTCTTTTCATTTCTTTTCTTTTTCAAATCTTTCTTTTCATTTTCTTCATTTTTCTTTTTTTTCATTCTTTGCATTTTTCTTTTTTTTCTTTTTCTTCTTTTTCTTGCTCTAACTTTTGCCTGGGTCACCCTTTCGGATTTTTGGCCCAGCGAGCCTCTCAAGGGTAAAAGTGTAGCTTTGTCCATGTCAATGGTTTTGAGATCCTGAAGTCATTTAAATCCAGGAGAATGGCTGTTGTTTGCTGACGATGCAGGAGTCCATCCAATGGGGGGCTGAATTTGCCCCTAGTGTTGTGGATAGAAACTCGGTTGTCCTTCAGCAATACTTTCTTCTTCCCTCCCTTCTGGGATTTGGCATTCTTGCCGATTTTCATCTTTGACTCTTCGAGCATAATCTGACATCTTTTGCCCCTAGTTTGAGGGCTGCTTCAAATCTGGCCATACAAGCCTCACTTTGTGGTTGACCGTTGAACATTCTGAATCTGAGTTCAAGGTTTGAAAGCAAAAAGGGTCGAGTCTCGAGGTTGAGAGCGATCCTAGGCTGCATAATCTCAAGAGCGATTCCACACAGGTCTTCGCAGGATGGTGCAAAATATTTTTTGAAATCTTTTAAGAAAGCGACTACTCGCTCGCGCTGAAGACAATGTGGAACCAATCTGGATCAAGCCAGGATCCTTCTCAGTACTCACGTTAACAAACATGATCTCATTCATTAAGGGCTCAGCATGCCTCTCTTTCTCTCAATTGATCAAATTTTTGCAAATCCCGAGGAATTCCTTCTTCTTTGTTTTCATCACAATGTTCAAAAAGTTTTGAAAAACTTAGGTCGATGCAATGATTTCAAGGCACAGAAAAGACAAAATTTTTAGTCAAATACCGCCATCTCATTCAGAACTTCTGGCACAACTGGCACACGGCAGAAGTAAACACAAAAGTGTGAAAAATCACTGTTGTTCCATTCAAAAGTTGGTGTAACTTGCTCCAGGCAGAAATAGACTCAAAACAAAACGAAAAGACAAACGCAAAACAAAATGGTGATGCCCAAGGTAACACCCCCGGAATCACCCGACCTTAACAAAACAGGACTGACTCGATACAACAAGACAGACCCAACTGACTCGGTATGAAAAGACTGACTTAATATAAAACGACAAGACTGACCCAATACCCAAGTCAGAAAGCACAAAACTAGCATTCGCAAAATGCTCAAAACAATGCGTGCCATATGCCACATCCGGAGTAAACTGAGCGCCGTCCGCAGGTGGTTCATCCCCCGATCACATCGCATTATCCCCCACAAGTTTACTGATCAAGTGCCGATAGACTTTGCAGGTCCTGGTGCGGCGATGACCCTGTTGTCAATCAGATCTTGTATTTCATGGCGAAGACGGTAACAACTATCAGTGTCGTGGCCGACTTGTTGATGGAAGGCACAGCACTTGGCCGAATCATGGGAGGGGGGAAGTTTATCTGGCAGTGGCCGCAGCTCCAGGGGTTTCAGATCCCCCTTTCTAATCAGGACCCTCAAGGCCGCTGATAGAGACATGTATAGTGGGGTGAACACCCTCTGGCCCCGAGGTGGGTGTTTTGAGGTTTGTGGAGTTTTGCTGGATGCACTAGCAAAGGGATTGACAGGCGCTGACTGGGTTTGCTGATCTTTTCCGAGCACGGGATTAGGGCTGAAAGGAACATTCCTGGTACAACGGCCCTTCTCCCGGCTTGCCCCTTGATTCAAACTGCCCCTAACTTGAGTGGCAAAAGTGGCATCCACAGTCTTTGTAACAACTGCAATCACTTGCTGTTTGTTCAGCCCTTCGGTTTTCAAAGCCTCAACAGCCCACTGAAGATGTTCTTTGGGACTAATGCTTGCCCCTGCCTTGTTCTTATCATTGGCCTCCACTTTGCTAAGAGATTGGCCTTCTCCCAATGCAGCCCGTCCCAAGGTTAGGGAGCCCTTTGACATGAACTCCCTGGTCTGTGATGCGGTTAATGACGGAGCCAAAACTCCAAAGGTCAGATCTGCTACAGTTCTCTGAAGATCTTCGATCATCCTCATCAGCTCAGAAGTAGTGGGTTCATAGGTTTGAGATAATTGGGGTTTAGATGCACTCATCATGCATAAGTCCATGCTTTCCGGGATAAACACCTCAGGCTTGGGTAGATGGGCCGGGGTAATATATACGCTGGGGTTGTAAGTGGACGGCAGCATATGGATGAGGTTGAGATGTAGAGGTGACGGGTCAGTACTAACCTGAGGTCCTTTTGGTGGAGCTAGGGTCTCTTCATCAATAAGATCCTGAATCTTATGACGAAGGTGGATGCAACGGTTCATATCATGACCGTGCTGTTGATGATAGGCACAGTATTTACCTGGGTCATATCTTGGTGGAAGAGGGTTTGGAAGGGGTTGGGGTTCTAGATGTTCTAGGTGCCCTTCTTCTCGCAGCTTTTTCAAAGCTTGAGAGAGACTCATATAAAGATGATGGAATTTTCGAGCTTGGGGCCGAGTTGAAGTGGTTGGTTTTTGGCCATTGAGGGAAGTGGTGATAGTGTCTACTTCTGAGCATTTCGCAACTGTGCTACCATCAGTAGTAGCATTGGAACTGCGAGCAACATTCCTCTTCAAAGGCTCATTATCTTCTGCAAAGATCCCTTGTCTGATGGCATCATCGATTTGAACCCCCATTTCATGAAGGGCTGGAAAGGTAAACAGAGGTAGAACGACCATCTTTTGCAGCAACTTGCCATGCAGATTCCGAACAATCATCCTGATCTGATCTTTGTCGGAAGGTCTTGTAGTCATCATTAAGGCCTTTGCTCTCCATCTCATCACAAACTCTAAGAAACCCTCCTTTGGCTCTTGGCGGATAACTTTGAGATCACGAGTTGTGACCTCGATCTATGTGTTATAGGAGTATTGAGCAATAAAGGCCTCAGCTAGCTCTTCCCAATTCTGTTTCACAGAGTTCTCCAATTTTGCATACCAGATTGCGGTTATCCCAGACAGGGTTCGGTCGAATAGTGACAATTTCTGGGCTGTGGTCAAACCCATGGACCTCAAGATATCAGAAAACAGTTAGAGGTGCACCATTGGGTCTTCAGCGCTATCGAATCGATCGATATGTGGCATCTTGAACCGATCTGGTAATGTTACCACTAAGTCGGTATAACCATCCTCTATATCAGGAATAGAGTGGGCCCCTTGAGACTTTTTGAACAATTTCTCAAGCTTGCTTACTTTCAATGCTGTGGGGTCCATCTCGAACTCAAAAGGGGAGTCTGGTAGGTTGGTGGGTGTTTTAGATAGCTGGGGTAGAACCGGGGGTGGAGCTGGCCCGACTGGAATGTCCGTATCATCCTGGACGTCAGTTGCCTCCCCGAATATGGGAACTCTTAGTGGGGAGGATCCTGGTGCGAAGCAGATGCTCCGGCTTGCTGCTGTAGCTTGGTGATTAATTCTGCGTGTTGGGCCATGACCACGGCCTGTTGCTTGGCAAATTCTGCTTGACGGACAACGTCTTGCTGCATAGTTTTCATACTATCCTGGAGCTGGCGGACCATCTCTTCTAAGCCTGACATACTATCTTGATCTGATTGAAACATCGATATATCTATCTCTGCAGTAGACTCGGAAATCTCAACCTGACTGCTCAAAGACCACTAATCCGGTAGCTGTTGTACTGGTGGTCTGTGCCTGACTAGCCTTCTCTGGCTCTGATTGCCCTCGAACTGAGTCTCTGACCTGACAAAGTCTATCAGCACAAGTCCAATGTACCCGGGGGATATTGGAGCCTTCTGAAGCTATGATTCCAGGACTACCCCCTAGCAAAAGAGAAAACAGACAGTACCTCAGCCTAATTTCGCCAAAACATATATGAGCATAACTGAATGACTGTGCTCTCTACTGAATTCTGCCCTAAATCTAATACCCTCAAGTAAAACTAATTTCCAAAACACTGATGCCCGCAGGCCTGATGCCCAAACTCGCAAACTGATACATGCATTCCCTGTAGAGGCTAACTCTAAAGCACATAACAAACAAGTGAGAGCCAAAACACCCCTATGGAGGGGTAGGGTTTCCCTGTCCTATTTTGTCAGGAGCTAGGGTTTCACTACGCACGCAGCGGTTTCAAACAACCTATAATCGGGTGAGCAACCTATCCTAGCTTGGAATGGTCACTATGGTTTCCGAATATGCACTAGGTCGAATGGTCAAAAAGGGTGCCCCGGTAACAACCGGGGTTTGTGTTCCCATCATAGCAAAGCCCGTAACCAGTCAGCCTTATGGCGCGCTTCTCGAAGCGAGCCTCCGGCAAACCGTTCAGGAATAGCAGATGGCAAACACGGCGTCCTAGGCGCACTAATCCAAATGCAATGCAAAGAAACACATAAGTGTAGTCAAAACAAGATATCATGAGTTCGAGTCAAGTTCTCTAACTCCCCAACAGAGTCGCCAGAAACTGTAGACGTCCCCGAACGTCCTAGGAGAAAATCCCATTTTGTTCATTTGGGCTCACTACAGTTCGGACTCAAATGTCACGGTTCTTAATCTGATCTCACAAAGTGCAATGCAAGATTGATAAATCACCAAAGAGTCCAAATCCGGCAAATCGTTTTGGAAAACTGATTTTTTAGAAAGAAGTGCCAAACATGGACTGCTTTGCCAGATACAGAGTCACCACCTAAATATTTTATTTTGAGAAATTTAGGAAACCCTGACTCGTTGCCTAAGGCCACGTGTGCGTCATCACCAAAGTTGCCTCGGCTCAGGAACTTGGGTACAATTGGGGAAGGTCACTTCATGAGCACCTCCACTCGCCCGATCAAAGATCGGCCTCTACTAACCATGATATCTAGTTTTGAAAACATTATGCGTTCTTATTCCGGTTATTAGCCTAGATTTACTATGTGATGCACACAGCCGATATATTGAAAATGGTTAAGCTGGAACAAAACATCGCATATCCGTTTGTTTTGAAAATGGATTGAAGTTTGCTACTCGCAAGTAGGCTAAAACACGGGTTTCGACGAATTATTCCAACTCAAGCAACCCAACCTTCACCTACAGGCATTCAGGCAGTTATATCACATAAGCAAATAGCCTCATGGCAAGCATGCTATCATGGCAATCACTCACACGCATGCAAGGATGCTAAAGCATAAGCACTTACCGAGTACTCCGAGCCAAAATAGGAACTAGTTAGTAATCAATGTATGATCCTAGTTCATGTTAAGATGGCTAATGCAACAAATGCAAGATGCAACTAAGATAGGCTCGGCTATTCTAAGATGGCATATGAGCTGCTACAGATAACAGGTATTCAATTTGGAATTGAAATGCGATGCAGTTAGTATGATGCGCCGAGCCCGGTGCATGCAAGACAGATGAATGGATGCAAACATGCGAGCATAAGTATGCTAATTAAAACATGCCCTAAACTAACCACTGAAAGCAGGTAAGTAAAAGAGAGAAAGACGCGGGGTTGGAAGACATTCACACACTCACGCACACTTATCACACAATTGCCCTCTCTCGGAGGGTCCGAATAATAATACAAACCGAATAAATAATTAACTACCCTAGCTAATTAACTATTACATAACACTTAATCAATTTACAAATTAATGAAAAAAAAAAGGTCTAAATATGAAACTAAAGAGACCGCCGCAGCTCCGCCTCGGAATGCGTAGATGATGCATGCTTGATTCGCCTTGCTCGGAAACCCATCGCCATGCCAAAAGTTGCCTCTATTTACACTGCCTTGCTCCTCTGAAAATTATCAAAGTTTCCAGAACCCTTCTGAATCACTCCCCTCAAATGTCACCGACCAAGGTATAGTGCCACCGGCCGTGGGTAAATGATCACCGACCAGAAGTTGTGCTCTCGACCAAATTTATTTTGCCGATCGGCACTAAGAACTGCCGGCCGGCCAATTCTTCCTGCAGAATCCTGCATTTGCTGCAGCAGAGGGCAAACAAGGCATGGCAAGGAATTTACAAGACTATGTGTGCACGGCCACCCTCCCTATCATGCTATGGACTCAAGGGAGTATGACTCTCGACCCTCGGGCCACCAATCATGCATTTCGATGCAGGATGGCCAAAGAGCCAAGTGTGCAAATTAGTGTGAAATGAATGCAACAAAACGGATGAATGCCTCACACTCTGTCATGTTGGATCAAAAGTGACGGCGACCGAGGATTGAGGCACGTTTCGTCATTTTGAGTACAAAACGTCCCTCAATCCTTGTGTTTGGTTTGACACCCCAAACTAAACACAATGCAATGTATGTATGCAATATGGCTCAAGTATGTACATGAGGCTAAGGTAACAAGCATGCCAAATGCAATGTAACTCACGCATGTAAATGTGCATTGTGCCAAGCATGCAAGGTGCAATGCAATGCAACCTAACATGCAAGCTAAGCTAATGTCACATGAACATGCCAAGTATGCAACAAGGTTATGTAATGCAACTAGCTAAACAACATGCAAACATGATATAATGCAAGCATGCTACTAATATAATACAACATGTCGAACATGCCATTATATACAAAGATGGACTTAAACCGAAATGGGAAGACCTCAGCCCATCCCAAAACAGTGGCCAAAAGTACTAAAATGATGGTGCCAAAATGCAAAACAAACATGCAAACCAATGGGCCTAAGACTAAGGCATAAAAGCCAACTTTCAAGAACACTTAAAAGAAGACAAACATGGACATTAGACCAACAAAATCAGAGCTATGGCATGTTCGAATGAGCCCCAAAACCCACTTAGATGGCATCCCAAATGTCTAAACATGGTGGCATACACAATGACCAACTCTTGAGGCACAAAACTACAACACTTCAAAGCATTGAAAGAGAGCCAAATGCAAGTGTAAGACCACATTACATGGACTGAAATATGATCTCAAATGATGCCAAATCATGAGAAAGGTCAAAACAATGCATGCTAATGACTCACACACCCAAAGCTAGCAAGCTAGAATGCATGATG
Organism: Camellia granthamiana; assembly: GCA_036172215.1. Lineage (NCBI taxonomy): Eukaryota > Viridiplantae > Streptophyta > Magnoliopsida > Ericales > Theaceae > Camellia > Camellia granthamiana. Next base: position 99,994,284 of record CM069904.1, on the reverse strand, counting down.
GCTATACAAATCATGGAAAACATGATCAAGACAACCAAAACCAGACCTCAAGCATGGCAAAACAAAGCTAAAATCTTCTTGGAACCAAACCAAAATCATGCTAAAATGTCATGTTACAACATGATGCATGTTAGGCCAAAACATGAGATTACAAGACATGCATATGATGCATGGAAGAGATCATTAAACCAACTCAAAACAGAGGTATAATATGCCAAACTAACAACAAATACCTACTGAAATGATGCTAAAAACAACTAAGCATGCATGCTACCCTTATGAGCCAAAAACACAAGCATATGAGACACAAAGGGAGAGGGGTGTCCCTCCCCTATACAAGGCCTCAAAACCACTTCAGCACCACTGAAAATCCTCTGGATTTCAGTGGTGATAAGGCCAATACACGAAAGTTCCAAAGCTCAACAAAGAAGGCACAAAAGAGGCCAAACAAGGCCTAAGAGGGGGTGGACGACCCCCAAAACTAAAATGACCTTAAACAAACATATTAAGCATGCAAATACAAAACTTTTTTTAGTTTATAGCTAAGCTCGAAACAATATGCAAGATAGGCTAAAAGCTTATACCAAAAAAAAAAGGAAATAAGAGGGTAAGTGTCTCACCCTTGAAGACCACTTCCAAGAACACCAAACCAGCAGCCTCTTTGGATCAAAACCAGCTCAAAAACCCCTCAAAAAACTCCTTAGCACCTCAGTAACCAAAGTGTAGTGTACTCTTAGGTGTTCTAGTGCAAAAACAAGAACAAAACTCACTTTGGAACACTCTAACCTAAACAAATGTAAAGAGAGAGAGAGAGAGATAGAGAGGGAATGATATATATTCTATATATCAAATTCATCAACCCCTGGAAAAGGAGGAGAGGCTCCCTTTTTATAGGAAAATGCAATGCAAAGCTTCCAAGGGAAGCTAACTCAAGGAGCAAATCCCTCCATACACGTGTATGGAGGGCAGAGTCTGTGCTCACCAGCTGGCACAGCTAGCACCCACTCAGCCTGTAGAACACGCAGGAAGGCCATCGACTAGTTAATTGGTCGACCGGCTACTTTAACTGGTCGGCCTGCTACTTATTTGGTCGGTCGGCTATTTTGGTGGCTGGTAGGTGGCTTCCAAGGCCAAATAGTGGTCGGTAGGTGTCTAGATTGAAGCCCCAGAAGTTATCTTTCCAATGGCGTCAACCTTGCATCAAAATTCCTCCTGTGCAAAAAGTTATGCCCATTTCGGTAAAGCCGCGCAGTTTCGATCCAACCGGATTGATCCCTTACTTCAACCAACCATATCTCCCTCACCCGGACTTGGCTTTAGGAGATTCTTGAGTGCAAAATTAAGCCCCAGAAGTAAGATTTCCAACGGTGGTGGCCTCATAGCTAAAATCCAAGTATGCAAATGAATAAGACCGATTCAGCGAGGGCTGCTCGACTCTCTCCTACCCGGATTCATGCCGAACTTCTCCCAAACTAGTTTTCTTCTCTCCTTTCCTCTTTTCTTCAACCCCAAACCCCTAAACAAAGTGTTTTGAAAGATTTTTCATAGATTTCATCTCTCTTTCATTTATTCTCCACTTTGTCCTTGCTCGGTTTACCGAAAAGCACAACATTTAACGAAATGCGAGCGTCGGAACATCGTAGAAACTTTATTTTCAAAACATTTTGAAAGAGAGAGTTTTAAGATCTAAAATATTTTGATCAAGATTGTTTTGGTCCAAAAGGGGTATGAAGTTGGGATTTGACTCTCTCATTGCCGAAGAAATCGAACCTTTGGCCTGCACATCTTTTATCACCAAGTAAACCATCAGTAGCGCCCAAGTCTTAAGGGCGATTAAAAATGGGGTGTCTACAGGGTACGATACAGATACGCCGATATGGAAAATTCTTTAAAAAGTAGGGTATGGGTACGATTGGGGTACGCCAATTATTTATTTTTTCATTATTTATTTATTTATTATAATTTATAGTTAAACATCCAACATACAAATCAAAATTTAATATCATTATTAAAAAGAGAAATTACAAAATCAAAATAATTTGTGAATTCTTTCACTTCATTCGACTATATAATTTTTCATATATTAAAATAATAAATTAAAACCATCAATATTATGAAAGTAATTACAATGAAATAAATACATCAGAATCAATTTATGAACCCAATTTTTTTTTGTTTTTTTGATAAATTATGAACCCTAAATTTAAATGTTTCTTTCTTTTGTCTTCTTAGATTTTAAATTTTTCTATCTCTTATTTTATATAATTCTGATTGTGTTTACTACAAAACTATATCAAAAAAAATAAAAATATTAGATGTTAGGAAGATCAGAAAAAATGATAGTCAAAGAAGAGTAGATTGGCTATTTATGAAAAAAATGAAAAAAAGAAAAAGTAGATTGGCTACAAGAGGAGGTAAGAAAACTCACCAGAAACAAGAAAAATCAGATGTTGGATAGATCTGCTTGGTTGCTGTGAAAAAAGAGAGAGAAAACTTGGGAAAAAAAAATCAAAGAAAGAGGAAGAAGAATCAAAGAAGAAAAGGAAGAATTGAAGCAGAGGAACTAAGAGAAACTCACTGGAATATCGAGTTTTGCCGTCAACCAGCACTGGAATATCGAGTTTTGCCATCAACTAGTACCGTCGTCTTCGAAGAAGAGTTCAACTACCGACTGTGATCTTTCTTCTTACTCGTCAACTGTGCTCTTCGCCAGAGAGAATTGAATCAAAACAATAAACCTAACTTCAAATTGTGTTATGTTTTTATTATTACAAAAGAACCCTAAAGTTATTTAATTTTTTAAAATTAACAAAAAAAAAATTGCTCCGGTACCCTTATAATTGTTGAAAATCTTATTTTTTACCCCGCATACCCAACAACGAACCCATGGAATACCAGGCATCTACAAATCGTATAAAATGTAACCGGTGTGTTTTTGTCGTACCCGGTACGCGTACGCGTACCCAGTAAGTATCCAGTACTTGTACGACAACATTTTTGGAGTACCCATCCTTCATAGCTTGATATCTATACTAATATGTAAGTGAGCACCTTTTCTATTTGGCCAGAACCACAAAACAATGCCAATTTTCTTCAACACAACTGTTTGGTCTTCTCTAGCTTTGAGGGCAAAAATTGGAACCATGTTTTTTGTGTTAACCCCACATCCAATTAGTTAGAACGTAAAATGAAGAAATTTAGGGTTAGGAAGAAGAAGAGATAAGAGAAGAGGAAGGCATTTTTTATATATCGTATAATGTTGTGCTTAACCCTACATTAGTACATTAGCAAAATATATATACAAACGCTAATATTGCAATATGACCATCGTACCCTCCACTTCAGCAAATATTAACAATAGAACAGAAATAACTATTCTAACACAATCCAATTCAAAAGCTACTTGATTATTGATAGGAGATGTTTTTCTTGACAAGGCAACATAGTGAGGGAAAAAAAAATTATGGATAAAATTATGAATTGTTTGAGTTATGTTTTGGTCACTCCTGCGTTACACTTGTATTGCTTTGGAGTCTGGTTTCAAGAAGCTAGACAGTGTTTTGCTGATTCCAAACTCTGGATGGTGTGATTGGTCTCTCCTTGATTGAAGATTGATTTTTTTTTTTTTTTTTTTTTTTGGCATTTGGTCATTGGTTCTAGTCATCATTACTCATTATTAGTTTGTTTCTTTTGAGAATTTAAAAGTGTTGAGTCTAACAAACATTGTGAAAGAAAAGTTGCATGTACAATGGAAAAGTTGCATTTTTTGGTGAAGTGATGTCAAGTTCTTATGGTGGTAGCAATTGTCTTTGAAAAAAGGACATGTAATTATTGGTTCTAGAATGGGGCCAAAACCAATGTTGTGGCCGATGCCCTTAGTAGGAAATCCATTAGTGATGTAGCTTGTATAGTCATCAGGGAATGGAAGATGTTGGGTGCACTGGGCGAGTTTGACTTGCTTTTGGGCGAATCTGTTGAGGTTGCGGCCTTGTTTTCTAGTGTTACTCAGCCTATACACTGACGAAAGGTGAGTATTTCTTTAGTAGGTTTTCCGTGTGTGTGTGTGTGTGTATGTGTGTGTGTGTGTGAGAGAGAGAGTATACTAAGCTAATCTAGCAACCAGTACATCAAGCCTACTATTTATAAATAAACACAAAATACAAATAAACATGGGGAAAAAAACACAGCCTGTCAATTAGGCATAAGAGTAAAAGAATTACACAATTAATGCCCTAAATGAATCCTTAAATGTCAGCTCTTCGCCTACACTAAAATAAGTGTGTAGCTTTCCACAATTCCATCGCCTATATCTGAATGGAGTGCATGACTACCGGGCTGAACATCTCAAAAATCAAGAATAGCAGGATTACTCAAAAGATGCACAATCTCACAATGTCACACAGGAAAACACATTTTGGAGCAATTCCTCCCTTTTATGTCTCAAATCAAGCAGTAGGATTTTGTACAACTACCACTTCTATTAGTTACTCAACAAGTTCCAAGTGCAACATTTACTTGTACTTCACAAATTATAAATGCGATAATTTATTACAGGCAAGTAGAGTTAATCAAACAAATTACTTGCTAGAAACCTAGATTGTGCATGTTGGCGTAGTGTGGATCTTGACTTGATACGAACAACTCGATTGCAGATCCAACTTGTATTTATGGTTCAGGGGAGGCGGTTATCTCTTGTAACCTCTTGCAACTTTTCTGATCATAGTGAAAACCACAGAAGTCTTGAACCTAACCCTAGTTTGGGGTGAACCACGGAAACCTTGTGTTCTTCATGTGTGCATGAGATGTATCTTTCTTGTGCATTTTTGTGTTTTTGTGTTTCATGTTTCACCAATCATGGTTAGGTGTTAAAGACAGTGCATCAAACTCTTAACTTGATTCTTGTGCATCATTTGAATTGTCACTCAGCCCAAGAAGCTGATAAACCAAAAAGGAAAGGGAAACTCTGTCATAGGCGCATGCGCGGAGTGCAATAATGCCTGCTCAAAGACTCGCCCTTAGGCACTCAAGTGGAATTGGCACTAGCAAAAAAAAATAAAATTCCAGTAGCACTGGCCCCTAACAGGGCCAGAAATGCACTTGAGCAAAGTTCAAATGTTGCTCGCTCTTAAACCTGCTTGAAGGCATTCGAGCAGAGTGAGGTATAGTTGAACAGAAGTCAAAAACAGTATTGCTGAGCTTGGGTGGAGAACAAATCTTTTTCTCCGCCCGTAAAGCCGCTTGAACTGACTGTTGGAAATGTCAGAATGGTCTACGATGCCGTGCTGATTAGTCTTTCATTTTAAAAGGCAACTTTTCAGATGATGATTCTCCGAGTCTCCTGAGGTATTCACTAAGGCTGCATTTGGATCACAAATTTGGGTATAGATTTAGAAAGAAAAATGAAAAAAAAAAAATTTAACTTATATTTCATTCACATTTCTCTCACATTTTTCTTTTTTCTTCCCAAATCTCTACCTAATGAATATACATACAGACCATGTGATAAAACCTTACAAAGCATACGGGCACATTGCATCAAATGAAGACACATGGGCAATACAAGATGGAAACTCCTCCACTCAACACTGGTTTGTCTCGCTCTAAAATGGAAGGGCAGAGAAGTCTGAGCCGTGTAATTTTAGTATGGGAGGTTGGACAGGGTACAGACCTCCATACTCTTGGCACACAGAACCATGACATGAGAGGTATGGGCCAATTGATGATTGCTTTATCTGCAGAAATTTCAATTGAAGGTTGAGCTGACGAGTTTATATACATGAGATAGTGGGGTATCTCAGCAACCTTTGAGAGATAGAGACATCCGTACAGAGAGATTTCCATAGATAGCTAGAGCTGAAACATAAAATTTGTTGTCACGTAGAATTTATCTGAACCATGTTACTAGTATCAAGTTTCTCACAAACCATTCACCAAACAAAAATTTTAAGTGCACATTTGCATTCCAATTCCTTTTGACTTCTCTCATAATTAATACAGCACCCTTTTTAATTTCTCTCATACACTACGGTTACACACAAAAATAAAGAAGATAAGAATTTGGTTATAGATCTCAAAAAAATATAACATCTAAATTTGAATTTCAGTAATATAATTATGTACTATATATATATCAAAATTTTAAATCACTTAATGGGACAAATTAATCAATTTTTTAAAATTATTAATTTTTTAATTTACCAAATAGATTAAAAAAATATTAACTGATTTATTTATTTAATAACAAAAATATTTCATAATCTCTCTCTCCCTCCTAATCTCTCTCACCAATTTCAAAAAAAACAAAAATTAAAACTTGCATTCGTTTTCTCTTCCCCAAAAAAATCAGATAATACTTTTTATTAAAATTGTAGATATCTATCTATATCTTATATATTAACTTATTTAAAATTTATAAATGCTGAGTTTTTTTTTTTTTAATAAAAAAATTTAGAAAATTCAGATTGGGATATTGAAGCTCCCACAGACCTTGGTGGTTAAAAATCTCATTTTACTTAATATATTGTATAGATATAGCCCGTGCATAGTTACTTTTTTTCGACTTCTCTAATACACTATTGTCAGTGATAAGATTGTTAAATTATTTTTATAAAAAATCTTAAAAAATATAATTTATATATTAAAAAAAATTTAAAGTAAATATAAATATTTATAATTATTCCGTGCATAACACGGGTGATAGGTTAGTATTTCATGTATGAGAAAGAGAGAGAGAGTGTGCGCGTGTGTTATGCCACTTGTAAGGTTCTTTTACACGCTGCTTAAGTTTAAACCATGCACTACCATCTAAAAAAAGAAAAAGTTTAAACCATGCACATGATCCTTGTCCCACATGCCGTGTCTACCATCACCTGCAATTGTACTATATGAGAGTTCCCATGGCATGTGACACTTAATTATTTCTTGCTTGGTATTGTTAATTTTTAAAATTTTTGATTTAACAAAAAAAAAAAAAAAACCCTCAGTATTTATTGTTTCTTCCAACCCAATCTCTCATAATTACTACAGTACCCTTTTTAATTTCTCTCATACATTACGATTACACACAAAAATAAAGAAGATAAGAATTTGGCTATAGATCTAAAAAAAATATAACATCTAAATTTGAATTATGATTTAGTAATATAATTATGTACTATATATATATATCAAAATTTTAAATCACTTAATGGGACAAATTAATCAATTTTCTAAAATTATTAATTTTTTTAATTTACAAAATAGATTAAAAAAATATTAACTGATTTATTTATTTAATAACAAAAATATTTCGTAATCTCTCTCTCCCTCCTAATCTCTCTCGCCAATTTCAAAAAAAAAAAAAAAATTAAAACTTGCATTCGTTTTCTCTTTCCCAAAAAATCAGATAATACTTTTTATTAAAGTTGTAGATATCTATCTATATCTTATATATTAACTTATTTAAAATTTATAAATGCTGAGTTCTTTTTTTTTAATAAAAAATTTAAAAAATTCAGATTGGGATGTTGAAGCTCCCACAGGCCTTGGTGGTTAAAAACCCCATTTTGCTTAATATATAGTATATATATAGCCCATGCATAGTTACTGCAGTAGCATTTTTAATTTCTCCTATACACTATAGTTAGTGATAAGATTGTTAAATTATTTTTATAAAAAAAATTTAAAATCATAATTTATATATTAAAAAAAAAAATTTAAAAAATATAAATATTTATAATTATTCTGTGCATAGCACGAGTGATATGTTAGTTAAATTGAATACAAATGTGAGTTGATGAAGGGGGTTTTTAACCCCAAACCTTGTGGGAGCTCCAATCTCCTAATCTAAATTTCCTGATTTTTTGATTTAAAAAAAACAAAAAAAATCTTAGCATTTATTAATTTCTCCCCCACCCCCAAATCTTACCCTCATAATAACACTTTAATGCATTAAGAACACGCATAATTTTTTTTTTTTGAAATCCAACACATATGAATTCCTTGAAAAGTCCCATCACATATGATTATTATCCCACATAATAACACTTTAATGCATTAAGAATAAGTATAAAAAAAAAATTTAAAAAAAATCCAACACATATGATTATTATCAAAATATTAAATTTTAATATAATATAATAAAAAAAAAGATATTTAATTCCTTGAAAAGTTTAACACATATGATTATTATCAAAATAATAAACTTTAATATAATATAAAAAATGAAAAAAAAGAAGACATTTAAAAATCACAATTCACATATATAGATAATTGTAAACACAATCTGTGCATAGCACGGATGATATGCTAGTAATTTTTATATAAATATATACACATTATATGCATGAAAATTAATGAAGGAGGAAGAAGTGATGGGTTTTTGCACTTCAACTATCATTAGATTGAGAGTGTGATACACCTCATTTTTATGTTCATTAAATGTTATTTTTGAGACCATAAATGTTTTTATTGTGAAAAATAGAGTCTGGCAATACCGAAATTGGACCAGAAAAGACCCTGGAAGGCGGCGCGTGGGCCACACGCGCAAGATGACGCTGTTAGCAGTGGGCACGCGTTGTCATGCGCTCCCAAGCGCCAGGCGCGCTGTCGCGTCGTCCACGCGCACGTTAGCCGCGCCGCTTCAAACTGCGCCATGTGCGCTACCATGCGCGAGCCGCGTCGTTTTCCGCGCCGACTTGGCTGGTTTGACGGTTGGGGATAAGGGTCTGTTTGTTTTTTTTTTTTTAATCCAGAATTGCGTTAAATGGTCATAAGTAATTCGTTGTAGCTTTGTTTTAAGCGTGGTTGGGACCGTTAAACTCAGAATTAAATTTTATATCTTCTGTAAAATTTTCAAAATTTTATGAAAATAAAAAATATTTTTCTTGAAATAATAATTCATTATTTCTGCTTTAAAATGCATCTGGTGTTGCATGATTAAGTTTCCGGGGCTGAATTTTTTATTGTAGACCACTGTAATGGTTTAATATTTACTGGTATGGTTGTTGCATTTTACCAGATTCTGGAATATTTATTTCTAATTTTATGTGTGTTTATTAATTATTTAAAATTTCAGAAAATTTTAGAAAAATTTCAGAAAATTTCAGAATGATGTACATTCTGTTATGGCATAATTTGAATATTAAATACAGCATATTTTTTTTTTTTAGGGTTTGTAATATGTTGTGATTAGAGAAGCATGCTTAGTTTTTATTTGTTTAAATTCCATTATTAATTGTAACATAGCATGAGTTGATTATGAATCTACATTATGATACTATTGTATGGAATTAGAATATTTTATCATGCTTTTAGACATGCCATAGTCAGTGGGAGGTTGTTCGGTTGAGAGAAATCTTTGTAGATTTACTCCCGAAAACCAATATCTTGCGCATAAATTAAATTAAATTTGGGATAATTGTCATCTGTGGCGCAAGAGATGATTACGAGCATAGCGGATTTTCGATCTTGCGACTTGTGTAATATTGTCACTATTTAATTTAGATTTTTGCGGCAAAATTATATTATGCTAATCAAAATTAATCCCAATACAAATTTTTCTCTAAATTGACTTAGCTTATGGAAGTTAATTTGGTTGATCTAGACTTAGTAAAGATGTTCAAATGTGAACAATGTAATCCTATTCTTTAGATGAGCAAAAGTCTTGGAGACTTTAGGTCAGACCTTAATTGAGCCAAAGTAAGGAAACATGACTCAAAGTCGCCCTGGTTTTGTTGTCTTGTTTGGCACAACAAAATTTGATGTGCACGCTATGGTTAGCGGTACACTACGCAGTCTTGATTGGCGAGTTTTGGAGTTATGAAATTAGTAAGCCCTCAATAGATCTGTATATGATCTTGACTATTGATCTGGGCGCATTGACTTTGTAATTTGACTTGTAATGATGTTGCATCATTGGATGAAGTAACATTTAAGAGTCACGTCATCCAAGAAATGCGAGCTTAAATGAATTAGTCATTAAGTGTAAGATGAGTAGCCGGTATGAGTAACGTTTTGCTCTCTATCCAACTGTTGGGAGTAGATGGAGCAAAATTTTATGCACTATAATAGTGTGCATTAAAGTATCACTTGAAGTTAACAGATTAGCGCTTAGTAGCAAAAAAATCTATTAACACTAAGTGAAGAGATTAGCGCCAAGTGGCTGCAAAATCTATTAGCATTGCCAACTTGTCTAAATCTGGACACTTACTGTTTCTACACTTGAGTGTGAGACATGAGGAGGTGCTTCTTTGTATGGTTCCTTAGCGAGACTAATGTTTTTGAATAACGTTTACCACTAATTTCAAACGTTGCAGCATAGTAATGAAAAGGTCAAGGTCGACAAGGTTGTTATGACTTTAAGAATTTGACGCATGGCTCGTGAGAGCATTGTGTTGAATTAGACTCTTTAGCCTAATTCGCGCTTAAGTTACTTCAGAAGCTGTCATAGTTGATAGCTTATTCTCTCATTCTTGTGGATAGTAGAATTAATTGCAAGTAACTATGAAGCGAGAAATAGATATGGTAAGAGGAGTATCGTCATCTTTCAACTAGATGCATTAAAGTGTATGGAGAATAAAAATTGACTTGAAAGTGCAGAGGATTAGCACTTACTAGTTAAATTTACGACTTAGGGGCACTTGATATCTCCATGACATCCTTTTATGATCTAGTGAATATGAATTAGTCATGATTCATTACCTAGTTGGGCCTAAACCTTTAAAAACTTGTCTTTAAGAACTCACACATTAGGATGATTGGAATTAGTTTATGACATTGGTCATGAACCGGTGGCTTATTATACTTAATCACATTAATGAGAAGATGCATGGATGTTTTTGAGTAGGCCCTCTTGGGCCCACTCGCTTGTGACATCCTGCTCTCATATGAATGTGTAACTTTGTTCGCAATGGTTGTGCATAAGTAAGTAGGAAAGTCGTAGAAGGTCATTTGCATTGGCGCATTTAGTCCACTATGATATTTGTGACTAGATATGTGTAAGGGTATGATATCTAAAGCCTCAATCTCGACACATTTATAGATTACGATACACATCTGAGTCAAGACTATTTGATCTCCCATAAGTCAAAAGTTTTGAGATGATTTTTTGACATTGCACATATGAGGTTGAGATCAATTAGATAACAATTTTCGTGCTTTTAGTTTTGACCAAGGTGGCGAGTATCTATTTGAGTTATTTTAGAAAAACTCTGTGAAGAGAAATGGATGCTTAGAAAAATTGATTATTCCTAATACTCAACAACACAATGGTGTAGTAGAGATAATAAATTAAGTATTGTTAATGTTAGGTGGATGATGGCGCAAAATGTTTCCCAATTAGGAATTGCACTTTAGTCTGTTTGCCTATATCCCTAACTAAATGCCCCTCCATATCAGATTTTATACTCCATTTAAGTAATGGGTTAGTGGAGAGCCATCTATGGACGATCTGTAACCGTTAAGCAGCTTATCTTTATTTTTACTTCTCATAAGGTTGCAAAGTTAAGACCTAGAGTTCTATGGCGCATTATTGTATGCTGTCTTGTAAACAGATAGGGTCATGTGGCGCATTATTGTATGTTTGTCATGTAAACCCTCCGGGTCATGTGCATATAGATAAGCAGCTTTGTGAGAGTGTAACTAAGTCACATAAAGTTTTTCTTAGTAAAGGTGACGTGAATAGAGTTTTTGGAAACTCTATAAGATAGAGAATTCTAAGCATAGCGCTCTATGTAGCCTAGTTAAGAATGGAAAGAAATTTCCCAATATCCTAGGGACAGTGGGAGCGATGTGCCTACTAATGGATTATTCCATTAGAGAAGAATACTCTACATTCTTAGTTGCGTGGTAGCGAATGTGAAAAATTTTTCCACGTCATCACTGGGTGATTGAGAAGGAAACATTTATGATTGCTCCGCAAGATGATAAAGAGCCTAGGATAATGCCAAAGGCTTTAGTCCCCTGTTTTTAGAAAGTGGATCAATGTTGCGCAGTTTAAGACAAAGTCTTTGAGGGATTAACAATTTATATAATTTGGTTGACTTTCCATTATGACGTGAAATTGTTATGAGGTTATGCGCAATTTGGATAGTCATTGTTGAGGCATAAGACTCGCTAGATACCGAAAAGTCGCACCATTGAGAAAAGTGTAGACCATGAGAAGACTTCCTCCGAGGAGTGAGGTTAGTTCGACTTAGGCTATGATTAACATAAGTTCGGAACATTAATTTGTGGACATTGTGACCCAACTTCTCGTGGGAGAATTAGATAAGTAGATCCGTAGGGATTTACTTTCTGCTTTTTATGGTGAAAAGTTAGGAGTGCAAAAAGGTTGCTAATTGCAATAAATCTTTTACAGCCTAAAACAGTTATCCAAATAGTGGTTCTTAGATTTCGTCAAGCCCTGATAGGCCGACGATGATCGATGAAGACCACTGAAGCATGATCAATGGTCCAAAAAGAACTTTTTCCTTACTTAGTCATTATGAGCTAGGAATTTATAAGGTTGTCACCACCTAGGGTGGGCAGTCCTCTATTTTAGATATGATGGACATGGGTGATGTAATTTATATGCTCGGATGTACGATCCTTAGGGATTGTTTTGGGAAAATTCTCGGTTTGTCTTCGATGACTTACATAAGGAATATCCTAGAATGATTCTAGATGCAAAATTGCAAACCCATTGACTTACCTATTAGTAAAAGCCAGAGCCTTAGCTATTGAGTGAATCCTCGGATTGTCTTTGGGAGAAATAGATGACCTATATTCCTTGATTTTTTTTTTTTTGTTGTGAGAGCCTGAAGTACGCTATGTGGTCGTATTCGGCATGATAAGTGTTATCTTTGGTAAATGGTCAACTGAGTTGTTTAGCTATTGACCATGCTCATTAGATTGTGGATAAAATGCTTTACTAGTAGCATATTAATTTGCTCATTGTAAGATTCAATGCGCTAGTTGGGCACATCTAGAATGAACGCAAATTGGTCACCAAAATATCTTTAGAGAGGTTATTGCGCAAGAGGTAGTGATCTTGAATCACTTCATGTGAGGCACACATGGTGGATTCCATTGTATATACTTATCGCAAGAGATGCTGATAAGGCTTATGTTTGGAATCTAGAATTGCGCAAGCTGTGGTCATTTAAAAAAAAAAAAAAAAATCGATCACTTATTTGTTATGAGATGATGAGATGTTGACACTATTATGGTTTGTGTCATAATGATTAGCAGATGATGATGTCAGAAGGCAAGATTGGCTCACTCACACGAGCAATCGCCCTTGGCGCTTGAGAGCGAGCAATGATGAGACTAGTGGTTTATTTTTTATTTAGAGCCAAGAAAGGCTTAAATTATCGACTATGTATGTTGCCTTGGTTACAACCAAGATGAGGTCGTGTTAAGGACCAAACATGGATGTTAGTACCCACTTTCCATGTTGTGCCTGTTATGATTAACCAGATGCGAGATCTCATTTGGCTCCTGGAAGGCGAGTAAATAGAGAATTCGGGTTAGGCGCTAGAAAGCGACTAGACTAAGATCTGTACGGTGTATCGAGTATGACGTCACTCTTTTAGAAGAGTTACTCCACCGTAACATGTATTCATACTACATGTGCTTGGCGACCGAGTAATGAGGTGAGAGAATGGATCCCTGTTTCCTTATCGTGTGAGTCTTACGTGTCATTATTGATATGGCTTTCATTTATGTACCCTTTTGTGACTTTTGACTATGTCATAAGGTAAGGGGTTGATGTTCTGCTACTTTGGTATGTTGCCTGCAGTCATGTATGATTCGGCCTTAAGGGACATCACTGGGAAAGCGGTCAATCCTAAACTAAAATGGCATGAGAGCAAAGGGAATATCATCTTGTATTACACCACTGTTGTATATTCATTGCCGGCAACTCACATCGCTTTGTATGAGAGGCGAATTGAGTGTGAATATATTGCAAGAATTGAGAGGGTCAAACATGCTCTTTTGAGGGATTAGAGATGTTTTTTGGACCAGTGTAATTAGATGGGTCTGGGGTATATGAGACACTATTTCTATTCTTTTTGGGTTGATGTCTCTATGCTGGCTCATTTTGAGTTTCTAGTATAGAGCTCCCACATGTAGGTGTTTTTCAGCGGTCGTACGGTGCATTGGCTAGTATGAGATTGTTCATTTTTGAGGAGATTGAGATAGAGATGTAGCAGTGTCATGCCAACTCATGTGTGAGTGGGAGATGTCAGAAATTGGGCACCCATATGGCATGACCCTTTGAACCCTTTTGAATCTTATCCAAGTAAGTTTGAATTTGAATTTAAATTTAAAACTTATTTGGATAACCACTCATGATATCTATATCTATCATATCAACTGATATGGATAGATTGATATATATAGTTATATATCAGATTCTATGGTTAAGATATATATTGATATCATATACGTTATTTGGTTTTTACCCATAACCTTTTTTCCCAGACTCTCTCTCTAACTTTTTCCCATATGAGAACGATCCAGCCTCTGTACTGTGACTTGTGTGGGTGATACTCATATTATAGTATCACTCCACTGCTGGGTTCGTTGTTTGCATTTATGGAAGCACGTGATTTACCCACAAGATTCTTTGCTTCAGGTTCTATCACTTCAGGTATGATCTGATAATATTTTTCCACTGCGTTATGCTTGATGTTGCAGATACATTTGTGTCAACACCACCAGGGATATTTTGAAACAATTCAAAATATGAGATATATTTGTGTCAACACTACTAGCCTTCACTTTATATTAAATATCTATATAATAAGGGAAGAGAATTTTTAAATTTATTCTAAGAATATTTATCCTACTAAAATATTTTAACGGTTATAATTTATGTATTTAAATGAACAACTAAGATAAATGATAGTGCCCGCCCAATTATTTCACACTCTAAAAAGTCCCACTTACCTACGGCCCCACCTTCCCTCTATATCTCTCTCGCTCTCACTCACTCTCACTCTCACTCTCATTCTATGTTTTGCTTCCCACGTCTGCATCCCCCCACCTTTCCTCTCTATGTCTCTCACTCTCTGTTCTTCTTCTTCTTCAACAGAACAAAAAAAAACCCCTCTCTATCACAACTGTTCTTCTCACCCTTTAGAATCAGAAATTCCAATTTAAAGTTAATATTTAAATATGGATTTAGAACTCAACAATTTCTGAACAATAGACTTTTGTCAATCCAAAAATCTACCTACTGATATGAGCAACGAAGGAGTCAGATCAGATACACACCAACGATTGTTCTATTGTTCGATTTTTGGATTCTTCCCTCATCTTCCCAAGTGAGGTCGGTCTCTTTCTCTTTCTCTCTCTCTCTCTCTCTCTCTCTCTCTCTCTCATGCAATGTATGTTGTGTATAATTGTTGTTATCGTCTTTATAATGGCTTCAATCGTTCAACACCAACCTGAGGCTTCATTTCTTTGTGGGTCATTCAGAATCCTAAGGCTTCAAGTTTTGATTGTTTTTGACATTCATGATATACTTTTTAGTTTTACCATCTGGGTTTAAAATGGGTTTATTGTCCACAAAGTGATATGACGCAATTGAATTTGGGGTTATCAATCTGTGTAAAATATTGAGGCAATTGAATTTGGGGTTTATTTTTATTTCCTATTTTTATTAGAATGCTTTATTATATAGATTTCGGCTGCCATTCTCTCTCTCAATCTGGGTTTATTTGGTTTGTAATGGCGAGAACGGCAGGCGAGTATTTGCCGCGAAGGTCGCCGACGAAAGTTGAGGGTTCGAATCATCTGTTGTCCTCTGGTTCACGAGAACTCCATGTTCTCGCCGTTGATGACAGCCACGTGGACCGGAGGGTGATCGAACGATTGCTGAAGATCTCTTCTTGCAGAGGTACATATACATATTGAAGATCTCTTAGCGATTTTTGATTTGTTTGCTTAAATCGATTGGATTGGAATTTTTCAGTTACGGCTGTAGAGAATGGGAGCAGAGAAGAGCTTCGTCGGATTCAATGTAAGAAATTTTAATTTTTTTTAATGCATATTCGATTTGTTTGGTTGCTGAGAAAGTGGAGGAAAATGAAGAAGAAATACATTTTGTGTGTGTGTCTATTGGTGATTTATATTGTGGTTTTTGATGATTTGATTTTAGGGTTTGGAGGTGAATTTTATAATGAAGGATTATTCAATGCCTGGAATGATTGGATATGAACTGCTCAAGAAGATCAAGGTTAGTTTTATGTGATATTGGTATTTCACTAAAGGCCTTGTTTGGTTGCCAAGAAAACTATGTTTTATGTTGTTGATAGTAATAGTAATCACTTGGGTAGGGCTTTTGGATTTATTTATTTTCCTTCATTATTTTGGCAACCAAACAAGGCATAACCTGCTAGCAGAAATGAAATTGATGAATACTACTTATACTACTTGAAATCTCTTAGTGATTTTTGATTTGTTTGCTGAAATTGATTGGATTGGAATTTTTCAGTTACGGCTGTAAAGAGTGGGAGCAGAGCTCTACAATATCTCGATTTGGATATAGAGAAGAGCTCCGTTGGATTCAATGTAAGAATTTATAATTTTTTTAATGCTTATTCCATTTGTTTGGTTGCTGAGAAAGTAGAGGAAAAGAAAGAAGAAATACAATTTGTGTGTGTGTGATTTATATTGTGGTTTTTGATGATTTGATTTTAGGGTTTGGAGGTGAATTTAATAATGATGGATTATAGACCTTAGTTATTTTCAAGGTTAGTTTTATGTGATATTGATATTTCACTAAAGGCCCTGTTTGGTTGCCAAGAAAACTGTGGCAATGTTTTACGCTGTTGATAGTAATAGTAATCAACTGGGTAGGGCTTTTGGATTTGTTTATTTTCCTGCACTAATAGTAATCAACTTTAATTGTTATTTTTTGTCGATCTTGGTAAAGAACAAGCATGTATTATCGAAAATGCTAATGCATGCAATGCTATGACTGTAGGCAACAATATAGTTTAATAAAAGCCATAGTCACATTGAAATTTCAAAACATTTGTGGGTTATATTCTGAATATATGAAGGGTTAGAGGCCATCAGACTTTTTAAGAAAGTTTTGGGTTGAGTTAGATATGAAAAAAATATTTTGCCCATCAATAGAATTCAGAAAGTCTTGGGGGTAAGACTCTTAAAACAGATAACTATTTTTTGTAAAAAAACATGTCAATAACAATGAAAAGAGGAAAAGTGGTATACTTTGGATCAGGATAAGAGATCAAAACAAGCCTCAAATCCAAAGATTTCTATCACCATTTCTTGAAATGTTTATTCTTTGTACAACAGTGTCATTTTTTGGGTGAATATGTACAACAGTGTCATGTCTGACTTTTTCAGCATTTCATCTGAAGGGTCAATTTTTGTGATTTTGTGCATATGGAATTGGTTTTTTTAAATGGGTTTGATATCTGAAATCTGAAAATGGGTTTGATTTCATCTTGATTCTATTGCATTTCAAACTCAACCAATTTGTTTGAATGTGATGTATGTATATATATATATGCTTCAAGTTTTTTATTTTTAATTTTAGTTGGATAAATTGTTGTTTGTTGGTGGAATTGAGGTCATGTGGGTTTAAATTGATGTTTTTGTTTATCATCACTTTTGTTTATGTATCTTGATATGTGTTAAGCTTTATTAATCTGGGTTTGAGTTGTTTGAAGTGTGATAAAATTGCCAGATTTGTTTGTACATATTAGCTCCAATTTTGTCATTTATGTTGCATTTGTGTTTGTGTTCATAAAAATCAATTCAAAAACTTGGGGAGAAAGTTTGTAATCACTAGGTTTGTGCTTATTTATGTGTGTGAGAATATGTATTTTATCTTTCAAGTTCTATTTTCCCCTTTTTTGATGAATTTCTTGACCCACAACAATGGTGGAAACAACTTAGAGAATACCCTAAAAGCTCCATGGTCATCTTCTCCATTTATTCATCAGATCCAAAGCTCACAGACCTGTGGGACTAAAGGAGGGGTGGATTCTGCAAAGGTACTCTAAACTTTTTAAATTATTATTTTTTTATTTTTTATTTTTACATAGCCATATTGTTTGCTTTTTTTTTTTTTTTTTTTTTTTTTTTTTTTTTGTGGTCCTTGCTTTATTGTTTTACCTTTTCTTATGTTTCTGATATACTAGGTGTAGTGGATTTTATTTTATTTCATTTATTAATCTCATCGTTAGTTGCACCGTGCCTTCAGGCACGGGCATACACCAGTATATATATATATTAGAAAGTGTGTTCAAACCCATATGGTTTGCGGTTACAGTGACTGATATAAAAACTAGTTAGAATAGAAACAAAGTGACCCAAAGAATTCATATCAAAATTTTTTATTTACTTTATTCTATTTGTAGAATAGATACTTATGATCAATTGCAAAATTGCACAAAAACAAAGGCAGCAGAGTCCACTCAGCCAGTTGTGATGAGAGCAGCATATGCCTACAACAAAGTGATGGCTGCACAAGTCCCCACTGGACAGTGAGGAGTTTTTGGCTTTTATTTGAACTTTATAATCCCACCAAAACACTCTCTTATCAATTTTTGACCTTTTTTTTTTCTTCACATGCCTAGTTAGTTTGGTAGATAAGAATGAAAAAAATGATTGATGAAAAATTTGTATATTTCTTATTTTCTTACCAGGTGTGATTTAATAATAGTAAGATTTATTGTTAGAAATATCTTAAAATTAAGGAGTTTTTTTTTTTTTTTATATTTTATTTTAAATATTAGACTGTTTAACTTGTTTAATAGGCGAGCTACTCTTGAAGATAGTGAATCTCATTATTCAAATATAATTACATGTTTTAAGATAAATTTGTAACCACATATATACACATAATATAGTTTATTATGTCTACATAGTAATACGTTATTAAATGATAGTAGAGCAATGTTACGTACCTCGAATATGACCTCAGCTCGAATGACTTGAATTTCTGTGCACCAGTTGTTCGGCAAAAAAGTTGACAGCCGCGATCGACAAGGTGACAACCGCGGTTGTCAGCTTTTTTGCTAGACAAACGGCCGAATGACCGGCCGGATGATCGGTAAACAGAAATTCGAACCATTCGAGGCAAGGTGAATTCGAGGCACCAAGGATTACACATGATAGTACTATATGTTGGTGATGGTATGATATCACAATTATACTGAATTTTTTCCTAACCTTTTCAGTAACAACAATGATTTATTCCACTAATTTGGAAGCACTAATTAAGCACTAATGAAGTGAAAATTCAAAAAAAGAAAAAAGAAAAAATAAAATCTAAAACCAAAACATCACATCAATGAGTGGAGCCCACCTCCTAAAGCTCCCTTACAGCTCATAATTTAGAACTCCCAAACATTTTTCTTTCCGTAATGGGATAAGATCAGTAGGCTACTACCGCTACATACCCTCTTCAAATTTCGTTTTAGTGGGAGCTCGATATAAGTCAGCTCTTAATCAAATAGTTACATGGTCATGTGTGTGTCTCATTGTCCTTACTCTAAAAAGTGTTTGCTTCCTCCTATATATGAATGTAAGGCCAGTGTGCAATAATTCAACAAAAAGCTAAGTTCTCTCAATCTCATGAGCTTTGTGGGCATTTTCTAGCACTTTTATATGATAAAACAACCTCTTTCCCAAATGGGTTTTTGCTCATTCCAAATTCCAGTAACTTTCCGGCGACTCTTAGCTGTTTTTACGATGTTTATGGCAATATCAGGACGACTAGCAGATTGCAAATGTGCTTTTGAGGCTATTTTCAACTTTGGCGATTCGAATTCCGACACGGGCGGGTTTTGGGCAGCTTTTCCCGCACAGTCCGGGCCTTATGGGATGACCTAATTCAAGAAACCGGCCGGTCGGGCTACTTATGGGAGGCTCATGATTGATTTCTTAGGTAAATTTTTAGATAATTAATTTCTTTATTGAGTTAATTTCTTTGCAAACTTGCATTTTCTTTGTTGGAAGATAGAAATTGATGCACAAGTTATCTCATTGTGAAATGTGAAGTGTGAACACACACACACACACAGATGCCAGGCACACTTTCTTGCATTTTCTTTTCAGCCAAACAGTGAGCATAATGGTTCTCTTAGGATGAGGATCCATTTGGCTGATATGAACATTGGCATTTTTTGTTTGTGTTGTTGAACTGTGTTCACACAAATAGTGCAGTTGTCTTGTTCTTCATTGGATCTTCCATTATCTTTTTAGTGCTCAACTACTTTTCAAAGACACAATCTCAAGAGTGTTTAATGATTTAATTATATACTAAAAATTAATCAATTTTTGTTAAATCATTGAACTAAAAAATTATTAACCATGAGTGGAGAGACTTCTGAAATATTAACTAAGTTTTGGAAAAATTATCACATAGGTTTACCTCATATCCTACCTGATATGTTCATACAATTCTATTGGTTTCATACCTATTATTTCTTATACATTACATAAAATAACCAATAGATAATTGAAAAAATACACAACATAATTGAAAATTTTAAAAGACAAAATAATTCCTCCTAAGTTTTAGGTGACCTAAAAAATAATGTGGTATAATTTTAATAGTAAAAAAATAATAATAAGTTGGGTTGTTCGATGTCATCATCATGTATAGTTCCAATTGTGAGATAAGTCAAGGCTAAGTAGGTTTCACATTTTTTTTTTTATTGGTCCATATCCATATGACATAGTTTTGGAACGATGTGAATCACTTACCCAAAACGAGGCCCATTTTAACATCCAATGGTACCCCCAAAATGGCCTCCCAAGTTTTCAATTTGGTTGGCATCACATCAATTTTGATATTAAAAATCTAGCAAGCTCCCAAAATTCTGTCTCAATATAATTTTAGTCATATCATTATATTTTGAGATTTTCATGAATGAGAATTCTTTATATCTCATATTGAAATAGAGAAACAGAGATAATTGAAAACAAATGATCTCTTAACCAATCTAGTTAGATAATCTTATTTCGGGCAGTAAAATCTCTATTCAAATCTATTTTGTCCCTTTTCTCCTACCAACTCTAAGATTCACTTTCTCCTACCACTTCTAAGATTCATTGTGTGATTTGATTGAAAGGATGATTTAGGCAGATGATCCGATCTTATTAGAATAGCACTTCAACGTTTAATCAAGCATAACATTAGATAAATTAAAACAAATGATACTTGAAAAGTAGCCATTATTGGGTCCTATCACTTTATAAACAAAAAAAACCCATCATTGTAATTTACATTTTCAAGATTATTATTACTACATTATGATATACAATTCTATATAGTTTTTTTTATTTGTGAATCACTTTTTAGCAATTTTTTAATGGCCAATTAAGATTGTTTTTTTCTTGGTAGCTCAAGCTGTAGGGTTGCCATTTTTGAGCCCATATTTACAATCAATTGGATCAGATTACAGACATGGGGCCAACTTTGCAACATTGGCATCAACAGTTCTCCTGCCAAAAAGTTCCCTATTTGTCTCTGGGCTAAGCCCTTTTGCTCTGGCCATTCAGCTCAACCAAATGAAGCATTTCAAGGTTAAAGTTGATGAACCTCAATCTAATGGTAAAAATCGAGTGCACCATGGTGCTTCTACATTCAATTGATTATTTTGTCTACTCTGATTTGGGTGGAGAATATTTTTGACATTTTTTAATATTTAGTATGATGAAAAGTGAAGTCAATAGAAAGTATTTTCTATTGTCATTAAAAAACCGAGTTAATTTTGGCTGAAAGCATTTTTTACCACCACCACTTACAATCATTGTCGTTGCCACCACCTTTGCTTCACCCACACCACCTTACTATCACTACTAGAACCACCAATACTATGATTTTCAAGATTACAACTAAACACAACAAAGTGTTTTTTTGCAGAAGACGTTTTTTGAAAAATATGTTTGATAAAATGATGCATAACATTATATATTTTTATTTTATATTTTATAATTAATATTTAGTTAGGCATATTTAATTCAGTATATAACAGTATAGATTTATTTAATTTCTTAATTTTGATTTGATGCAATTTTTGTATTCTATTAGCTATGATTTTTATTTATTATCTTATTAGTTTCTTATTCTCCAAGAAATAGGTTAACTATAAAGTTGTAAGCCTTAGAGTTATGGAGTTGAAGTTGATATTTGATAAATAAAAATTGAGAGTTTTCTTAATATTATTCGTTCGTGGAGAGAATATTTTTAATTCGAATTTGATCGTGGTTCAATTTTGTTCTTTGCTCCTCTTTTCGATACGTTTCCCTACATCATAAAATATATTTTTTTTAAAAAATGATTTTTATCCCCAAAAAAAAATAATGTATACTTCTAATGAGAATGTGAACTTTATTTTTTTTAGGTAGATAACTTTGAATGTTGATTGATTTACAGGATCAAACAATCTTCCATAGACAGACATATTTGGAAAATCAATATTCACGTTCTATATTGGTCAGAATGACTTCACTTCCAACTTAGGATCTCTTGGCATGAATGGGTTAAAGATTATGCTTTCTCAAGTGGTTTCCCAAATTGCCGCCACCATTAAGGTCAGCATTTTCACCGACTTGGGTTTTGTCAATAGAGTATAAATTCACAATAAAAATGCTAAAAACACATTACTTTGTTATGCATTTCACCAGAATGAATGTAATTTTGTGCACCCTTTTTTTAAATTGTTTTTTAGTGGAAAATTTTGCGTTTTTAGCATTAATGTTTGTGAAAAAAATTATATGGACTCAATAGACAAATATACTTAATCTTGCATTAAAATGGAGTTGTTGACAATATTACATTCGTCCCAGATAAAGTTTACATTCCAGTAAAATGAATGCACTACTGCTAGTGCTACATTCTGTAGACTTTTTAAAAAAATTTAGGTGTTTCTTTTTATTGATTTACAATATATCACAAAATTAGGTTGCATAATAAATGGACCAATGACTTGAATATATATATCATGAAATTTGGTACTTAGTGGTGTTTTAGAAAGTTGGTAAAAAGTTGATTTTTTTGACTTTTTTGATGAAAAACTAAGTTATTTTGGGTAAAAAAACTGACTTTTTTAAACTAAAAACACTAAAATATCAAAAAATTAGTTTTTTTTAGTGTGTTTCTAAAAGACCCCTAATCTTGCACCAAAGTGGAGTACGGGTAGCACTGCATTTGATCTTGATAGGGCTCACACTCAAGGAGAATGAATGCACTGTTGTCAGAACTACACTCACCGCACTTTTATCAAAAAGTTTAGATTAAATTTTACTTTACTTCTTATGATTTTGAACCATATGCAATTTATTCTTAATGTTTAGAAATTAACTATATAACTCTTATATGATTTGTAAACTAAAGTCTACCGTTTATTTTTTCATCCAAATTAACTGACTATCGGTTCACACGCTCATGAAGAGAATAAGTTTTATTTAAAACTAAAATATCTTTACACATCTTTAAATTTACAAAAACATGCCATTCTTCCCTAAACCTATATATATACACACATACATACACATAAATTTTTTTTTTTTCATTTGTTCTCTAATGGCTACCACTATATGTATCAATGAAGTTTGTTGGGTCAAAACAGTGGCAAGCAATCAACAAAAACTTTCTAGTGGGTTTGATTTCATTATTCAATTTTTGATTATGGTTGGTAGGTTTGATTAGCTTGATTGTGTTATGAACTTTGGTTGACGTATGGTGGGCTTTTCACTGGACTCTGTTTTGCTATGGGTGACTAATCTTGATTTGATTACATGTGGTGATGGGTTTAATTTCTTTGTTCAATTTTTATTGAATTTCTGGTTGGTGGGTTTAATTACCTTGATTATGTTATGAATTTTGGTTGAATACAGTGGGTTTTTCACCGGTCTGGTTTTCCAATGACTCTTGAAAACTGGTGAGCTTCGTCTTCTCAAATTGACTTTGGAGCTGCGTGTGCGAAAACAATTTTTAAAAATTTGAAAACAACTTTCATGTTTGCTAAAAAGCTTGTATTTTTCAGAAAATTTCCAAAACAGTTCATAGAACAAGTATTATCCGAAAATGAAAAACCAACAAAATAATCCCAAAACATCAAAACCCACCAAAGGAAAAAAAGTGCAAGAACCAAACTGAATCAAAATCATAACTTGAAACACTTTGAGAACCAAATCCAGGAATAGAAACATTCACAAATCTGAACAAAAACCCAGATCAGAAATAGAAAAAAAAGAGAAAAGATTGTGAATCTACAACTCCATGGACAACTCCAGCCTTTTTGGTTGAATACGGTGGGTAATCCATGAGCAATTGACTTCCCATGGAAATTGTGCAAGTGTATTGGTGAGCTAGAGGAAGAAGACGAGAGTATAAAGGTTAATTTACATGTTTTGTTAATAGAAGTTAGTGTGCATTTTAGTTCACAAATCACGTGCAGGGTTATGTGATTATTTTTAAATAATAGGGAATAAACCGTGTATGACCCAAACCATAAGGGGTGAAGTGAAATTTGCTCAAAAATTTATATAATTTACAATGTCCACCAAACTTAGACTGCATAATATATGGTCTAGTGACCTTAATGTTTGTGGAAATTCAAGGAATTATACGGGCTAGGAGGACGGACATTTCTGGTACTTAATCTAGCACCAGTGGGTTGTTACCCGTCGCTTTTGGCGGAGCTACCACACAACAGCTCTGACCTTGACGCATTCGGATGCATAATTTCCTATAACAATGCAGTGGTGGACTACAACAACATGTTGAAGGAAGCTCTGAATCAAACTAGACAAGCAATCCCAGATGCTTCTCTGATATATGTGGATACTCATGCTGTTCTGCTGGAGCTCTTCCAGCATCCCACATCTCATGGTATGGTTCGATTCAAACCAATGCCTCAAAAAAGTCAATAACTCATATCATACCATGTGTATCTTCACTTTATGGGATTGACAACTAATGTATACATGTACTAGTAAAATTATGTCCTTGAATCACTTCATTATTTGGAAACAACATTAATCGTTAGATTTTCAACTATATTATATAGGACATTTTCATAATTGTTAAATTTATTCAATTTAAATTCTTAATTATGGCATATAAGACATTTTTTAAAAACTGGTCTGTTTTATTATATAAATAATAATAATTAGAATTGCTTACAAAGTTGGTACTACTTATACTTTTATAAAAGTTGCAAACGTGAGATTTTAAATTTGTGGATTGTTTATGAAAGAAAAAGATAAAATAATAAGTAAGATTAGTCTAGTTGGCCAGAACTTTTGCACTAAATTACAAGGTTAAGAATTTGATTCCCTGTTCCTTATACTACAGGCTTGAAAAAAAAAGAAAAGAAAAAGAAAAAGCAAGAGATATAAATAAAAAAATTTCCCACCTTTCCTTTCTTTTTTATTCTCTCCCCAAATTCTTCATGAATACACTATGGAAAAGTGAGGAAGTTGAAACCATAGTCTTCTACCTTGAAACCCTACTATTCATCCAAAAGGGGTTCTTTCCTTGAATCCATATAGAGATAAGAGATATTATTTCTCTTTAATTTTACAATAATGTAAAAAGTATTAACTAATGTACTTGCAAACATGTCAACTATATCATATTGCAATTTATGTTTTTGTTGCCACTATTTATTTTTCATTATTTTGACACACAAATAGAACAAGTTCAAGGTTGTCACACTCACATGTTTGATGATGAAACAGAATTGAAGTATGGTCCAAGAGCATGTTGTGGATATGGGGATGGAGATTACAATTTTGACCCTAAGGTGTACTGTGGAAACACTAAGGTGATCAATGGGAGTACTCTCACAACAACAGCTTGTAGTGATCCATACAACTATGTGAGTTGGGATGGAATACATGCCACTGAGGCTGCAAACAAGCTTGTCACATATGCTATTCTCAACGGCTCTTACTTTGATCCTCCATTTCCTCTTCATCAGCTTTGTGATCTCAAACCTATAGACTAATGTATTTATCTTTCTGAACTTAGGATTGTAATAAATAATACAACAATGGGTTAATTTCACTCATTGAGGGGGTAGAGTGAAATTAACCCATTGTTGTATTATTTATTACAATCCTAAGTTCAGAAAGATAAATACATTAGTCTATAGGTTTGAGATCACAAAGCCGATGAAGAGGAAATGGAGGATCAAAGTAAGAGCCGTTGAGAATAGCATATGTGACAAGCTTGTTTGCAGCCTCAGTGGCATGTATTCCATCCCAACTCACATAATTGTACGGATCACTACAAGCTGTTGCTGTGAGAGTACTCCCATTGACCACCTTAGTGTTTCCACAGTACACCTTAGGGTCAAAATTGTAATCTCCATCCCCATATCCACAATATGCTCTTGGACCATACTTCAATCCTGTTTCATCATCAAACATGTGAGTGTGACAACCTTGAACTTGTTCTATTTGTGTGTCAAAATAATGAAAAATAAATAGTGGCAACAAAAACATAAATTGCAATATGATATAGTTGACATGTTTGCAAGTACATTAGTTAATACTTTTAACATTATTGTAAAATTACAAAGAAATAATATCTCTTATCTCTACATGGATTCAAGGAAAGAACCCCTTTTGGATGAATAGTAGGGTTTCAAGATAGAAGACTATGGCTTCAACTACCTCACTTTTCCCTAGTGTATTCATGAAGAATTTGTGGAGAGAAAATAAAAAAGAAAGGAAAGGTGGGAAATTTTTTTATTTATATCTCTTGCTTTTTCTTTTTCTTTTCTTTTTTTTCAAGCCTCTAGTATAAGGAACAGGGAATCAAATTCTTAACCTTGTAATTTAGTGCAAAAGTTCTGGCCAACTAGACTAATCTTACTTATTATTTTATCTTTTTCTTTCATAAACAATCCACAAATTTAAAATCTCACGTTTGCAACTTTTATAGAAGTATAAGTAGTACCAACTTTGTACGCAATTCTAATTATTATTATTTATATAATAAAACAGACCAGTTTTTAAAAAATGTCTTATATGCCATAATTAAGAATTTAAATTGAATAAATTTAACAATTATGAAAATGTCCTATATAATATAGTTGAAAATCTAACGATTAATGTTGTTTCCAAATAATGAAGTGATTCAAGGACATAATTTTACTAGTACATGTATACATTAGTTGTCAATCCCATAAATTGAAGATACACATGGTATGATATGAGTTATGTGACTTTTTTGAGGCATTGGTTTGAATCGAACCATACCATGAGATGTGGGGTGCTGGAAGAGCTCCAGCAGAACAGCATGAGTATCTACATATATCAAAGAAGCATCTGGGATTGCTTGTCTGGTTTGATTTAGAGCTTCCTTCAACATGTTGTTGTAGTCCACCACTGCATTGTTATAGGAAATTACGCATCCGAATGCGTCAAGGTCGGAGCTATTGTGTGGTAGCTCTGCCAAAAGCAACGGGTAACAACCCACTGGTGCTAGATTAAGTACCAGAAATGTCCGTCCTCCTAGCCCGTATAATTCCTTGAATTTCCACAAACATTAAGGTCACTAGACCATATATTATGCAGTCTAAGTTTGGTAGACATTGTAAATTATATAAAATTTTGAGCAAATTTCACTTCACCCCTTATGGTTTGGGTCATAAACGGTTTATTCCCTATTATTTAAAAATAATCACATAACCCTGCACGTGATTTGTGAACTGAAATGCACACTAACTTCTATTAACAAAACATGTAAATTAACCTTTATACTCTCGTCTTCTTCCTCTAGCTCACCAATACACTTGCACAATTTCCATGGGAAGTCAATTGCTCATGGATTACCCACCGTATTCAACCAAAAAGGCTGGAGTTGTCCATGGAGTTGTAGATTCACAATCTTTTCTCTTTTTTTCTATTTCTGATCTGGGTTTTTGTTTAGATTTGTGAATGTTTCTATTCCTGGATTTGGTTCTCAAAGTGTTTCAAGTTATGATTTTGATTCAGTTTGGTTCTTGCACTTTTTTTCCTTTGGTGGGTTTTGATGTTTTGGGATTATTTTGATGTTTTGGAAATTTTCTGAAAAATACAAGCTTTTTAGCAAACATGAAAGTTGTTTTCAAATTTTTAAAAATTGTTTTTGCACACGCAGCTCCGAAGTCAATTTGAGAAGACGAAGCTCACCAGTTTTCAAGAGTCATTGGAAAACCAGACCGGTGAAAAACCCACTGTATTCAACCAAAATTCATAACATAATCAAGGTAATTAAACCCACCAACCAGAAATTCAATAAAAATTGAACAAAGAAATTAAACCCATCACCACATGTAATCAAATCAAGATTAGACACCCATAGCAAAACAGAGTCTAGTGAAAAGCCCACCATACGTCAACCAAAGTTCATAACACAATCAAGCTAATCAAACCTACCAACCATAATCAAAAATTGAATAATGAAATCAAACCCACTAGAAAGTTTTTGTTGATTGCTTGCCATTGTTTTGACCCAACAAACTTCGTTGATACATATAGTGGTAGCCATTAGAGAACAAATGAAATTTTTTTTTTTTTATGTGTATGTATGTGTGTATATATATAGGTTTAGGGAAGAATGGCATGTTTTTGTAAATTTAAAGAGGTGTAAAGGTATTTTAGTTTTAAATAAAACTTATTCTCTTCATGAGCGTGTAAACCGATAGTCAGTTAATTTGGATGAAAAAATAAACGGTAGACTTTAGTTTACAAATCATATAGGAGTTATATAGTTAATTTCTAAACATTAAGAATAAATTGCATATGGTTCAAAATCATAAGAAGTAAAGTAAAATTTAATCTAAACTTTTTGATAAAAGTGCGGTGAGTGTAGTTCTGACAACAGTGCATTCATTCTCCTTGAGTGTGAGCCCTATCAAGATCAAATGCAGTGCTACCCGTACTCCACTTTGGTACAAGATTAGGGGTCTTTTAGAAACACACTAAAAAAAACTAATTTTTTGATATTTTAGTGTTTTTAGTTTAAAAAAGTCGGTGTTTTTACCCAAAATAACTTAGTTTTTCATCAAAAAAGTCAAAAAAATCAACTTTTTACCAACTTTCTAAAACACCACTAAGTACCAAATTTCATGATATATATATTCAAGTCATTGGTCCATTTATTATGCAACCTAATTTTGTGATATATTGTAAATCAATAAAAAGAAACACCTAAATTTTTTTAAAAAGTCTACAGAATGTAGCACTAGCAGTAGTGCATTCATTTTACTGGAATGTAAACTTTATCTGGGACGAATGTAATATTGTCAACAACTCCATTTTAATGCAAGATTAAGTATATTTGTCTATTGAGTCCATATAATTTTTTTCACAAACATTAATGCTAAAAACGCAAAATTTTCCACTAAAAAACAATTTAAAAAAAGGGTGCACAAAATTACATTCATTCTGGTGAAATGCATAACAAAGTAATGTGTTTTTAGCATTTTTATTGTGAATTTATACTCTATTGACAAAACCCAAGTCGGTGAAAATGCTGACCTTAATGGTGGCGGCAATTTGGGAAACCACTTGAGAAAGCATAATCTTTAACCCACTCATGCCAAGAGATCCTAAGTTGGAAGTGAAGTCATTCTGACCAATATAGAACATGAATATTGATTTTCCAAATATGTCTGTCTGTGGAAGATTGTTTGATCCTGTAAATCAATCAACATTCAAAGTTATCTACCTAAAAAAAATAAAGTTCACATTCTCATTAGAAGTATACATTTTTTTTTTTTGGGGATAAAAATCATTTTTAAAAAAAAATATATTTTATGATGTAGGGAAACGTATCGAAAAGAGGAGCAAAGAACAAAATTGAACCACGATCAAATTCGAATTAAAAATATTCTCTCTACGAACGAATAATATTAAGAAAACTCTCAATTTTTATTTATCAAATATCAACTTCAACTCCATAACTCTAAGGCTTACGACTTTGTAGTTAACCTATTTCTTGGAGAATAAGAAACTAATAAGATAATAAATAAAAATCATAGCTAATAGAATACAAAAATTGCAACAAATCAAAATTAAGAAATTAAATAAATCTATACTATTATATACTGAATTAAATATGCCTAACTAAATATTAATTATAAAATATAAAATAAAAATATATAATGTTATGCATCATTTTATCAAACATATTTTTCAAAAAACGTCTTCTGCAAAAAAAACACTTTGTTGTGTTTAGTTGTAATCTTGAAAATCATAGTATTGGTGGTTCTAGTAGTGATAGTAAGGTGGTGTGGGTGGGTGGTGGCAACGACAATGATTGTAAGTGGTGGTGGTAAAAAATGCTTTCAGCCAAAATTAACTCGCTTTTTTAATGACAATAGAAAATACTTTCTATTGACTTCACTTTTCATCATACTAAATATTAAAAAATGTCAAAAATATTCTCCACCCAAATCAGAGTAGACAAAATAATCAATTGAATGTAGAAGCACCATGGTGCACTCGATTTTTACCATTAGATTGAGGTTCATCAACTTTAACCTTGAAATGCTTCATTTGGTTGAGCTGAATGGCTAGAGCAAAAGAGCTTGGCCCAGAGACACATAGGGACCTTTTTGGCAGGAGAACTGTTGATGCCAATGTTGCAAAGTTGGCCCCATGTCTGTAATCTGATCCAATTGATTGCAAATATGGGCTCAAAAATGGCAACCCTACAGCTTGAGCTACCAAGAAAAAAACAATCTTAATTGGCCGTTAAAAAATTGCTAAAAAGTGATTCACAAATAAAAAAAACTATACAGAATTGTATATCAGAATGTAGTAATAATAATCTTGAAAATGTAAATTACAATGATGGGTTTTTTTGTTTATAAAGTGATAGGACCCAATAATGGCTACTTTTCAAGTATCATTTGTTTTAATTTATCTAATGTTATGCTTGATTAAACGTTGAAGTGCTATTCTAATAAGATCGGATCATCTGCCTAAATCATCCTTTCAATCAAATCACACAATGAATCTTAGAAGTGGTAGGAGAAAGTGAATCTTAGAGTTGGTAGGAGAAAAGGGACAAAATAGATTTGAATAGAGATTTTACTGCCCAAAATAAGATTATCTAACTGGATTGGTTAAGAGATCATTTGTTTTCAATTATCTCTGTTTCTCTATTTCAATATGAGATATAAAGAATTCTCATTCATGAAAATCTCAAAATATAATGATATGACTAAAATTATATTGAGACAGAATTTTGGGAGCTTGCTAGATTTTTAATATCAAAATTGATGTGATGCCAACCAAATTGAAAACTTGGGAGGCCATTTTGGGGGTACCATTGGATGTTAAAATGGGCCTCATTTTGGGTAAGTGATTCACATCGTTCCAAAACTATGTCATATGGATATGGACCAATAAAAAAAAAAAAAATGTGAAACCTACTTGGCCTTGACTTATCTTACAATTGGAACTATACATGATGATGACATCGAACAACCCAACTTATTATTATTTTTTTACTATTAAAATTATACCACATTATTTTTTAGGTCACTTAAAACTTAGGAGGAATTATTTTGTCTTTTAAAATTTTCAATTATGTTGTGTATTTTTTCAATTATCTATTGGTTATTTTATGTAATGTATAAGAAATAATAGGTATGAAACCAATAGAATTGTATGAACATATCAGGTAGGATATGAGGTAAACCTATGTGATAATTTTTCCAAAACTTAGTTAATATTTCAGAAGTCTCTCCACTCATGGTTAATAATTTTTTAGTTCAATGATTTAACAAAAATCAATTAATTTTTAGTATATAATTAAATCATTAAACACTCTTGAGATTGTGTCTTTGAAAAGTAGTTCAGCACTAAAAAGATAATGGAAGATCCAATGAAGAACAAGACAACTGCACTATTTGTGTGAACACAGTTCAACAACACAAACCAAAAAGGCCAATGTTCATATCAGCCAAATGGATCCTCATCCTAAGAGAACCATTATGCTCACTGTTTGGCTGAAAAGAAAATACAAGAAAGTGTGCCTGGCATCTGTGTGTGTGTGTGTGTGTGTTCACACTTCACAATGAGATAACTTGTGCATCAATTTCTATCTTCCAACAAAGAAAATGCAAGTTTGCAAAGAAATTAACTCAATAAAGAAATTAATTATCTAAAAATTTACCTAAGAAATCAATCATGAGCCTCCCATCAGTAGCCCGACCGGCCGGTTTCTTGAAGTAGGTCATCCCATAAAGCCCGGATTGTGCGGGAAAAGCTGCCCAAAACCCGCCCGTGTCGGAATTCGAATTGCCAAAGTTGAAAATAGCCTCAAAAGCACATTTGCAATCTGCTAGTCGTCCTGATATTGCCATAAACATCGTAAAAACGGCTAAGAGTCGCCGGAAAGTTACTGGAATTTGGAATGAGCAAAAACCCATTTGGGAAAGAGGTTGTTTTGTCATATAAAAGTGCTAGAAAATGCCCACAAAGCTCATGAGATTGAGAGAACTTAGCTTTTTGTTGAATTATTGCACACTGGCCTTACATTCATATATAGGAGGAAGCAAACACTTTTTAGAGTAAGGACAGTGAGACACACACGACCATGTAACTATTTGATTAAGAGCTGACTTATATCGAGCTCCCACTAAAACGAAATTTGAAGAGGGTATGTAGCGGTAGTAGCCTACTGATCTTATCCCATTATGGAAAGAAAAATGTTTGAGAGTTCTAAATTATGAGCTGTAAGGGAGCTTTAGGAGGTGGGCTCCACTCATTGATGTGATGTTTTGATTTTAGATTTTATTTTTTATTTTTTCTTTTTTTGAATTTTCACTTCATTAGTGCTTCCAAATTAGTGGAATAAATCATTGTTGTTACTGAAAAGGCTAGGAAAAAATTCAGTATAATTGTGATATCAAACCATCACCAACATATAGTACTATCATGTGTAATCCTTGGTGCCTCGAATTCACCTTGCCTCGAATGGTTCAAATTTCTGTTTACCGATCGTCCGGCCGGTCATTCGGCCGTTTGTCCAGCAAAAAAGCTGACCACCGCGGTTGTCACCTTGTCGATCGCGGCTATCAACTTTTTACCGAACAACTGGCGCACAAAAATTCAAGTCATTCGAGCTAAGGTTAAATTCGAGGTACGTAACATTGCTCTACTATCATTTAATAACGTATTACTATGTAGACATAATAAACTATATTTTGTGTATATATGTGGTTACAAATTTATCTTAAACCATGTAATTATATTTGAATAATGAGATTTACTATCTTCAAGAGTAGCTCGCCTATTAAACAAGTTAAACAGTCTAATATTTAAAATAAAATATAAAAAAAAATTCCTTAATTTTAAGATATTTCTAACAATAAATCTTACTATTATTAAATCACACCTTGTAAGAAAATAAGAAATATACAAATTTTTCATCAATCATTTTTTTCATTCTTATCTACCAAACTAACTAGGCATGTGAAGAAAAAAAAAGGGTCAAAAATTGATAAGAGAGTGTTTTGGTGGGATTAGTGGGGACTTGTGCAGCCATCACTTTCCAGTGGGGACTTGTGCAGCCATTACTTTGTTGTATGCATATGCTGCTCTCATCACAACTGGCTGAGTGGACTCTGCTGCCTTTGTTTTTGTGCAATTTTGCAATTGATCATAAGTATCTATTCTACAAATAGAATAAAGTAAATAAAAAATTTTGATATGAATTCTTGGGGTCACTTTGTTTCTATTCTAACTGACACCATATGGGTTTGAACACACTTTCTAATATCTGTATATATATTTAATATAAAGTGAAGGTTAGTAGTGTTGACACAAATATATCTCATATTTTGAATTGTTTCAAAATATCCCTGGTGGTGTTGACACAAATGTATCTGCAACGTCAAGCATAACGCAGCGGAAAAATATTATCAGATCATATCTGAGGTGATAGAACCTGAAGTGAAGAATCTTGTGGGTAAATCACGTGCTTCCATAAATGCAAACAACAAACCCAGCAGTGGAGTGATACTATAATATGAGTATCACCCACACAAGTCACAGTGCAGAGGCTGGATCGTTCTCATATGGGAGATAGTTAGAGAGAGAGAGTCTGGGAAAAAAGGTTATGGGTAAAAACCACATAACGTATATGATATTAATATATATCTTAACCATAGAATCTGATATATAACCATATATATCAATCTATCCATATCAGTTGATATGATAGATATAGATATCATGAGTGGTTATCCAAATAAGTTTTGAATTCAAATTCAAACTTACTTGGATAAGATTCAAAAGGGTTCAAAGGGTCATGCCACATGGGCGCCCAATTTCTGACATCTCCTACTCGCACATGAGTTGGCATGACACTGCTACATCTCTATCTCAATCTCCTCAAAAATGAACAATCTCATACTAGCCAATGCACCGTGCGACCGCTGAGAAACACCTACATGTGGGAGCTCTATACTAGAAACTCAAAATGAGCCAACATAGAGACATCAACCAAAAAAGAATAGAAATAGTGTCTGATATACCCCAGACCCATCTAATTACACCGGTCCAAAAAACATCTCTAATCCTTCAAAAGAGTATGTTTGATCCTCTCAATTCTTGCAATATATTCACACTTAATCCGCCTCTCATACAAAGCGATGTGAGTTATCGGCAATGAATATACAATAGTGGTGTAATACTAGATGATCTTCCATTTGCCCTCATGCCATTTAGTTTAGGATTGACCGCTTTCCCAGTGATGTCCCTTAAGGCCGAATCATACATGACCGCAGGCAACATACCAAAGTAACAGAACATCAACCCCTTACCTTATGACATAGTCAAAAGTCACAAAACGGCACATAAATGAAAGCCATATCAATAATGACACGTAAGACTCACATGGTAAGAAAACAGAGATCCATTCTCTCACCTCATTACTCGGTCGCCAAGCACATGTAGCATGAATACACGTTACGGTGGAGTAACTCTTCTAAAAGAGTGACGTCATACTCGATACACCGTACAGATCTTAGTCTAGTCGCTTTCTAGCGCCTAACCCGAATTCTCTATTTACTCGCCTTCTAGGAGCCAAATGAGATCTCGCATCTGGCTAATCATAGCAGGCACAACATGGAAAGTGGGTACTAACATCCATGTTTGGTCCTTAACACGACCTCATCTTGGTTATAACTAAGGCAACATACATAGTGGATAATTTAAGCCTTTCTTAGCTCTAAATAAAAAATAAACCACTAGTCTCATCCTTGCTCGCTCCCAAGCGCCAAGGGCGATTGCTTGTGTGAGTGAGCCAATCTTTCCTGCTGACATCATCATCTGCTAATCATTATGACACAAACCATAATAATGTCAACATCCCATCATCTCATAACAAATAAGTGATCGATTTTTTTTTTTTTTTTTTTTTTTTATAAAAAAAATGACCACAGCTTGCGCAATTCTAGATTCCAAACATAAGCCTTATCAGCACCTCTTGCGATAAGTATATACAATGTAATCCACCACGTGCGCCTCACATGAAGTGATTGAAGATCACTACCTCTTGTGAAATAACCTCTCTAAAGATATTTTAGTGACCAATTTGCGTTCATTCTAGATGTGCCCAACTAGCGCATTGAATCTTACAATGAGCAAATTAATATGCTACTAGTAAAGCATTTTATCCACAATCTAATGAGCATGGTCAATATCTAAACAACTCAGTTGACCATTTAAACTTGTCTTCGTAGGACCAAATGTAAAGAGTTTTAAACTTGTCTTCATAGAATTTTAAGCAGCAAGAGACTTCAGGGCTTGTTGGAGCTGCTGAATATAACGAATCGAAGCCGAATATGGATCAAGGTAGCTTGTCTACCAAGTCAATAGGCAAAGGGCATTGCTACACTTTCACCCTCTCCAGAAAAGGGTTTCTTCGTATGGGTTTTGATAGTTGAGGATTTAAATGTACGGTTTTAGAGTTAAGGTGGTGAGTAAGGATTTAAATGTACGGTTTTAAAAATAATCAATCTCCTGTGAGTGTTGTAATATGTTTATTTAGTTATGAAACAAGTTTATTACTTGAGTTCAACACGTTCTTATTCCTTACATGGGTAGTACGTACATGGAAATCATTAGACAATGTTGTGAGTAGGTGCGCATGGTGCAGTTCGAGCAGTTTGAAAGTGAAATTATAAATCAAATTGTGAATAATAGATTGGCGAATAACCAAATTGTGATTTGGGTGGTTTTAGTTTGCTAGTTGATTGAAAAATATTTTTAAATAATTATCAAGTATTTGCATAATATATAATACTAATTTGTATAATATTTTTCATATAATACAAACTAATTTTACATAATATATTTTTTTTTATAACTACTAATTTGTAATAAATTTCACATTTAAAATCTCCCTTACACTCATTTTTACTTTAATATTTCATTAGAGATTCTAAAAATTTATATGTATTAACTATAGCAGAACGGAGCAGTTTCGAAAGCAAATTATAAAGTTCAAAATTTAATTTGTGATTAGTGGATTGAGCGGTACGGATCATTGCGAATTGGACGATTTTAGCGGATTGTTTAGTATTTACACAATTCTAGTTGTGAGTTTTAAGCTATGCCAAATCATGCTAATTTAATTTGACATTTTAAATTGTGTTTGAATCTTGGATTAGGAGAATGAAAAGCAAAGAGAAAGAAAAAAGAAGTTAAACTTTTTCTCCTTTTTTTCTTAATTTCTTCTTCATAAATTTCTTCACAAGCTGCCATTAATAGAGATGAGTTTGTGTGTGCACTCATGGGTGTGGGACTTGAGGATGTTGTTGAGTTGTGCCCCTTGTGGGGGCTTATTCTTAATTTATGTCAATAATTTAAACCGTTCACATTATAAGATTAATGAAATAAATTATTTATGATAAGAAAAAAAAAGTTAATCAGGCATTCATAGTCACCTAATGAGATCATATTTATTTTTTAAAAAATAAATGGCAAGCATTATTTTGATAATACACTATTTATTTTTTAAAAAACGATTAGGACGTAATTGCGTGACTTTGAATATTTGATTAACTTAATTTTTTTAATAAATAATCTATACAATAAATCTTACAATATAAACATATAAAATTATTAAAATAAACCGAGGATAATAAGCCCACATGAAAGCTCACAGCAGCATCTCCAGAGTCAGTTGACTGTATGATGTGAGAGCCTGTATTTTTAAGATAGGAAATGAACCAATGAGGAAGCTCAGTTCCTCCACGCGTGACCTAGCAGAATCAGTGGCTAAAATGTATTATGGGCAGAAAGGATGTTAAAAAGAAATAGTAATTCATATTAACAGAAATTTAATTCAATATAAGACTTTCATTTGAAATTTACCATTTCTCCAACAAAAAAACAAAACAAAACAAAACAAAACTGAGTTCAGATCAAATAACATAGTCATTCTAAATGAGATTATTATATGAAAATTACCACTTTTCACAACCAAAAAAAAATAAAAAAATAAAAAAAATTACATTATAATTACCTTCTTTTTCAAAATAAAAAAATGAAAAATGAAAAATTGCATGGAATAAATTTATATTTAATATAATGTCATCCACAAATAAAATAAATATAATTTATTTTTAAGAATATGTATTTTTGATTGCATAATATTACTAAAAAAAACTCCCAACTTAGATCAAAATAATAGAGAGCACAGCATAACAGAAAGAATAGATAGAGAAAGAGAGGTAGATATACAAGCAGAGAGACACAGACAAAAGCCTTGGAAGCCTTGGGAATTGCTTTGGGCAGCCAATTTACATGGCATCCACTTCCATGGCGGCCACCGCCACCTTAATGCCCTGTCGGCCACCCTCCACCACCACTGCCAACTACCCACCTCGCTGCTCATCACTGCCTTCCCTTCCACCTCTCCTCTTGTCCACCCCAGCCTTTTCCACTTCCTTGAAACAGCTCTCTCAGGTATGCTTCCTCTCTGCGAGGCATTTCGTCGAACACACACATAGTTGAAGTTCCTCTTAGCATGGTTTACTGCTCTTCTCTTCATTTCAGTTTCACATTTTCAACTTTCTTTTACTTGGGTTTTATGTAGTTTCTAAATCGCATTTAGAAAAATGCAAACTTGCATAAGAAAAACAAACTTATGTTGTGTGTGGTTATTTTGGGAAATTGATAAAGCAGAACCCGGGAGGTTTTCTATTCTTCAAGTCAAGGCCACTTCCTCAGAAGAGTCATCTCCTCCTGTTGATGCCGGAAAATTATTCAGTGATCTAAAGGAAAAGGTGAGGAGCAAACCGGGCACCATACCAAAGAAGAGGGAGCTTGAAACTATTTCTCAATTTGTCTTTTCATTGCTTTCTGTTACAACTTCTTTTGATTTGAGTTTATACTGATGGTTCACATGAAATTTTTTTTTTTTCTTTTTTCCATTTATTTTTTTGATTCTTTTGCTGCTATGTTTAATACCGGGATACAGTGGAAGACAAATCTATAGTAATTCTGTATGGAGGAGGGGCAATAGTTGCAGTTTGGCTATCTTCCATTTTTATTGGAGCCATCAACTCAGTGCCTCTTGTTAGGGATGGCAATCCAAAACCGGCCCAAGGGTGACCTGACCCCCTGACCCCGAATTCAGTGGTTATTCACCGAAAAATATCCCCTACGGGCCGGGGATGGTATTCAAAAATTCATCCCCGATGATGTCCGGGCAGGGGACGGGGATAAGTGTTTCAGACCCGGACCCGGCCCCAGCCCCACCCCGCTTAGTCCCCGATGCAAAATTACCATTTTACCCCTGCATATATATATGCTCGTATTTGTTTAGGGTTTCACAGACACATACACACACTCAGCCTCTCACACACGGCGCTCCTCTCTCTCTCTCGCTCGCCACTGTCTCTCCCTCTCTCTTTCATCTGTCACTGCCGTGCCTCCCTCCTCACCGGCGATCCTCCGTCACCACCGAGCCTCTCACTCACACACGGTGCTCCTCTCTCTCTCTCGCTCGCCACTGGTCTCTCCCTCTCTCTTTCATCTGTCATCGCCGCGCCTCTCTCCTCACCGGCGATCCTTCGATCCTCCCTCACCGCCGCTCCTCCGTTGCTGCTCTCTCTGTTTAGGTATCTCTCTCTATCTCTCTAGGGATTTTGATCTAGGGTTTACATATATGTATATTATATATATATATATCTGAGTGTTTAGATCTGAGTGTATAGATCTGTAAAAAATACAATATAGATCTGTTTTTTTTTTTTTTTTTTTTCCTGTCTAAATTTATTTATTATATATATATATATAAATATGTCTGTTTATATACAATATTTTTTTTTTATTCAGATTTATGCAGATTTATAAAAATAAATATTCACACAAATTTATTCAAACTCTATTATGAATTTCTGTTTAGGTTCTTTATAAAAAGAAACTCCAATTTCTGTTTAGGTTCTATTATGAATATTCACACAGATTTATTCAAACTCTAAAAATAACTTGAGATTTATAAATATTTTTATTGAATTTCTGTTTAGGTTGTTTGTTTTGTTACTTTTTAATTTAATTATGGTTAAATATAAATTTGATTGTAGCAACAATTTGGACAAGCTAGTATTATCTAAAAATAATCAATTTATTATTGGTTTCAAATGTATGCTTCCTATTATTCCTGTTTGAAGCAGTATATATCTGTGTGCCTAGGTCTTACACTAACATGGTGTATTTTCAGTTTACTTCTTGCTGTATTTAACTCCAATTTCTTCTGCAGGTTCTTGTGAGAAATGTACCTCCAGACCCTGATGAATCAGTTAGTGAGCACATTGAACATTTCTTTTGCGTAAATCATTCTGATCATTATCTTTCACATCAGGTTTATCTCTTTCTCAAGTTTCTATACTTGTGAATCTGTAATATTTTGGGTTGTAATAGAAACTTTTATGCAGGAACATAGGGAAAGAGAAGTAGCATATTTGGAGTTTCTTTTTGGGGCATTTGGGGAAAACTGTGGATGTAATTGACTACTACAAAGCTGAAATTGGGAAGTTAAGCGAAGAAGTAAGTTTCCAGAATTAGTTGTCTTTTGTTCCAGCTTTCGCTTTTTGTCAATTTATCATCATTTTTTAAATTACAATGACTTGCAAGGCAGTCCTCTTCTTGTATCCATATATGTAGACTATAGACATGCATTTTTGTTTAAAGTTGAGGTTAGATTGTGGGTTGTGTGGAACTTATGCTCTCTCAAAATCAATAACAATATTATGTGCTCTCTCATTTTATTCAAGCTTGGCTTTGTTATGTTTCTATCAAGCTCAAATTTACCTTGATCTTGACTCAAACTTAGCTTGTTTGTATTTAATTTGTACATGTTAGGATGACCTTAGGATGACCTTATTTAATTTTTTATATTATTGAAGATCTTATTGGTACATGTCCCAATTCAATTCCATTCATCTAAAAGAAAGAAAACAGAGAAAGAAAAAAGAAAATTAATGTTTCTCAATTCCATTAATTCAATCTATTAGCTTAGTTATTATTAATTTGTTTCTCAGTTCCAGTAATCTACTTTTATGTTGCCTCTGTTAATATTAATTCAATCCATATTATTTTTATAAAGGTTAAAAATGTCAGATGTTAACTCTGAAGCACCAGTTAACTCTGAAGTACCCGTTAACTCTCAAGTACCATTTGAGAATGATGCGTCACAACATTCATCGCCAGCTACAAACACACCTACGAACTCACCGTCTCCCCTCTCTAATCAAAATGTTATTGATTTAGAAGAAGAGTCTAATACTACTTGTGGAGGAACTAAAAGAAAACCTAGTGTTGTGTGGGAACATTTCAAAAAACAACAAGTCAATGGGGTGTGGAAGGCAATATGTAATTATTGTAACAAGCATCTTGGAGGTGATTCAAAAAATGGAACTAGGCATTTGCATGATCACCGTAAGAGTTGTACTAGGAAAAAAGTGATGGACATGAGGCAAAAAGTGTTAACTAACAACTTTAGTAGAGAGAGTCCAAAAATGAATTCTTATATTTTTGATCAAGATTTTGCTAGGAAAGAGTTGTCACATGCCATAATCTTGCATGAATATCCCCTCTTTATCGTAGACCATGTTGGTTTTAAACGATATTCAGCAGCACTTTAACCATTGTTTAAAATGCCTTCTCGAAATACGATAAAGAGTGATATTTTAAAGATTTATGATTATGAGAGGGTGAAGACATTGAGTTTGGTGGAGCATAATAAAAGTAGGGTGGCAATCACAACTGATATGTGGACTGCTAGCAATCAAAAGAAAGGATTCATGGCTGTCACCGCACACTTTATTGATGATTCATGGACATTGCAAAGTCGTATTTTAAGGTATATTTTTGTAAATTTACAAATCATTTAAAAATTCTATCTTATTTAGCTCAATTTGCATGTTATTAATACTTGTTTATGAATATCATATTTTAGGTTTATTTATGTTTCATGTCCACACACAAAAGAAGTTCTTTGTGATACTTTGTTTGAGTGTATGATGGACTGGAATATTGATAGAAAAATCTTGACTGTTATTGTTGATAATTGCTCCACAAATGATGCCATGATTACCATGTTGATGGATAAGTTAAGTAATTCATCGCTTTTGTTGGATGGTACTTTGTTTCATATGCGTTGTTGTGCGCATATTTTGAATTTGATAGTGAAAGATGGATTGGATGTCATACGAGTGGGTGTGGAGAAAATTCAAGAGAGTGTAGCTTATTGGACAGCAACACCAAAAAGACTAGAAAAATTTGAAGAAACAGTCAATCAATTGCGTATTCCACATACTAAGAAATTAGGACTTGATTGTGCAACTAGGTGGAACTCAACCTACTTGATGCTTCAGACAGTCTTATTATATAAGGATGTTTTTTCTAGGTTGAAAATTAGAAAGCCCCAATATAAGACTGTGCCAACTGAGCAAGAATGAGAGTTTGCTAGAGAGATTAGTGGGAGGTTTACGATTTTTTTTTCTATCACTGAGTTATTTTCTGGTACAAAGTATCCCACAGCCAATGTTTGTTTCCCAGCTTATGTGAGATTAGGATGACACTGTCTCAATGGCTCTCTTGTGAAATTGAAGTGATCAGAACAATGGCATCAAAAATGGTGGAAAAATTTGATAAATATTGGTTAGTGATACATGGTGTTATTGGAGTTGAAGTTGTACTTGATCCTAGGTATAAGATGAGTGTATTGGAGTTTTATTTTGAAAAACTTTATGGAGACAAAGCTGAAGATGAAGTTGATAGGGTTCGTTATGATTTGTTGCAAGAGTATCAGCACCGAGTTGGTATGGAGACCGATGTTGTTGGTGACTCTTCTACTCATCCAGAAATTGTTACAGAGACCCTTTCAGAATTTGATTTGTTTATTAGTAGAAAGAGAAGTAAAAAAATGAAGAATGTAAGATCAGAGTTGGACCATTATCTAGAAGATGATGTTTTGCCAAGAACTTCAGGTTTTGATGTTTTGAATTGGTGGAAAGCTAGTGGACCAAAGTATCTGACCTTACAGGCAATAGCTAGGGACATTTTAGCTATTCCTGTATCCACTGTTGCTTCTGAGTCAGCATTTAGTACTAGTGGAAGGTTGGTGAGTCCACATCGTAGTAGACTTCATCCAAACACATTAGAAGCATTAATGTGTGCACAAAGTTGGTTGTGGGGTGCAGAGATGAAAGGTATTATTTCATCCAATTTACATATTATTATTTCACTTTTTATTATTTATGTTACCATGGAATAATTTCACTACTGAATTTATATTATTTACTTTTTAGGAAATTCAACATTGGAATCGGTGGGCTATGCAACTATATATGATGATGATGAGATCGAGTCGGATCAATCATGTGCCACGTTTGTGTTAGTTGTTATCTTTTTTGTTTTAATTGTTAACATTTTTTACATTTTATTATTCGTATTAATTAATTGTTTTTTTCCTTTTGTTATTTAATAGGAATTCAAGTTGAAGGAGATGATGGAAGTTGTGTGGTTTGTATGGGTATTGGAGAAACAATGGATTTGATTTTTTATGTTGTAATGGATATATTTTTTTTTTTATTTTTAATTTCAATTTTTGGGTAACCTATCACTTGCGGGTTGTGCTTGGGATTAATTATTCTCTTTGTTGCTTGTTGAATTTTCTTGTGTGTGGGTTGCTGGACAGATGTTTTGTTTGTGAATGTTTTGTGTGTGGGTTGTGTATGGGCTGTTGAATTTTCAGGATGTAATGGATGTTGAATTATCAGGATGTAATAGATGTAATGGATGCTGAATTTTTAGGATGTTGCTATAGGATAATGGATGTTACATCCTACGGGATAATGGATGTTCATTGATGTTTTGTATGTTGCTACAGGTTGTTTTGTAAATGGATGTTTTGTATGTTGCTACAGGATGTTTAGGATTAATTATTGATTCTGAATATGTTTTCTTGGATGTTTATAGAATTTTTTTAATTGGCAAATATGACATATAAATAGAATTGATGCAGGATGTTTTGGATGTTTTCTTGGATGTTTTGTATGTTGCTACAGGATGTTTATTGATGTTTTGTATTTTTTTTATTAATTATTGATGCTTAATCTATTTACAGATTAAAATAGAATTGGGTATTTTAATCTGTTTATAGAATTGGCTGTTGCTACAGATTTTTTTTTTTATTTCAATTGGATATTTTAATCTGTTTAC
The DNA here is from genome assembly GCA_036172215.1 of Camellia granthamiana. Classification (NCBI taxonomy): domain Eukaryota; kingdom Viridiplantae; phylum Streptophyta; class Magnoliopsida; order Ericales; family Theaceae; genus Camellia; species Camellia granthamiana. The sequence continues at coordinate 99,950,577 of CM069904.1, read as the reverse complement.
AGATTTTTACATATAAAAAAAAAAAAAACCACCGGGGATTTTTCGGGGTCGGGGATCCCCGATCCCCGATCGGGGGCGTGGATGGGGCCGAGCTATCGGTCCCCGTCGGGGATCAGGGCCGGGGACGGGGCATCTATTACTTTCGGGGATCGGGGACGGGGGGTGTAGTCCCCGGCCCTGCCCCGCCCCATTGCCATTCCTACCTCTTGTAGGTGTTTGTCATTTATAAGTCATGGATTTTTCGATACAGTTTTTAAATTACTTGATATGATCATTTCCCACACCCCCCCCTCCCCCCGGCGTTTTTGTTTTTGTTTTTTTGTCTTCACCCCCGGCGTTTTTGTTTTTGTCAGCTTCCAAAGCTCATGGAGTTGGTACGGCTTGGATATACTGGATGGTTTGTCTACCGGTACCTTCTCTTCAAGGTGAGTTTGACATAGTTTTCTATCCTTGTTTAAATTGAACTTATTTTCTTTTATGAATATAGTTTGCTATGTTGTAAAATCTTATCTTTTCGGCGTAGCTCATAATCTAAGTAATGGAATTAAACCCTCGAACTAATTTGAATCAATGCATCCACAAATCTCCTTTACCAGATTTGACACCTAATTTGGTATTGTTGTGTTTTATTTATCCACAAAAAAAAAAAAAAAAAGAATACGTGAAAAGTGAATTTGACAAAAATAATTTCTTTCACAGGATAGTAGAAAAGAAATAGCCACAAACATTGAAGCATTGAAGAAGTTCCCCGGATCCGAATAGATATACACATGATTGGAATTTGGTTGGTGGTTCACGTCTCCATTTATTAGAGGCACATATATATATATATATATATATATTTTTGATAACTCAGGGTGTCCGGACCAGTTTGCGCGCACCTCGACCAATTCCACCGTTCATCTCGACCAAAGCCAGAGCAAAGCGCCGTATAGACTGGCCCAACATAAGGATTGATAGCACATAAGAGGCATATATGTCATGTAATGTAGAAAAGGTCTTTTACATATTCACACTACTCTTGCATTGTTCATATTTAGATTATGATTTGGAAATCTTATTTTCAAATTGAAAAACGTAACCACTGTGTGATTGCAATTGAGAAGCATTTGATTTCTGTTGATAGTAGAAAAGCTCATTGAGAAGCTATAATCCCAGAAAAGCCTAAGAAGGATATGTGATTCAACCATGCTTATGGCTGGTATGAGAGAGAAATAAGAAGCCAATGATGTAATCATTTGCTACCATCAAAACAAAGTATTCAAATTCATATCCAAACCCAAGCAAAACAAAAACAATTTATTTATTTATTTTTATTTATTTATTTAATTTTTTTTCCCTAATAAACATAGATCTTAATAGTGGACCTAGGTTGTCCATGAAATGAGTGAGAATGAAGAGCTAAACTGTTACCATGAAAGTTTTTTTTTCCCAAAGTCGAGTTCTTTCATATCATATTTCCCAGATACATGCTGTTATGAACTTATTTCCTAAACCTATGCTGTTTTGTGAAGTCATTTGAAAATAATACTTCAACTAATTTTTTTAAACACCTATTGAAATCGTGTTTCGAAAGTCTCAAAAACAATCAATATGACTTGCATATTTAATCAACAAACAACAAGATCCCATTATTAGCCAATGGTCTCAAGAGGAATTGAACATTGCACTCAAATACTATTCCTCAGGATCTAAATATCTCTCTCAAACATTGCTCATCCAAAATTCCAACAAAGACACGAGTGACCTTCAAAGAATGAGAGAGACAATCACAACTATGAAATTTATTTTAAGAGCAAAATTAGTTCATCTTCTCCATTGCAACCATATTGAATTTCAACAAATGATGCATTTAACAATGTTTAAGACGTTCATTAAAGAGATTAAGACAAATCTGACCAACACAAAAGCAAATCTCATTAATAGATAGTAAATGGCTAGACTCCCATGGCTACAAACAACCAGATGCAAGTACTTTGAAGATCACCGAAGAAATATTGCACACCATCTATCCACAATCATGCGCAGTAGATGCCAACTTACCAAGTTGGCAGACGCCACTAGGTAAGTCCAAATAACAGCATGTATGTCATAATAGTTGATGCATGCTAGTGCAGTAGGGAGGTACTAAACTGCAAGTAACTTGATACTTCTCGATGTCAGGCCACAACTTCTAAATGCTTCTTACTAATAGGCAGGGCTTCCAAGAATCATATTCTTAGCTATAGAATTTGGTTTTGTTGTTCCACGTTTTGTAATTCCAATCAACCTATAGATTGCCAGAGTTTTGGGGGCTTAAAACCTTCCCCCACAGTCTAATACAACCACCCTCCTCCCTCTACTGTCCACCTAGGTTGTTGAGATCCTTTAGATTGAAACACCTCTTCCACCACGCATCTTAAAACTAGCAATCCGCATGCTCTGAGTAGTGTATACAATAAAACTATGATAAACAACATTTGCTACAACTTAGAAGAATCAACATGGATTGCCATGGACTAGGATGGTTCAAAATAATTAAAATCTTTGAAAGAAGATGAACCCACACCTTCAGCAACCCCAATAAGGGGTGAACAATAAGTCAAGTAAGGGCTACAGTGTGGATTAAGAGATACACTAGGGAAAAGTAGAGAAAGATAACCTTTTCTCCATAATTAGCTCTACCTAAAACTATAACCTGGAACATGCCAACTAAAGAAGTGGCAAAAGAAGGTGAAATGGGTACTTGCTGACACATCTTCCAAATCAAAAAATAAAAATAAAAATATAAACTCCATCTATCTAAAATTAGAATTGTAAGATGAACCAAGCTATTGTTCAGTTCGTTAAAAGTTAGTTTGAGATCAACACGACTTAATTACATGCAATATAATAAAATTTTAGTACTTGAACTCAGCTTGTGATCAACTAGATTGAAACTTGTTCAAGATTGGCTCAAAAGGTAATCCAACCAACCTCGAACATAATTTGACATTTGCTAAATTTTCAAGCCAAACTAACCTATTACCTAGCTCAACTCTGCTCATTTACAACCCTATCTAAAACCAAGCCACCATGCTAAAATCGAGTAAATAGTTCTCATCTTTGCCTAGCAAACAAGGTATCAAATCAAATCCACAACAAATTGTTCACAAACTTATGAGCAAAAACCCTATCAAATATCATAATTGATAATCAGATCATTCAAAAGGCAAATAATTGAGAAGCAGTGTAATATTATTGCATCAAATTCATCAAGTATCCCATCCCAATCACACTGCTATATAAATACAAACCTTACAAGTTATAAATATATGTATACTTATAAAATCAAAATGAAACATAGAGAGAGAGAGAGAGAGAGAGAGAGAGAGAGAGAGAGAGAAACAAGACATACCCTAGATTTTATCGATGTCTTCATCCTCAAACTCAATATAATCATCAGCAGCAACATCATCCTCTTCATCAAGTCCAGCAGCAATCCCCTCATTGAGTCTCGTATTCTCGGGCAACTCACCATAAGCCTTCAACAACCTAGCCTCATCAGGCATGTACTTGAGGATCACATCAGCCTTGTCATCCTGGTAATCTTGAAGTCCGACGAGGATGATGTCTCCGGCGACGATCCAGACCTTCTTGTGCATCTTGCCTCGGATATGGCAGAGACGCTTCATTCCGTCGATGCACATGGCTTCGCAACGCAACGCCCATTTCCCAGCATGCGAAGCACTTGACCGTATTCTTGGCTGTCTTCTTTGAAGACAGAGTTCGCGTTTCTCGTCGTCTGCTTCGTTCTTGCCTCCCTTTTCTTTGTTCTTCGGCATGTCTCGAAACCCTAGATCAGACGCTTCTCGTTCAATTGGTCCTCTCCTCCTCTGTTGTTCTAGAAAGACAGAGAGAGAGCTCAACTCAGCTTTATGGGAGTCTCTTGTAACGCCCTCAAAATAATACATAAAACCCATCATTTTAGACAAGCAATGATATGAGAGAAATCAACACCTTTCTATTCATCAGAGTAGTTCTTACAACAATATTACATGTTAACAACAAAAGCAAATGTCCCACGGGCTTACAGCTTTCCAAGTCAACACTTGGTTACAAAAAGAAGAGTACTAACTCTATACAAAATAAGCCCTTGGCTTGATATACATGTAATACAACCAAATAATCAAAAGAGTCTTCAACTCCCATAACCATCCAAGCTATGTCCTTGGAGGTGGCATGCTACCTGCACCTGAAAATGATGTCCCATATAGGGTGAGCCAACGCCCAGTAGAGATATGCTAAATACAATATGAGCAGTAACTAAGACATTAGCAATTGATAAATGTTTGACTCACATAAACCAATTCATATACCACTTTCATTACATGACCATAATATCCATGTTTCATTTCATTTTCCATTTCTTATCAAATTCACAATTCACTACAACGGCTCAGAACCTGGCCAACAATTTACATGAGATAGTGACTTATATTAAACATTTCCCATTTCACAATAGATAGGTATACTAGCTATATCAACACTTCGATAGATAAGCATATAAGCTATATCAACATCTCAACAGATAAGCATATGAGCTATATCAACACTTCCATAGATAAGCATAGGAGCTATATCAACACATTAACTGATAAGCATATGAGCTGTATCAACGGAGTCCATCCCCTATCTCCTCCCAAACAATATCCAGTTTAGAGGTCCATCCCCTATCATCCCCTAAACCGTGGAGTACATCCCCTATCTCCTCCCCCACACACAACGTATATACACATAGGTCATATACATAATCAATCAATACATACAGTTAATGTATTCTGTCAACCGTCATACTCTATGACACATCCAATTGATTAGTTTTAGTTTGCCTAATCATCATGCATTGTCTACAACAATCATAGCTACCCTCCACCGGTAGCCCAAAGCAATTATTTCTAAACAGATAATAAAAGCACCAACAGATAAAATATCCATATTTCCAAAAGTGAGCGATTAATAAATCCAACTTCACTAATCCATCTCATAATGAGCCAATTTCATTATATTCGACTTAATTTTACAAATCCACAACTTTCCCAAATTAATTATACCAATTAATTTATGCACAATTTGGCGCTTTCTCCTCCATCTTTCAATATTGACCCAATGGTTCAAATATCAACAATAACATCATTTTGAAACCCAAAATACGTATTCAAGAATCAAAATAACAAAACCCTCTTTTATAACTTTTGAAACCCTAAGTCCCAAAATCAACCATTTAAAGAAAAATGCTCAAAATCTAGGTCAAAACCCATAAGGATGAGTAGGAATCCCTACCTCAAATTCGGTGCCCAAGGGAAGAAGATGAAGAAATTGAAGATGCTCCAAATCCCAAAATTTTCGGATCAAAAGATAGCCCTCGACGATCAACACAACTTTTACAAAAGCCCAAGGTGAGGAAATCACTCCTACTAGATCAATACCTAGAGAGAAGTTGAGGTTCTAGTGAGAGAAGGTCTCCAATGGTGTTTTTGAAAAGTAAGAGAGAGAAATAGAGTTGAAAAAGTGATCCAAAAAGTCAGATCTCAGAGTGATATACTTGTCGCCCCGCTCGAGCGTGGAAACCCCCGCTCGAGCGTCACTCACAAACTCACGCTCGAGTGTCCAAAGCGTCGCTCGAGCGCCGGATGTACGCTCCCAGAACTTTTGCAGAACCAGGTCCCCGCTCGAGCGTCCAACTCCCTGTTCGAGCGTCACACACAAACTTACGCTCGAGCGTCAAAACGCCCGCTCGAGCGTCGAACACTGCAGAGGAAATACTGGGAGATGGATTTTCCCGCTTGAGCGCCAAAACCCCAGCTCGAGCGGAGAAGCAAACAAAAGAGCCCGCTCGAGAGTCAAAATCTCCACTCGAGCGTGAAGGCTAAAATCTGGGCAACTAGTTTTGGTTTCTAAGCTCAACCAACCTGTTTCAAACCTGTCTAACACAACCCCAAACTCAAATACAAAGAGTAAACGATGTAAACAAGATATATACAACAACCAACTCCACGGAACCTATGTTCGGATACAACAATTAAAGAAAGGGAAACCGGGATCGCTATATCTCTTCTGTGTTCTTTTTCTAAAGCTCTCTCTAGCGTCCAAGTCATGGTTCTCACATTTTTTTTTTGTTTATTTTTTTTTAAATTACAAATATATCCTCACATTCTTAAAAAGAAAAATTATTTGATGTTTTTTTGTTAGGTTAATGTTGGCTACATATTTTATACAGGTCAATCACAGTTCAACATGTGGCATGATGAGGGCAATATGAGAAGACAATTCAAATCTTCAATCGTAGTCACACACGTGGCAATTAGTATTGGTTATTGTGGATCTGCATAGCATGGATCAGCAAAGAGATGCAAGATGACGTGGCTTTAACAGTTACTCGTATATTTGAATTCAAAATCAAGAGGGAAGCCTAACTGCAGACATGGCGTAGTGGAGCTAACTGTAAGGAAACATGATCAGCGATCACTGAGAGATGATTCGACGGTTAGAAACTCATTTCGACGGTTATCATTGAGAAGTATAAATAGCAGAGAAGGCCCCAGAAAGAACCCCCAGACTCAGATCCAAAAAACCAGTTTTTATCTACTTTATTTTCCTTCCAGTGTTTACATTTCTTGTTCTTTACATTTCTATACTTCAAATTCCTGCACTGCACTTCGTTCATAGGAGTAGTTTTCAAGTAGCTTGTTGCTGTAAACCTCTACGAGGCTAAATTGGATCATTGTAAGTCTTTCATTTTTACTTAATGAAATGCTACAATTGTTCTTTATTTGATTGTTGTTTGCTTAATTCTCCTAAACAAAGCCACCAGTAAAAGTCCTCTTCATTGAGGTAGAAAGAACTGAAACACAATTTTTTGATAATTGGTTGGCAATTAATCTTCTGTAAGGACTGATTGATCCTTGCTGGTACGCTTAAAATTATAATAATAACCTTCGAAAGCCAAAAAGCCAACATATATTTTTGGCACGCCCAGTGGGACTAGTTCAAATGGCTAGACGTAGGAGACAAGGAGAAAATAAATGCTTGGAAGAAGGCGTGGAAGGAGAGGTAGAAATACCTAGTTCAGAGGATAATGTGATAACACATCCTGTGGAAGTACCTGTTTTATCAGAACCTATGGTCGAACAGACCAGCACTTCGGAGCAAGTACCACATGTTCAAAATATTGGACGAGGCCAAGGAATTAGACCATCCATTGTTCCATCTACTCAGCCAATGAATCCATGGGGAGGTCTAGTAGATGCCATGGGACAGCAGTTAATGAACACAATAGAAAGATGGGCAACATCCTTTTTGGACTGAATGAATACTCATTAACCAATTAACGCAAGGCACATAGAAGAAATTTCAAATGTCCCTCAGCAAAGATTGGCTAGAGATAAACAGCCTATGCAGAGTAATGGACATACTAATGGTCAAACTAGTAATCAAAACTATGAAAGACCATCACCTCAGTCTTGGTATGAGCCTCTTTTGAGGCCTGTGACAAATCAAAATGCCTCATTACTTAACAATGAAACCATGTAAATTGGTGGATCTGGGCCAACACAAGAAAATGGCATAAGGATGCCTCCAAATCCCATGTTCGAAGCCATACTTGGCACAAGGGGGTTCACTAATCCTTTGTTCGAATTTGTTCACGGGGGGTTGGAAGGGTTTCCTACGACTGGAAGAGACATAACACCTGTTCCAGCACCTTTCGCAACACAGGCTCAGAGGGGTCACCCATACCCTCAACAGCAGCTAGCACCACAGGGACAACTAGTCCCAAATATACCACCCTATGGACCAAGAGGACCTCAGGCACAAGACCAAATCCTGTGTTTGTTCCTCCAGTTGTGGTTTAACAAGCACAAAATATGGTTCTTAGGGACCAAATTGTTGATATTGTTAGAGAGATGTGTGGACCGATGGCTCGGGGGGTTCAAACTCTTGTGTACAGGAAACCATATCCAGAATGGGTAGATGGGGTACATGAATGCCCAAGAGGGTTAAGGATACCAGACTTTGCTATTTTTTATGGGAATGAAAACCAGTCAATGGTAGAGCATATTGCTAGGTTCACTACTTAATGTGGTGAATTTACCAATAATGATTACATGAAGTTAAGACTGTTCCCAAATTCTCTAACTAGGGCAGCTTTTGTATGGTATATTAACCTTACACCTGGCTCTATCCAAACTTGGCAACAAATGGAGGAGGCATTTCATGCCCAATTCTTCCAAACGGAGCCAGAAGTTTCCATGGCAGATTTGGCAAGGTTGAGTCAAAGGCATGACGAGAAGGCTGCTCAATTTATTGCCAGATTCAAAAGAGCACGAAACAAATGTAGGATCATCCTACTAGAGCCTGAATTCGTGAGATTGGCTCAAAATGGTTTAGAATTTAGGCTTCGAAAGAAGTTTGACTTAACTGAGTTTAGAGACTTAGTGGAACTAACCTATAAGGTGTCTAGGTATGAAGCATTACTAGAGGAAGAGCAAGATCGAAGTAATGCATCATACAAGACGTATTATAGAGATCCTAATTATGAGATTGATGCAGCAGAGATTGTAGGGAAAGAACCTGTGATCTGTGAGGCATTAATTCATAAAGACACAACAATAGACCAGCAGTTTAAAAAGAAAGACCTTCATAAGAAATACTCTTTCGATTTAACAAAAACATATGACATTTTTGATCATTTGCTTGCGGCAAACTTCCTGAAGTTACCAAAAAGAGTCAAAATTCCGTCTCCAGAGGAACTTAAATGAAAAGTGTATTGTAAATGGCATAATTCTTGGTCTCACTCAACTAAAAACTGTATTGTTTTTCGAGACAGGATCCAAGAACAGATTCGAAAGGGGAGTTTAAAATTCCCAGATAAAGCAGAAAAGGCTATGGGGATTGACACTAATCCATTCCTAGAAATTGGAGAAATTGCAGCCAATATTATTATGCTAGACTTCCAGAACTTATCCTTGAAGGAATTGGAAGAGGTCAATGTGCAAATGTATGTTGCTAGCCAGACTATTGTCAAGAAAGATGCTAGAAGTTCACCAGCTGTTGGACAGGGCTTTGTAGACCAGAGGGAAGACTTTGATGAGAAGACACTGGATGATGATTCTTCAGAGGCAGCTGTCATGCAAAGAATGTGTCCCAGGTGCAGGTTGAGCCACAAGTGGTTGAAAGGGCTTCCGATTAATGGGAAGCAATATTACAAGGATGTGCAGAGGCGTCCTAAACCAACTATAACAAAAGGCCATATCCAACTGGTCCTAGGCAGCAGCCATTCATGGCTGGGTCAGCAGCCACTAGGGTGCACTCCAAGGACAAGAGACCTCTACATGAGTTTAGACCACCCAATTATTATAGAATGGAGGGCAATCATCCTAAAAGGAGGCCTGAAGTGGGCTCAAGTTATGGGATCAAAGCCAGAGATTGGCTCCCTAGACCAGCCTCACACAAGATGAAAAGTGGCCACCTTCATGGAAGGCCTGAATTAGGCCCAAAATAGGGAGTCAGGGCCAAGCAGTGGCCTTCACAGGCAGCTTCGAAACTGCCTTCGAAGGAAGAAAGAGGCAGTTCAACAACTGAGCTAGTGGGTTCATGGGTACTTGGAGTTCCAGATTGGTTTGTCATGCAGAACAAACCTAGGGAGATACCTACCCAAAGAAATATTGTTGGAGACTAGGGTAGGATGGTTAAACCTCCCTTGGTGGCCCCAAATAATTGGGTGTTACTAAAGCATCCAAAAACAAAGGAACCAAACATGGTCCCAATGATTTCTAGATCCCAAAGGAGGAAGATCCAGCGAAGGTACACTCAGTACCAGAAGGATCTGAAAGAAAGTGGGGAAAGCTTTTCATTGGTCCAGTCAAAGGGCCAGACAAAAGGAAAGAAAAGTCCAAAGTTAGATCATAGTCCAAAATCGACTCCTCAAGACAAAATGAGTTACAGTAGAGAACAGTTGGCCAAAGTTCACTCCGAACTAAAAGCCAAAGAAAGATCCAGCTTAGCAGGATTGGAAAGGGCTTTGATGGAAAGCGATAGTAAGACAAAGGGAGAAGTTGGCCTAGGCCAAAGAAAGGAGATGGTTGAGGAGGAAATGTTCGAAGCCTACATGGCTGAATAGACATTTTTGATCAAAAAACCAGCAGAAACAGACCATTCGAAGAAAGTTACTAGTATTGAAGTGCTAGAATGCAGCATGGAAGATGCTTCTGAAGTAATTGAACAAGTTGGCCATGAAAAGAAACATGTATAGCCAGTCATCCAATTTGGATCATTTCCTCCAGTGTCAGTGAATATGGTGCATATACTACCACAGGAGTTCCAAGTTGAAGATAAAAACCAACAAGGTCAGGAGATTGATCCAATTCCAGTTTCTAGTGAAGACTCACAAGTTAGTATGGTGCAAGACGAATCCGAAGTGGCCACACCAATGGAAGCTGGAGACGAGAGTGATGAAGAGGTGAGTATTAACCTCTCATACCCTTTTGAGTATCCCACGACATCCATGACACAACATGAAACCTTGTATATCAAGGCCTTCTTCGATGGGATACAGATGAATCGGGTGTTGGTGGATAATGGGGCAGCAGTAAACCTGCTTCCGAAATCTTCTTTAAAGAAATTAGGAAAAAGGAACCCTAGATTAATCCTAACCAGCACAACCATTGCTAGTTTCGTTGGAGACAAACAGATGGCTCAGGGTATTTTGCCTATCAACCTGAGTGTGGGAACCAGGGACTGCATGACGACATCCTTCGTTATCAACAACAATGCTAAGTATAATGCTCTACTTGGTAGGGATTGGATTCACACCAATAAATGTGTGCCTTCCTCTCTACATCAGAAGATAATGATGGCCTTGTGCAATGGAGAGACAGAGGAGATCAACGCAGACCCTCAACCCTTCATAGCTTGTGCAGACTTTGCAGAGGCCAAATTGTATACTGAAGGAGTGACACCACTCAGTATACTGAGAAAACCTGATGGATCAGCCGAAGTGACGATTGATGAGGAATTAGCACACCTAAAGCACCTAGTCCAGGAAAGTATTGATGAAGAATTTGTCGCCAAAGATGACAATGATGCCTGGTTATAGGCAAAAAGATGGAACCTAGGAGGCCAGATCTTTGGCTTTAATTAAGTTCTCAGTATTAGACGTAAAATCAATAGTCCAGAGGGTGCAAGAGCAAGAGAAAGAAGCCATGGCAATTGGTTGTAAGTAGGAGCAGCAACAGGTCAGGGTTTTGGCCTTTGATAAATACTGTACATTGGACATTGAAACAAAAGTCCAGGAGATATAGGAAGAAGAAGCCTTATGGACAGACTTTGTCTATGAGGAGGAGGGCAAAGATGTTGAATCAAAGAAACTGGGAGCAGAACGAAGCAAGGAGATTGCTTCGAAGATAGAAGAAATCAAAAAAGAAGCACCAGCGAGTTCTCAGATACAAGATCCCTTGGAAGAAGTTAACTTAGGGGAAGATTCTACACAGCAATCCACCTACATTAGTGCTTTGTTAAGTGCTCTTGACAGGGACCAGTTGTTGGTGGTCTTAAAGAGATATAAAGATTGTTTTGCATGGTCTTATAATGAACTACCAGGGTTGGACAGGTCATTAGTAGAACATAGGCTCCCCATGAAGCCTAATTTCAAGCCATACAAGCAAAAACCAAGAAGGATGAGTCCTGAAGTAATTCAGAAGGTCAAGGAGGAAATTCTTAGGCTCCTTAAGGCAGGATTTATTAGGACAGCCAGGTATGTTGAATGGCTATCCAATATTGTGCCTGTGGTTAAGAAGAATGGTAAATTGAGGGTATGCTTCGATTTTAGAAACCTGAATTTAGCAACTCCAAAAGATGAGTACCCCATGCCCATAGTAGATTTATTGGTGGATAGTTCAGCAACGCACAAGATTTTATCAATGATGGATGGGCACTCTGGTTATAACCAAATCTGCATTGCAGAAGAGGATATCCACAAGACAACATTTAGATGTCCTGGGAACATTGGCACCTTCGAATGGGTTAAAATGCCATTTGGCTTGAAGAATGGTGGGGCTACATATCAATGGGCTATGAACACTATCTTTCATGATCTCATTGGAGGATATTTAGAGTGTTACATTGATGAAATTGTAGTAAAGTCCTAATCCACGGAGGAACATTTGTTTCACTTGAAAACAGCTTTTGAAAGAATGAGAAAGTTCAAGTTGAAACTTAATCCTCTCAAATGTACTTTTGGCGTATTAGCTGGAAACTTCTTGGGCTATTTAGTACACAAGAAGGGAATACAGATTGATCAGAACAAAGCCAAAGCTATCATTGAAGCCAGACCTCCATCAAGTAAGAAAGAATTACAAAAATTCCTTGGACAGGTTAATTTTCTTCGAAGATTTATTTCTAACACTGTAGGGAAAACTAAAGTGTTTTCTTCCTTATTAAGGCTGAAAGATAAAGAGGAGTTTGTGTGGACAGCGGAGCATCAAATTACTTTCGAAGAAATCAAAGCCTACTTGGCCAAACCTCCAGTGCTGATGCCACCAAAGGGTGATAAGCCCTTGAAGTTGTATATTGCTGCAGTAGAAGATTCACTAGGAGTTTTCCTAGCCCAGGACAATGAAGAAGGCAAAGAGCAAGCAGTTTATTACCTTAGTAGGTTTCTAAATTCTTGTGAATGTAAATATTCAGCTGTAGAAAAGCTGTGCCTTGCATTGTATTTTGCTGCAATGAAATTAAGATACTATCTTTTGCCTACAACTGTCTTGGTAATTACAACCACATATTTGATTAAATATATGTTATCTAGACCTATGTTTAGAGGAAGAATTGGCAAATGGATACTAGCTTTATCAGAATTTTATCTAGAATATGTTCCCCAAAAGGCAGTAAAAGGACAAGTTTTAGCTAATTTCTTAGCAGATCATCCATGTCAAACAGAAAGCCAAGAGATAATGGAACTTGGTATGGTTAGTGTTGAACCATGGCAAATGTGGTTCGATGGATCAAAAGCCAATGGTTTAACTGGAATTGGTGTGGTGATCAAGTCACCACAAGGGGTACAAACCACACATGGTTTCAGAGTGGATGAAATTACTTGTTCCAATAATCAAGCTGAATATAAAGCTTTAATAATGGGATTGAAAATACTTATTGGATTACGAGCTCATGCAGTTGATATATTTGGAGATTCTTAATTGGTGGTTAACCAGGTGAAAGGAATTTTCAAGTGTCAAAGTATAAGCATGTTGCCATACTATATTGTTGCATTACATTTGTTTTCTCGGTTTCAGATAGTAAATGTGACTTATGTCCCAAGATTTTTGAATAATAAAGCTAATGATGTGGCTCAGAAAGTTTTGAATTTCAAGAGAAGGGATAACACTCAAATGAACATAAGCCAAACAACATATCAAAAGGTAATACCACCCTTAAATAAAAGGAATGTGGTCTTAGAAGTCAATCATAATAACTTAGAAGAATAAGATTGGAGGCATCCAATAATGCAGTATCTAGCTGGCCCATCTTTGAAAGCCAGCAGAAAAATCAAATTGCAATCTATGCAATACATAATTTATGGTAATGCTCTCTACAAAAGGGGGACAGACGGGTTATTATTGAAATGTTTGGGCCCAAAGGAAGCATTGACAGCCATGGCTGAGGTTCATGAAGGTATTTGTGGTGCTCATCAGCCTGGTGTGAAGATGAGATGGCTGCTTCGAAGACATTTCTACTATTGGCCAACCATCCTTAAAGATTGCATAGAATATGCTAGAGGTTGCCAGGCATGCCAAAAGCATGGCACAATAAGACATGTACCCATAACTGATCTGCATGCGGTTGTGAAGCCTTGGCTGTTTAGAGGATGGGCTATGGATATGATAGGAAAAATACATCCACCCTCTTCGAAGCATCATGGTTTCATCTTAGTGGCCACAAATTACTTCACTAAGTGGGTCGAAGCTAAGCCGTATAAGGCTGTAGACCAGACCGAAGTTATTGGATTCATTAAAGATCTGATCCACAGATTTGGCATCCCATAGACTACAACTGTTAATAATGGGACTGTATTTGATGGGAAGATGGTAAAGTCTTTTGTGGCAGAGTTTGGAATTAGCCTTGTTAATTCTACCCCCTATTATGCACAAGCCAATGGTTAGGCAGAATCATCCAATAAATCTTTGAAGAAAGGAATACAGAAAGTTGTGAAAGACAATCCTAGGTATTGACATAACTTACTGTTAGATGTATTATGAGCTTATAGAACTTCTCCAAGATCAAGTACATGAATCACTCCTTATGCTTTAGTATATGGGCATGATGTAGTACTACCTATAGAGATTAATGTCAAGTCCTTGAGGGTAAGATGCCAGGATCAGTTGATTCTTGAGCAGTACCATCAGAGTATGTGCTTGGAATTAGAGAATGTGGATGAAGCTAGAATTCTGGCATTAAATAGTTTTCTTTTCCAAAAGAAGAAAGCAACCAAAAACTATAATAAGAAGGTTAAACACATTAGCTTTGATGAAGGTGATTTGGTATGGAAGACAATACTCCCAATAGGGATTAAAAGCCACAAGTTTGGCAAATGGTCACCTAACTGGGAAGGACCATATCAAATTCATAGAGTCTTGCCCTCGGGAGCATATCTTTTGAAAAATTTGAATGGATATGTACACCCCAAGAAGATTAATGGTAGATATTTGAAGCCTTATTATCCAACCGTGTGGGAAACACAAGGAATATAATAAGTGCTAAATGAAAAGAGCATGAAAACACTCAAACTAATAAATAAGGATTTTATTTCATAATGAGTTGAATACATGTAGCCATAGATTGCCCCAAAAGTCAGTACAATGTTTCGGCTATTCATTTACAATTGACTCTCTAGTCTTACAAGATGGGAACAACTGAATGGCTGTAGCCATCTCCTGCTTTCGATCAGCCAGTCCTTGGTTAGTAAGCTGCAGTTTCGTGGTAGTTCGATCTAAAGCCAGGTTGACTGCTGATAACTCTTCTTCGAGTTGAGCTTTCTTCTCCAATAGTTGAGCTCAAAATTGGGAGACAGAGGAATGTTGTTCTTTTAATTCTGACACTTCAGTATGTATCTGGGAAACAAATCTCTGGTCTCTCAGTAATTTCTCTTCTGCAGCTTTGGCAACATGGCAGATGTTGATGTAAAAGTCAATGGTAGCTACCGCCTGAGATAAATGACTTGAAATAGTCATGTTGGATTGCTCAATGACCTTGCAGCATTAGAGGAAGCCATTCTTGATAATAGGCCTTTGCAAGGCTTCGAAGGGGATCTTCGAGAAGAGTGTCAGCAACTCCAAACAGCTGTCCAAATCTAATGAAGGCAAAGAAGTCCTATTAGTGGAGGAAGAGCTCTCAAAAATTTCTAAGAGAGAATCAGCCAAAACTAATGGCTTCGTTTCGTTGCTAGTTGTTGGAAAGATGGCAAGCATGTCAAAAAGACTAGCTAGCCTAGCCTTGAAGATGTCCACCTCTTCCGTTGACATGGAGGGTGTAGAAAGGACTCTGGTAGAAGGAAGAGATGGCTGCATAGGAATGGAAGAAGAAGGTGAAGCATCCCTAGCAGTCTCCATAGTTTTGGCTACCAATAAGCCAAGAGAAGAGGGACTGGAGCTAGATAAGATTAGTGGACAAGGAACTGGTGAGCTACCAGTGTCTTCTCTATGGGAATCAACTATCACTGGAGATGAAGTAATAGTTGGAATTTCCTCAGGGGGGAAATGAGCAGCAAGGCTTAAAGAGAGAAAAAATTGAGTAGAGTTGAAGGATAGAAGAGGATAGTATAGAGTTAAGCCGAAAGATACGGATGTGGGAATACTTTGCCTCAAGAAAGGTATGAAAAATGTAGGACCAGGGAGTGAGAGTATTGCTTGAATTGGCTCCACATTTTGAGGTCTTTCAACTTCAGATGAAACTGAAGGAGTCCTTATTAAAGGAGAAGGTAGAGTAGTTGTTGCTGCAAAAGAAGAAATACAAAGTAATGTTAAGACTCAGTATCAAGAATTTGAGAAAGGAAAGTGGAGACACGAAAGGAAATTACTGGTTTCAGAAGTGGTGGCAATGATGGGAGAACTACGAAGGGAAGAATGCTCAGCAGTGTGTTGCCTTCTCGCAGTTTCTCTTTGGGTTGTATCAGCAACAACAGCTTCATCCCTTAGTAGTTGTGTAGTCACCCCATTTTTGACCGACCTTAAGACTCAGACGTCATCGATTGAGCGCTCGGTGATAGTGCATGTTGTGCTCGTTTAGAGGTTTCAGAGTTTTGGCTGAGAGCCTTGCCTCCGGGCCTCCGAACTCTTTGTGCTTTGGCTCGATTTGTGGACCGAACCTTGTTTTCTCTTCCCGGAGGGAGGGAGAGGTCTTGTAGACCATCTCTTTGTGGTCATAGACCACTTTTCGTGGTTGTAGGCCACTTTTCCCGTTTGGAGACTAGTTTCCTGTTTTTGGAGCCTTCGGCCGCACGCCTTGTCTCGGGACCGCTTAATGTTCTCCATTTGGTGTGGTTTTTGAACCATACCTTGTTGCCTCTGTCTAGAGGGACACTGTGGTCCGGGAGACCACTTTTGTGGTCGCATACCACTTTTGGTGCTCGTAGACCAACTTTCAAGGCTTTTGGCCGCATGCTTTGCCTCCCGATCTCTTGTCTTGCATCCGTTTTGGTTTATTTTTGATACAAACCTTGTTTTCCTTGTTTGGAAGGTGGTACAAGGGTGGGAGACCACTTTTTCTCCTTGGAGACCACTTTTCCTTCTGCCAGCCAGTTTTCTAGTTGAACAACTGGCTTTCTTGGTCTTTGGACCACCTTTTCTGGTTGGCCACCACACCACTTGCTTGTTTTCAGTGTGTAGACTTCTCCCACCTGTGGCCGACCAGTTGTCTTCTTGGAAGACCACTTGAAGTGGTAGGCCGACCACTTCAAGTAGTAGGCGGACCACTTCAAGTGGTCGGCTACTTTTTGACACCTTTTTGGAAATATTTTGGGCCAGCTGGCACAGCTGGAGGGCACCAGAGCTATCCTCCATACACGTGTATGGAGGGATTGCCTTGGCCCTTAGCTTCTCCAAGAAGCTTTGCCTTTAGCTCTCTATAAGAGGGAGGCTCCTCCTCCCTCCTCTAGGTTCAGAATTTGGTGGTTTGAAGGATAGATATAGTCTTGTATCTATCTTGCCTTGTTTCTCCATTTTTGTGCTTCAAAAGTGTAGTTTTGCCTTAGTTTAACACACAAACACACACTCAAACACCTTGCTTGGGTTGCTGAGGCTTCTTGAAGTTGTTTTTGGTGTTCTTGGGTTGGTTTGAACTCAAAGAGGTTGCTGGAGTTGTAGTAGTAAAGAAGGTCTTCAAGGGTGAGTCTTTGACCTTTAAATTCCCCATTCTTGCTTAAGCTTTTAGCCCTTCTTGCATACTGTTTTAAGCTTAACTCTTAACTAGAAAAAGTTCTTTTTTTGTGTGCTTAAAATAGTTGTTTAAGGTCACTTTTTCGTTGGGGGTGGTTTACCCCCTCTTAGGCCTTGTTAGGCTTTGTTTTGAGCCATCCCTTTAGGCTCTTGTTAAACCCTTTGCATGACCTTTATACCACTAAAATCCAGAGGATTTTCAGTGGTGGAAAGGTGGTTTTGGAGTCCTAAATAGGAGAGGGTCATCCCCTCTCCTTGTATTGTGTTTACTTGCTTTGAATGCCTCATATGTGAGCATGTTTGTTAAGTTCATGTTGGCCATATCTTAGCTTGTATTTGTGGTTATTTTGCTATGGCATATCACTTTTTTTGCTTGGTTTTGTCACTCCATGTATGCCTTATATACTTGTAGTGCAAATCTCACAAACTAGTCTTGTATGCCTCATGTTTGAGCATGTCTTTCTAGCTTGTTTTGGGGCCATCTCAGTAGGTTTTTGGTGTTGTTTTACCATGCCTTAGATCTGTTTTGGGTTGGTTTGGTTGGTTCTTGCATGCTTTATACACTTGTAGTGTAAATCACTTAAACTAGCTTTGTATGCTTCATGAAGTAACATGTCTTCCTAGCTTATGTTGAGCCCATTTCAGCATGTTTTTGGTGATGTTTTACCATGTCATGACTCTGTTTTGGTTTGGTTTGGTTGGCCCTTGCATGCTTCATGCACTTGTAGTGCATTCCCATGAAATAGCCTAATGTGTCTCATGCTTTAAAATGTCATTTTAGCATGCTTTTGGCTTAGCTTTGAGAAGACTTTGTTCATGTTTTGGCATGTTTAAGGTCTGATTTATGTTGTGTTGGTCATGCATGACTTGCTTTGTATAGCCTTGGTTCAATCTAGCTTGTTAGCTTTGTGTATTGAGTCTACTAGCATGCATCACTTGGGTTATTTGAATGATTTGGCATCATTTGTAATGATATTTCAGTCCATGTAGTGTGGCTATGCACTCACATTTGTCACTTAATTAATGCGTTGGAGGGTTGGTCCTTTATGCCTTCACATGAGCCATTGTGTATGCCTTCATGTCTAAGTTTGCGAGCTATCATTTCAGTGTGTTTTCAGGGTTATTATGCCATGATATAACTCTGATTTTTGTTGGATGAGTCATCCCATGCTTGGTCTTAATAGGTGTAGTGTAATCCGCCTTATTTGCCTTGTATGCATCATGCCTTATGCCCCTCATGCTAGCTTGTTTTGGCTTCTTTCCATGCATGTTTTAGACTTATTTTGACATGTTCTAGGACTGTTTTGGTTTGCTTTTGTCATATGCTTCATGCTTTGTGTAGCTGTAGTGCAATTGGCCTTGCTAGCTTTGTGTTTTGATGCCTCATGCATGTTATCTTTGAGCTATTTGGATGATTTGGCATCATTTAATACTTGATTTCAGAGCATGTAGCATTGCCATATTCCCACTTCATTCATGCTTCAAGTGCCTTTGAGTGTTGTGCATTTGTTGCCTTGTTATGGCTTAGCATGTATGCCATCTTGCTTAGGCCTTTAAACCCCCATCCTAGCAAGTTTTAGTCTTTGTTTAGACCTAATTAAGCTCTGTTTGTGCCTGGTTCATGCTTTTGTGCCATGTATTGCATGCCTCCTTTGTAGTCCTCTTTGCTAACTTTAATACTTAAGGATTCTACCATGCCATGCTTGTGTTGATTGAATGATTTGGCATCATTTCTTGCTTAATTTCAGTACACCTAGTGTTATTACACTTCCATGTTGTTCACTCTTTAAGTGCTCTTGAGAGTTGCACCTTAGTGCCTTAACTGGTAAGCCAATTGGCTTGCATGTTTGCATGTGTCTTCAGTGCCTTCATTTTAGCATTATGGCCACTTTTTTGGTGTGACTGAGGTCTGTCCATTTTGGTTTAAGTCCATAGAATATGTGGTTTGCATGTTGTTGCATGCTTGGTGTATTGCCTATAGTTGCCCTTGTTGCATAGCATTGTGCATGCATGCATTACATTGTGTTTGGAACCTTATGATTGCCTTACATGGAGTATGCCATCTAGTTCTTAGCACTTAGCATTGTGTGTGCCATGTTGTTCATTGTATTGCGTATGCCATGTTGTCTATTGCATTGTGTATGCCACGTAGTTGCATTTGCATTGTGCATGCTAAGATTGCATTACATTGCATTGAGCATGCCATGTATGTGTTGCATTGTTGTTTGGAATAGGTGTTAGTCCAAAAACCGGAAAAGAGGGATGTTTCATACTTCAAGTGATGAAACATGTCTCAATTCTCGGTCGCCCACGCTCTTGATCTACATGATAGAGTTTTAGGCTTTATGTGTTTATTTGTGCATTCATTTCATATTGAACTATGCAACTTCGCCTCTCGGCCATCATGCATTGAAATGCGCGATTGATGGCCCGAGGGTCGAGAACTACACTCCCTTGAGCTCATGACATGATAGGGAGGGTGGTTGTACACACATATCTTGCAAATACATTGCCATGCCCTTTCTTGCTCTCTGTTGCAGCAAACTGGAATTCAGCATCAACAACTGGTCGGCCAGCCAAGAAAACTAGCTGGCTGACCACTTTTTCTGCCCTGCAACAATAAAAAGTGGTTGGCAGGTGGCTGGAGAGACCAAAAGTGGTCGGCCACCCGCCCACAGGTCTCCTAAGGTGAATTTTAAGCTTTCTGGAGCTTGGTGTAAGGTTCTGAGGACAAATGAAAACAGAGGCAAATCGAGGCATCGCATTGGATTTCTGAACGAGGCAACCGGACATGCATACATTGTTCTCCCTCTGAAGCTCCTGTTTTATTGCTTTCCTTAGCTGCCATGCTTAGATAGCTAGCTTATGCTTTGGTTTGTAACTTAATAGTTAATGCGTTAGCTATTCAATTCGTTTTTGTAATAATTAGTTAACTAGGATTAGTTAATTAATTTGTTGTGTAATAATTAGTTTAATCAGCTTAGATTAGCTAGTTAGCTCTTTATTCGGTCCCTCCTGCGAGAGGGCGTATTGTTGTAATAAGCGTGCGTGTGTGTGATGCATGTCTTCCAATCCCCATTTCTTTCTCCCTTTTACTTAACCGCTTATGATGGTTAGTTTTAGGGCATATTTCATTTAGCATACCTTATGCTTGCATGCGTGCATCCATTCATCAGTCTTGCATGCACCGGGCTCGGCGCATCATGCTAATTGCATTGTATTTCAATTCCTACTTGAATACATGTATCAAGTTGCATTTTCACATGACATCTTAGGATAGCCGAGCCTATCTTAGTTGCATTTTTGCATGTGTTGCATTAGCCATCTTAACATGAACTAGGATCATGCATGATTTCTAACTAGTTCTTTGTTTTGGCTCGGAGTACACTGTGAGTGTTTATGCTTTAGTATGCTGCATATGTGTTAATGCTGTCATAAAAGCATGCTTACCATGAGGCTAACTGCTTATTTGATATAACTGCCTGAATGCCTGTGGGTGAAGGTTGGATTACTTGAATTGGAACAATTCATCAAAATCCGCATTTTAGCCTACTTGCAAGTAGCAAACTTCAAACCATTTTCAAACAAACGAATATGCAATGTTTTGTTCCAACTTAGGCGATCTAGTCTATACTTGTTTGCCGTGTGCATCACATAGTAATTCTAGATTAATAATTGGAATAAGAACACATGTGTTTTCAAAAACAAGATATCATGCTTAGTAAAGGCCGATCTTTGATCGGGCAAGCGGGGGTGCTCATTGCATGACCTTCCCCTCTCGTACCAAGTTCCCGAGCTGAGGCAACTTTGTGATGACGGACACGTGGCCTTAGGCACGAGTCAGGGTTTCCTAAATTTCCCCCCAAAAATAAATATTTTAGGTGGCGACTCTATATCTGGCAAAGCAGTCCATGTTTGGAACTTCTTTATAAAAATTAGTTTTCAAAACGATTTGCCAGATTTGGACTCTTTAGTGATTTATTGTCTCATATCGCACATTGTGAGACTAGATTCAGAACCGTGACATTTGAGTCCGAACTGTAGTAGCTAGAGAACAAAAAGAGAATTCGCGTCTTCGCAAAGTGCGGAGCTCTCGGAGAGTCCTCGGGGCGCGTCTACAAGTTGCTGCTGCCGCCTTTTTTCAGCTCTCTAGAAAACAGTTATTTCTTTAGAGTGTTCCTTCTCCATTGTTTTGGCAGCTGCCTCGTGAGTAAGATCTTCGATCAAGTCAGAAGGCGAGACGGTTATCTTCTTTTTCTTTTCCTCTGCGGTGGTATTTCCTGCTCTTTCTCTGCAATCTGAGACTCAGATTCCTCAGGAGTGAGTAGTAGTTTTCTTTTCTTTCTCTGCTGATGATTGTCTTTGAGGAATAGCCAGAGCTCAGCACTTTTGGAAATTCTTCTTGTGGAGACCCTACACCAAGTAGTATGAATATAAAGAAAACAAACAGAAAATTCTGAAAGGAAGGAAACCTAAAAGTGCATACCCTTCTTCGAAGTAGCTCTGGTAACTCTGGAAGGAGGGAGTGAGACTGTATGAATAGTCTTGGTAGTTGTAGAAGAAAAAGGGATGGTCCCAGTTTCTTTTGGTTAGCCTTAGAAGGCACACCTAGCCCTATTAGTAAATCATGAGGATGTATTGCTAGATGTACTTCCATATTGACTGTCTACCAATTTTGAAATCTTTTTTAAAACTGAGCCAGAGGGGAGGAAGGGGGTAAATTAAACTCACTCAAATCTTTCAACAGTTTAAATGGTTGCCTTCTCTAGTTTAGGTTTGGGTACTCTCAGGTCTCTGGCTGTAAGATGGATATTCGAGAGACTGCAGAGTGAATGAGAATTCCTTGAGTAAGCCAAATTGCCTGGCAAACTGGGAGGGGCAGTATACCTCAGACATGCACTTATAAGCTTGAGGATTTAAAGTACCAATAAAAAGTTCCCTCGGCAACAAAATAAAGGCCCACATATCCTTGTGCAATGGGTTGGAACACTGTCTATCAACTAAGAATGTCTTAGCCAAGTCGGTCCTTTATTGGCATCGAAGGGAAAAGAATGTGGCAGAAGGAGAACCAGGAAACTGGTGGAAAAAAGTAAGATATTAGGCGAAAGAAGCAGGATAAAGGGCAATTCTAGCATACTTTTCTCCATAAGTGCTAGGGTCTTGAACAGAACTTCAAGCACTAGGATGTAAATCAGTGAAGTATGCAAAGAGCCAGAGTTGAAGCACCCAGAAGGGGCCTCCCTGGTTGATATCAAGAGGTTTCTCACAGAATTGGGAGTAGGCTCTATAGACATGGCCTAAAAGATAAGGGGCTACGGCTATTCGCTTCTTCAAAACAAGGGCCTTTGCAAGTGGGGCAAACTCAGGCATGATTCGTTGAGATGATGTACAAAAGAGAAATTTACACAACCAATATAAAATAAAGGAGAAGAGCTCTCGATCACTCACAAGGCCCTCCTTTTTATTCTCAGCTTTTACGAAGTCACTGAAGGAAGAATTAAAAGGTGGAAGAGAAAAATCAACCGAAAGGTCTGGATAGCTAGGTGTAAAAGGAGTGCCAAGTGGTGAAAGCCCTAAGAGATGGCAGATATCAAGAACGGTGGGAGCCATCATACCACACCGAAACTGAAAAAAATTAAAGGCCATATTCCAAAAACAAAGAGTGGTAGGAATCAAAAAGGGGTCTTCAGGAATGATAAACCTGGAAAGACGAAGGGCATCGAGAATACAGAGCTCTTATAGGTCCCATTCTATTGTAGGCACGACCCTGTCGTACCACTCCTTCCGCTCAACCCTCAATGTTGGCTAGCAACGATGAGGTCGGTTCATCCTCCAATTTCCCCAGTCAAGCCCCCCTTCATAGAGAAGAAAGTGGTCCTCTAAACGAGGGTACAAAGCGGGAAGTTGGGCGGGAACCTCTCGAAAGATAGGACCTAGGACATATTCTTGTTTTTCGCTGTGGCGAGGAATAAAGAGGCGTCCGTCTATGGCATTCTATCCACCAGCTTTAAATTTGGCAATTTCTTCCTCAATACATCTTTTTAAAGCCATTGTTGGGCTTATACGTTCGCCGGCTGGTACTTTGAAGGAAGAAGACTCTATTGGTAAGGAGCAGCAAGAAAGAGAGGGTCAATAAAGATGAAGGGTTTGTGTGTTAAGCAAACGAGTGAATTGCAAGCACGAAGCAAAAGGGTTTTTAAACCTTTCTGTCTAAAAAATATACCCAGTCGTTTTAAGTGGGTTAAATTGATAAAGAAGTGCTAAAGGTACGAATACGAAAGGTTTCACTCAATGTTGGTAATTTGGGAGGGAAATGTATCTCAAATACTAATGTTGGCTTCGAAATTAAATTTTTGGCTTCGAAGCCAAGTTTTGGCGCCAAAATCAAGTGACAAACAGCTTCGAAAATAGGAAGTCGACTTCGAAGCACATTCCACACCTAAGGGGGCAGGAATGCCTAGGTATTTGTTTACTTCAAAAGGATTAAAGACCTGTTTTTAGGTTTCTTGATGAGAGTAAAATCCTTTGAAGCAAAATTTGAAATACCTTACGGTTAGAAGTTGTTTGTTCTAGGTTTCAAACCAATAGTTGGTTTAGTAGTATACAGAAGAAATCACTTTTTTAGAATAAAACAGTGCAGTCCTTAAAAGAGGTTTTCATATTTTGAAAAATATAGACTGTTTGTTCGAAGCAAAATTAGTTGATTTGAAACTATTTGATTGTATTAACCATATGTTGGGGAATTTGATATGATCAAATCAAGTTTTGAAGGGCAAAATTGGTGAATTCGAAGCTCTGATTCTAAAAGGAAGCCTAAGGCAAAAGTTGTCAATTACACTCCATATGTTGGAAAAGTTCAAATTGGGTTTCCAGTATTTCATTGGGTATGATCGAATCGAGTTTCGAAGGATGAAATTGTTGAATTCGAAGCCCTAAGTTTGTTTGTTTTTGACAAATGGGGTAAAATCAGACCATGCCAAATAAAGAGAGAACATCTTAACTTTATTAAGACAACAGCAATTACATCAGAAGCCTTCCTTGGCTATATATTCAAGTTCATAAAAATAAGGAATAGAATAAATGACAAGGTCATGGAACTTGTTCCAACTATGGTTAATGAACTTCTGTTCCTTTTTTATTTTATCTTCTGTCTTCTCCAAGTTAGGCTGCTGAAGTTGATATACTCTTATTTGATAAAAAAGTTTTTTGGCCTTTATTTCAAACTCTGTTTCTTTCAACCCTTGTTCTATCTCATCCATGTCCAAGTCATCCCAGTATGCAGAGTCTTTATTCTTGAAATCATCATATTCGTCGATGAGGTTCTCTGCTTCATACCGGGTATGAACTTGACGGGCTGAGATTTGGTCCAAAGATCGAGTGGTGGCCACAGAAATGTGATGCCGATGAAAAAGCAGTGGGAGTTGGTCTAAAAACATCTGGAGCTCTGCTTGGGCAATGGGGTTGAGGATATAACCTCGGGTCATAACATCATAAGCCCATTGAAAGTTCTTGAGAGGAACATCGTCCTCAAGAACATTGAAGGACAAGTGAGAAAAGGCCGCAAGCAGAAGTTGGGCTTGCTGTCGCTGATATTTAGTAGGGGGAGATGGAGGATTATAGGAGGGGAGAAACTAGTCCTCAAGAGAGTAAGCCTCAGTTCCTCCATCCAGTGAGGGTTTTGTGGAAGAAGAGGTGCAGGACCTTCCATCTCAAAGGAAGGAGGAAATTGGGGGTTGCTGACAATATCAAGCCAGTCAGAAGAGCAAAGTTTTGCCTTCTGGGCTAAGAATGACGGGCTATACCCTTGAGCCACTTCTGGACAACGAGTGGCTTGTACTATCTTCGTAGGTATGGAAGACGTGTACCATGCTACAAGTAAGTTGTCTTCCAAACGGTGCCGGTGGTCGATGGGTACATATGAGCAAACCACCGAACTCCGAGCAAAGGGAGGGAAAGTGAGAGGATCAACAAATTCGACAAAATGATGATTGATTCGCTCTCTTAACTTGGACTCCTCAGGTTCTGGCCAGCTACTCCAACCAGAAGCCCCAGAAGAAGAAGAAGCTGCAGCCTCATCCCACGCAGAAGGTTTTGAGTCAGAAGAAGAGCTTCCAATATCCATGTTTGCAAAATTTTGGGTTAAAGAATTATGGACAATAAGTTCGTAATCCAAAGGTTGATAGTCTGCAAAAGCTTCCATGACTTGAATATAGAAAGGTGGGTAAAGGTGGCTAATCAATGCATGAAGGTTCCTTCGAGGACGAACAACATTATCAAACAACTCTTCATATGCTTGATCGAGGTAAGAAAAGGTTTGCTTGGCTATAAAAGCTGTACTAGTCTTTTCTAATACTGAGATAGTGGGAATGTTCAAAGGATAGAAGAGACTTTAATGCAAATGTTTCATTGATGAATGACGGTTGCATTTCTGAAAAATGCAAAGCCCATGCACGTTCTAAGACGTGGATAAAACACCTTGATCCACTAATATCACCAAGTATTAGGTATATTAGTGCGGGGGGTAATGTTGGCTATATATTTTGTACAGGCCAATCACAGTTCAACACGTGGTAGGATGAGGGCAATATAGGAAGACAATTCAAATCTTCAATCGTAATCACACACGTGGCAGTTAGTATTGGTTATTGTGGATCTGCATAGCACTGGATCAGCAAAGAGATACAAGATGATGTGGCTTTAACAGTTACTCGTATATTTGAATTCAAAATCAGGAGGGAAGCCTAACTGCAGACATGGCGTAGTGGAGTTAACTGTGAGGAAACATGATCAGCAATCGTGGAGAGATGATTCGACGGTTATCAACTCATTTCAACGGTTATCATTGAGAAGTATAAATAGCAGAGAAGGCCTTAGAAAGAACCCCCAGACTCAGATCCAAAAAACCAGTTTTTATCTACTTTATTTTCCTTCCAGTGTTTACATTTCTTGTTCTTTACATTTATGTACTTCAAATTCCTGCACTGCACTTCGTTCATAGGAGTAGTTTTCAAGTAGCTTGTTGCTGTAAACCTCTATGAGGCTAAATTGGACCATTGTTCTTCATTTGATCGTTGTTTGCTTAATTCTCCTAAACAAAGCCACCAATAAAAGTCCTCTTTATTGAGGCAGAAAGAACTGAAGCACAATCGTTTGATAATTGGTTGCCAATTAATCTTCTGTAAGGACTGATTGATCCTTGCTGGCACACTTAAAATTACAATAATAACTTTCAAAAGCTAAAAAGCCAACAGTTAGCTAAAGATGTAAGTAATAAATAAAAAAAAAAAAAATTTAACATAACAATTTTAACTGTAACAATGCAATCAAATTGATTAGGGAACCTGGCCAACACTTATATATAAATGTATGTGGATTGTATAATTATTTTTCTTCTTTCTCTTCTTTTTCTCATTAAAATCTTAAAATCAGATAAGAAAATGGTGGAGGAGATGAATTACAATCAAATTGATTAGGGAACCATACTGGCCAACACTTAAATATAAATGTATGTGGATTATATAATTATTTTTCTTTTGTCTCTTCTTTTTCTTGTTAAAATCTTAAAATCAGATAAGAGAATGGTGGAGGAGATGAATATGGTATCGACGACAGTGATTAGTGATGGTTGTAACTATGAATTTAGGGCAAACTTCACTTTACCCCCTTATAGTTTGGGCCATGTGTGGATTACCCCTGACGTTCGAATATCACCACATAACCCCCTGTGGTTAATGGAGTAAAGTGCACAGTTAACACCGTTAATGACAGACGTAAAAAGACTAATTTGCCCTTGTATATATATATATATATCTAACCTTACTTACCATTTTCACTTCCAACAATCTTGTGTGGGAGCCGAATATATTTTTATGTATAAAAGCCAAATGAATTTGGAGAAAATCAGGATATAGGTTATTCGGCTTCGCCCAGGGGGGTCATCGAGCCGGATAGATAAATCGGCCATAGAACCATTTGAATAAGCAGCCGAGTGGACATTGGCGTACAATAAAAGGGGCCAAATGCGCAATCATGCAATGGACTAAGAGTGGGCCCGACCATAGGGCCCAGAAGCAAACATAAATAGAGGAGCATTAGCCAAAGAGAGGTATGTGAGAACAGACTCAAGTAACTTAAGACACAAGCAAACGAGAGACATATACTAATTTGTCTGTCGGAGTGCTAATTCCGGCTCCCCGACTGGAGTGTTAATCCCTTTTTGAGGTGGCAATCAGAGGATCAGGAGCGTCCTTTAGGATCCAAGAGTATTTCCAAACCACATCACCACAATTGGTGCCGTCTATGGGAATACTCAAGCATATCCATGGCGGGCGTCACAGAAGATCCTCCGATAATTGCTGATGAAACTACGCCAAGAGACGACTTCACTTCAAGAAACATGCTTGGACCGGAGAATATCGTCGCATGACGGGCCTTGAACTTCAATTCAGTAGCTCAGACCTCACCCTCAACCTCAATGCATGAGACAATGCAGACGATTATGGATCAAGCAAAGCAAAATGAACAGCGCCTGGAGAACATGATGGCTGAGAATGAGCGCCTGCGCCAGGATTTGGCCTTGGAGGTGGTGAAATCCTAACAAGCTGTACGCCAAGACCGGGGTCGACCTTCGGGAAAGAAGGATGGTCGACGACGTCGACTTCGGAAACATAATAATGATAGTGATTCTGACTCACCATCCCCGGAACCTAGAAAGAAATGACGAGTTGATGTATCCAGCTCATCTGAAGGAGTCTGTATGTACGGCACAAACGAGGGAAGAGCGATGACTCAGATGAGGAAGATAAGCATGACCCCTTTGTGCAACGAATTGTAAGGGTTGTACTACCCAAAAAGTTCAAAGTATCGTTGTTCACCCTCTACAACGGAAAATCGGACCTTACCGATCACATTCGCCATTATAAGCAAGTAATGACACTTCATGCTGATGATGAAGCCCTCATGTGTCCAATATTTCCAAGCAGTCTGGGATCGCTGGCCGTCAGGTGGTATTATAAACTGGAGCCGGTGTCGATTAAGAGTTTCCATCAGCTCCAGAAGTCCTTTAGGGCTAGATTCATCACTAATGAGATCCAGCCAAAGCAGGCCAATTCCCTCTGGGCGATGCAAATTAAAACAAGTGAAACCCTTTGTGAATATTCGGCGCGCTATTGGGAATGCTTTAATTTGGTAGATGATGCTTGCAATGACTCCATGGCTATCACCGCCTTTAAGATAAGATTGCATCTCGATAGTCCCCTCCACAGTTCATTAACCAGACGGCCCCCTAAAACAGTCTGGGTGTTAATGAAAAAGGTCAAAGAATATTGCAAAGTGAAAGAGGATGCCCTGCGGGTCAAAGACGGACATAAATCCATTGAGACGGCCGCGTTGGGAATCGTTCAACCGATTAGCGTCGTGCCATCCAGAAGCCTCGAGCCACGGAATCGAGCTAAACGAGACAAGAGGCGTGACTCGCGTTGATCAAACGATCAATGTTCACATCGAGCTAATGAATAGTATCAAGTGGATAGCAGCCGCACAAGGCGCTTAGGCAAGAAATACACGAAGTTAACAGAGCCGATCAGTAAGATTCTGTCGAAAGTTCAACACCTTTCGTTTTTCAAGTGGCTGCCCAAAATGACGGGACCTCCCGATACAAGAAGACGGGATACAGGGTGTGAGTATCATAAAGACCACGGTCATGACACTGATAGTTGTTATGCACTAAGGGATCACCTGGAGGAGTTGGTACAAGACGACCATCTAACACAACACGTCCGAAAGAATAATCCAACAAATACAGTTGCTCTACGGCCAGACTCACCTCCTCTTGGTGTAATTCATATGATATACAGCTCGCCGATGTCACCCGAGGTGCATACGATTCAGTTGCAGTCTAGCCCCAATAGCTGAGTCACGCTAGCGAAACAACCCCATGAAACTGGAAGGATTAGTTTCGATGATAGTGACTTAATTGGAGTAACTCACCCCTACACTGATCCCCTTGTCATCGAGCTACGCGTAAACATGTTCACTATTGAGCGTGTTCTCATTGACCAGGGCAGCACTTCAGAAATAATGTATTACAAAACTTTTGTCAAACTTGGCTTCACTAACTCAGATCTGTCCCCGGCTAACTACCCGTTATTAAGCTTTAATGCTAAACCGGAGTATCTTTTGGGCAAAATCACACTACCAGTTCGGGCGGGCACCAGATCAGTAGATATAGAATTTATGGTTGTCAAGCTTTCTTCGCCGTATAATCTCATCATGGGAAGAACTTGGTTGCACACCATGCAGGCCGTACCAAGCACCTACCATCACCTATTTCATTTTCTGACTAAGTACGGTATTGAACAAATTCAAGGTTCTCAGAAGTCGGCACAGGCATGTTATCTTCTTGCTACAAAGAGACCAAAGGAGTTGGAAGTGCATGCAATTGAGGTACCGGATAGGGAGAGCCTCGAAGACATTGGGAAGACTCCAAGTGAAAAGGCAACCGAAGCCCTGGATCGGGTCGAAATTGACGGGAATCCTGATAAGTTCTTCATGATCGGCGCTTCCCTAGATAAAGTTGAAAGGCAAGAGTTTGTATCATTCTTACTCGGCAATATCGATGTGTTTGCATGGTCACCATACGAGATGCCAGGAGTGGATCCATCTGTGGCCCAGCATCGCTTAAACGTTGATCCGAAATGTAAGCCAATTATTCAGAGAAGTCGGCGGGCTGCCGCGGAGTATACTTCGGCCATTGTTGAAGAGGTAGATCAGTTACTTGATGTTGAGGCAATTCGTGAAGTAACCTATCCTACATGGTTGTCCAATACTGTGGTCGTAAAGAAGAAGAATGGCTCTTGGCGTGTTTGTGTGGATTTCACGGACTTAAACAAAGCTTGTCCCAAGGACTGTTTTTCCCTGCCCAGAATAGACCAACTCGTAGATGCAACGGCACATCATCAACGCATGAGCTTCTTGAGTGCCTATAGGTGCTATCATCAAATTGCCATGCATCCGGAGGATCAAGAAAAAATCGCATTCCTCACTCCAAGAGGAACCTATTGCTACAAGGTCATGCCTTTTGGGCTGAAGAATGCGAGGGCAACTTATCAAAGACTAGTGACTGCTATATTCAAGGAACAACTTGGCTGTACCATGGAAGTATACATCGACGATATGGTGGTCAAATCTAAGGAAAAACATTTCTATCTAGCCGATTTGGCAGAGACATTCGGCATCCTACGAAAGTACAAGATGAAATTGAACACTTCGAAGTGTGTATTCGACATCGGATCCAGCAAATTCCTTGGCTACATCGTTAACCACCACGGAATCGAAGCCAACCCGAGGCAAATAACGGCAATTCTAAAGCTTGGCTCCCATCAATTAGTCAAAGAGGTTCATAAGCTGATGGGAATGGCCGCCGCACTCAACAGGTTTATTAGTCGTTTAACAGATCGCTGCCGACAATTCTTTCACATACTTCGGCAAGGCAGAGCATTTGAATGGACCCCCGAATGCCAGGCCGCTTTGGACGGCTTGAAGTCTTATCTCCGATCAGTACCACTCTTGTCAACACCTGAGGCAGGTGATCTGCTCATTTTGTATCTGGTGGTATCCGACCGGGTGGTCAATGCCGTATTGTTAAAGGAAGAACTTAGGGAGCAGTGACCAGTTTACTATGTGAGCAAAGCAATGGCCGACGCCGAAACACGATACCTTCTATTGGAAAAGCTTATCCTTGCTCTCTTCATGGCTGCAAGAAAACTGATGCATTACTTTCAAGGGCATACCATTGGGGTACTAATGGACTATCCCCTCTAGTCAGCGTTCTGCAGCGCGGAAGCATTGGGGCGTGTTTCGAAATGGGCTCTGGAACTCGGCCAGTATTATATCCAGTTTTTACCCAGAACTTCCATAAAGGGGCAAGTGCTCACCGACTTTGTAACCGAATTCACAGGATCCCTCGCCGACTTTAAGTCTGAGCAAGTGCAAACTAAGCCCAACTGAGAATGTATGTCGGAGACATTTGGCAGATGTATTGTGACGGGTCATCCAACGAATGTGGCAGTGGGGCTGGCGTAGTAATCATGACCCCCGAAGGGGCAATAATCTAGCAGGCCGTCAAACTGGGCTTTGATGCATCAAACAATGAGGCCGAATACGAAGCACTATTAACCGGCTTACAAAATGCATTTCACCTCGGTACGCAACGTCTGCTTGTTTTCTGTGACTCAAAGCTAGTAATCAACCAGTTGAAAAGGGAATATGCAGCCAAAAATGACCGCATAGCAGCCTATATGAAAACGGCGAATTCTTTGCTCGTGAAATTTGATCACCACGAACTGAATCAAATAACTGGGGATCAGAACACGCATGCGGACACCCTGGCTTGCTTAGCCTCTGCCATCAACTCAGAAATCAAGCGGACAATCGAAGTACGGTTCGTCCTTGAGCCGAGCATTGCCTCTTCAGAATCAGTCCAGATTAACGTTATTGAACCAGGTCCAAGTTGGATGGACCCTATCGGTGTATTCCTATCCTCAGAACAGCTCCCAATGGCTAAGAAAGAAGCACACAAACTGCGAAACAAAATCCTCCGATACTACTTGGATTTGCAGGGGAAGCTCTACAAAAAATCTATCTCTAGGCCATACTTAGAATGTGTTCACCCGAATAAAGTCAATGAACTTTTGTATGAAATACATGAAGGCAGTTGTGGTGCCCATTTGGGCAGACGTTCTCTGGCCCATCGAGCCGTAACGCAGGGGTACTATTAGCCGACCATGCGAACCGATGCCGAGTGTTATGTCAAGAAATGTGAGCAATGCCAGAAGTTTACCCCCTTAACTCATCTGCCTGCCGAGGAGTTAAACTCTATCACTAGTCCATGGTCGTTCGCTCAATGGGGGCTTGATATCGTTGGACCATTACCATGGGCCCCAGGCAACAAGTGATTCTTAATTGTTGCGACGAATTATTTCACAAAATGGGGCGAAGCAGAGGCATTGACACATATTCGAGATTTCGATGTTAAGCGTTTTGTATGGAAAAACATCATAACGAGATTCGGCATCCCAAGAGCCCTTGTCTCAGACAACGGTACCCAGTTCGACTGTGGCGTATACCGAGAGCTATACAAAAATTATGGTATCTGGCCCTACTTTTCCTTGCCGGCTTATCCACAAAGCAACGGTCAAGCGGAGACCACTAACAAAGTCATTCTGGACAGCATCAAGAAAAGACTGGAGAAAGCTAAAGGCAAATAGGCCGAAGAGCTGCCTAGCGTATTGTGGGCTTACCGCATTACTCCAAGGCGATCCATTGGGGAAACTCCGTTTGCTTTTTGCTTTGGAACCCAAGAAATCATCCCCCTGGAGATCGGCCTTCCAGCTTTGAAATCGAGGCTTTTTGATATGGACCGAAATGACATGATGTTGGCCTTGAACTTAACTCTGATTGAAGAACGCCGGGACCGTGCCCTTGCATCCATGGCACGGTACCAGCAACAACTCGCTAAATCATATAATCAACGTGTATAGCTACATCGTTACATACCAGGAGAATTGGTCCTCAAGAAAGTGCTTCCCGTTACTAGGAATCCCACTGACGGAAAGTTAGGTCCCAACTAGGACGACCTCTATCAGATTGACTCAATTGCAGGAACAGGGGCATATGAGCTTAAAGACATGGTTGGAAGAAGCTTACCGCATCCCTGGAATTCCACACACTTGTGCAAATTTTATCCTTAAGGAAACTTGTACGACATGACAACTTGTTTTGAATTTTCACCGTGTACATCTTTCTTTTTTTCAATACAATTCTTTTTCTTTCTTGCCTAGTGAGTTATGGTTGTGACAAAAAGCCTCCGAATTCGGAGTCCCATCTATGAATGCCACGTTTGGGCCGAATAATCCTCCAAATTCGGAGCGCCCTTCGTGGATATTATGATTAGCCAACTCAAAAAGCCTCCAAATTCGGAGCCCCATCCGTGAATGACACGTTTGGGCCGAATAAGTCTCCGAATTCGGAGCGCCCTTCGTGGATATCACGATTGGCCAACACAAAAAGCCTCTGAATTCGGAGCGCCCTTCGTGGATATCACGATTGACCAACTCAAAAAGCCTCTGAATTCGGAGCCCCATTCGTGAATGACACGTTTGGGCCGAATAAGCCTCTGAATTCGGAGCACCCTTCGTGGATATCATGATTGGCCAACTCAAAAATCCTTCGAATTCGGAGCGCTCTTCGTGGAAATCACGATTGGCCAACTCAAAAAGCCTCCAAATTCGGAGCGCCCTTCGTGAAAATCACGATTAGCCAACTCAAAAAGCCTCTGAATTCGGAGCCGCATCAATGAATGACACGTTTGGGCCGAATAAGCCTCCGAATTCGGAGCGCTTTTCATGGAAATCATGATTGGCCAACTAAAAAAGTCTCCGAATTCGGAGCCCCATCCATGGTTGACATGTTTGGGCTGAATAAGCCTCCGAATTCGGAGTGCCCTTCGTGAACACAATTGGCCAACTCAAAAAGCCTCCGAATTCGAAGCCCCATGCGTGAATGACACGTTTGGACCGAATAAGCCTCTGAATTCGGAGCGCCTTCCGTGGATATTGCGACTGACAAGCGCAAAACCGATTGACGTAAAGTAGTAGATGGTCATGACTTAATTTACAAGCATTGATTAAAATAACATAGAGACATTCAAAATAAAATGTTTTATTAAATAGATCATGAGTATAAGATTTACACAAAAACGGAACAATGTACATTAAAATTATTCGGCTCCATCGTCGTTGTTAGTCTTCTCGGCGTCAAAAGCCTCAAACGGAAAAGTATAACTCTAATATAAAGGTGACGCCGGATCAACGCTTGCGGCCTGGAGTGCCTTGATCCATCCATGATTAAATCCACGATTTTCGCATCGACAGACTTCCTTGGCTAGTTTTTCCTTCGTTTTGTCTATTCCAATTTTTCGGTCGTCATGGAAGCCCTTTTCATAGGACCTGGTCTTCGCAGCTTCTATTGTGAACATACTCGCCATTTCTCAGTCGGTAATCGTGTGATCCAAAATTCGCCAGTTTACTCGTTCTGCGACAATCGGGTTCACTTGACTCGCCGACTGAGTTTCAGAGGTATTAGCTTTCTTCAGCTCATTTTCGGCCTTCTCTGCGCGGGCTTGCAAGCTCCGAATGCGACTATCCTTTTGCTCTATCTCTCTTCGTGCGACATGAAGACGCATGCCGATTTCATAGGAGGTATATAACCCCTGTTACCCAAAAGACAACCTAAGAGGGGGGGGTGAATTAGGTTTTTACAAATAAAAATAATAATACCCTAATAAAAATTATGACTAGCACAATAGATATATATAGTTAATGAAATAAAAATAATTAAAACAAGTGTTCTAACAACTATGTCAGTTAATGATTTTAGCACAGTGAAAATGTGAAATATAGCTATGGCAATTTAAATAAAATAAAGAGATAAGAGAGAGAGAGAGGCAAATAAATTTATAGTGGTTCGGCTTCAACTCAGCCTACGTCCACTCTTCAAGCTTCACTTGTCATGCCCCACTTTTTATTACTCGAAATCATTACCAAATCCATTAATTCACTTCAAGTTCAGAGACAACATGCGGAAATAAACTCAAATATACGACTAGTAGAATTAAATAGTAATTCTCTCATTCGAATGCAAATTACATACAACATGAGCATTCTAAATAAACTACCCATAGGCTTACAATCATTAAAGAATCAAAAGAAGGGTGTAACCCTTTTACAACAATGGCACTCCGCCAACACAAAAGAGGCCTCGTGGCCAACAAATAAGAAGATCCAAATCTTGTAGCACATCCTGACTATCACCTAAAAAAGATTCAACAACGTGGGATGAACATATAGTCCAGTAGGGATCTCAACATGATCCTCAACAATAACAACTTACAGATAGCTATGATCATGAATGCTCAATCTCATACTAGAATACTAATGTGGCAGTTTATACAAAAATATACATAAGTATGAACTTTTCTCAAAAACAGCTATTTCATTCAACGCTATAAGCGATTCATCTTTCTTTTCTTTTCATTATCCCTGGTTCTCAAACTTTTATAACAATAACAACAGCTTAGAAAACAATTTTACTAAGCCCACTACCTTTCTCCCATTTTCCATACTTACAACAGATTTTCCCTTTTTCAAACATACTTTCAAATACCCAATTTTCCTTCACACTTTCCCAAAATCTCACAATGGCATTTTGGTTTGTTCCCAATACATTCATATCTATACATGCATGCCTTTAATAGAAGGGAGATAACAAATCATCAACATGTATTTAATTAACAAATGAGGCAACTCAGCCCTCCAAAGCTGTAACCATCGCAATCCATGATATACTTAGATACACTACGACAAAAATAATAAAACTCTGCTCTACCGGCTATATGCACAGTAAGCCAAGGATACAACTCTCACAACGGTATGCCATTTTACCAGGTGCTAGCTGGAAGGGTGTGGTACCTTAGATTCTCAGCGCAGTCAGTTCTACGGTACCTCTGATTATAAGCGCGGTGTACAACACCAATAATCACAATACAATAGAACATAACCAACAAGTGTAATACATACACATAAACTATTCAAGATACATAAGCAATGTGTTAAAGTATATGAACACATAGGTGTGTGGAGTACATCCCCTATCTCCTCCCACACACTGGAGTACATCACCTATCTCCCCCCTAACAATTATACATATATAATGTATCATAGCACTTCATTACATACAATGTTCAATCAACACAGGTGTAATGCATACACGACAATTCAACATAACCATGTCATCCTCCACCGATGACCAATGACAAAACCTTTAGATGCATGATTTTAATACCTATTATAAAGACTCAACTCTCATGAGATCTTAAGCCCAACAACGACACTAGTACGATAGGTAAGGGTAAAACCCCCAAATGTGTGCATTCAACACTCATGATACAATAATTCAATTCTCATATTTATTTTTTGAAACTCACATAGAGTTAACATTTCATTTCCCATTTCCAAGATCAACTTCCAGGATTTTCCAATTCCAAAACCCCTTTTTCATTTCACAAAACCAATTCCATTCATTACAAAGCCATAACTTGACTTGATTCAATACATTCATTTCAAAACAACCCCAAAGCCATAGTTAATCCCTTCGGCATTAACTCTTTCACCCAACTCATATTAACAATAGAGACTTACAAACATTGATTAACTACTCTCCATTTTAATTTATCAAATCAAAACATAATTTAGGGCTTTTTCTTCTTTCCACAATAACATGCTAATTTACACTCCAATTAGCCCAAAGAACTATCAATGATAAAATAATCATTCTCAAACAACCAACCCTAGGTTCCCTCACATGGTTTTCAAAGAAATTCAACATGATATGATTTTCATGCAATACAAAACTACCACATGTCTATCTATAGACGGCGTATTGAAAAAGAACAAGGAGAATCCCTACCTCAAATTGAGAACCCAAGGAGAATAAGAGCCAAACTCGGAAGTGCTCTAATCTCAAAGTTTTTCGGATCAAAACAAAGCCCACGCAACCCTCTATCTTTCTTACAAAGAGATTAGGGTAGGAACACCCAAGAACTAGATCAATCCCTAGAGAGAAGGTGAGTGTAGAGAGAGAGAAAGTCGAATCTAGGGTTTTAAGACAAAAGGGAAATCAAAGAGTGAAGAAGAAGCTACTGCTGCGAACTGATATATACGTTACTCACTCGAGCGAAGGAGTGGTCGCTCGAGCGACCAGATACAAAGAAACCTCACTCGAGTGCACAAAGCCTCGCTCGAGCGAACAACACGAAGCTTCAGGTCTGCAACCCAGAAGCATGCTCGAGTGAAGAAACGGTCGCTTGAGCGAAGAAGCCTAAAACATACAGCTCGCTCGCTCGAGCGAAGAACAGCTCGCTCGGGCCAAGGTTGCGTCTGAACAAAACCTGAAGACACGAAAAGCTTGCTCGAGCTGACAAACCCTCGCTCGACCGAAGAAGCAACAACACAAGGCTCACTCGAGCGACAAAGTCCTGGCTCGAGCGAAGAGGCTAAAAACTGGATAGCAACCATATGCTTCCAATCACAACCAACCTGAAACGAACCTGCCCAAAACATCCTATTACTCAAATACAAAGTATTGAAGGACGGAAACAAGCTAAATACAACAACCCACATCTATGGAACCAAGTCCAGAATACAATACTAAATGGAGGGAAAACCGGGATCGCTATATCACTTGAGATTTTCCACTATACTCTAGCTTCACAGGGTGCTAGCAACCTTTTCACAGATGGAGCAATCCTCCATAGATTTTATAGACTTTCTAAGTCAAGAACACTGAGTGTACTACACTCTTATGAGGTTGAGAAGAAGGTATTTTTGCTTTCACAGAAAGCTACAAGAATTATCTCTCAAAGATAGATATAAAAATGAAGCTTTGGTTTTTCTGCAAACCTCATAAAGGAAGGATGGGCTTAAAGCTATACGTCTTAGTGTATAGTTTCTGAAAGAGGATGTAAACAAAAATTGAAGAAAACTTCTCAGAGAATTTTTCAGAGAATAGATGTGAGTTATTATAAATCAAAGAATATTTTCTGATTTTTTTTGTAACTTGTTTACATTAGAGGCTTGGTATATATAATAAAACTTATAGCCATTTATAGTCGCTGTATTCATTTGAATATCTTCCACTCCATCATTACTAATTTGAATATCTTCCACTCCATCATTACAAATTTGAATATCTTCCACTTGAACCTTTTGAACTGCTACTGTGCTGGGCTGTTTGAACCTCTGTTTTTGGGCTATTTGAACCTCTGTTTTGAGCTGTTTGAATTCCTGATTTAATCAAATATTAAATACATTCTAACAACATTTAGGATAAAGGTTTAGGTGAGAAATAATGGGACAAAATAAATTTTGATTATAATTTTCTCTTTCAAATAAATTAAAATATAATTAAATAAATCATCAAAATAAATGTTAATTCTATTTTTCTCTTTCAAATAAATCATCAAAATAAATTTTGATTCTATTTTTCTCTTCCAAATAAATTAAAACATAATTAAATAAATCATCAAAATAAATAAGTCTAACAATCTGCTCATTTTTGATGATGGCACACAATGATGTTTTGATTTGATTTGGGAGTAAAAAAAACTCCCCCTCAAGTCATGCTCCCTGAATTCATTTCTAAATACATAGGTTAGCACATGTGTAATAAGTAAGCTTTAATTAGAGACATGATATGAGACTAAGATATCAAACTATAAATACATAATCATCAGATTAGTTTTCAAATAATACCATAATTTGAAAATAATACCATAATACATAATATCATATAATTTCTCCCCTGTGACATTATCAAAAGGAAATCATGGGTCAAAATCTGGAGGAGGAAGAGGAAAATGATAGTGATAAATGACATCTATACAATTCAAAACATATATATACGATTCGTGCGCCTCTATCTTTTCTATCGAAAATCGCGTCGGACACGCGTCCTCGCTTTTACGTCAGCCGACCGACAAAAGCGAGACGAGTCAATCAACGGCCTCGGCTCTCTCTCCCTTTTGTCTTCTTCTTCTTTGTCTTCTTCTTAATCACTCTCTTCTCTTTCTGCTTTCTCATTCGCTTCCATTCCTTTATTCTTCTACATGAGAGAGATAGAACAGAGAGACTGAGCAGAGCAGAAAGGCTGCCAAAAATGACCATCCTTTTCGATTACATCTCTCTCTTCTACTTCATGGCCTCGTCCCGTCCCCTTACTCTCTTTCCGGACTTGAATGATCCAGTAAGCGCTACTAGGCCGAGTGCCTCGGCTCCTACTCTTTCCAACCTTCCTATGATGTCGATTGAGCAAATAATCGCAGCTCAATCAGACACTAAAGCCAATCATTTCACACTGACGTCCTGTATGGAGACGGTGACTGCAGTCACAAAATTGGCTCACCGACTGCAGAACAGGACGAGTGAGCTCCACCAGGTCAACGCCCAACTCTCGCTGCTCCAACGCATGTACAAGGATGCGCGAGCTGAGATTTGCGCACTGAAGGCATAAAATAAAGAGTTTAAACGGAAGACCACCTCCATGGCCCGATTTGGAGCAACGTCGTTCTTGACCTTTGATAGTCAGCGGGGAGTCGTCGCTTTCGAAGAAAGCACGGGGGTAGGGCCTTCAAGGGCCTCCCAAGGTAATAAAAAGAGGAAGAAAACGATGGAAGATGCGAGTAATTAAGATTGGCGTATGGCTGTAAGAAAAAGAAGAGTTTTTTATTTTATTTTATGTAAATATGTTTATTTTGATCGGCGTATGGCCATAAAAAAATGAAGAGTGTTTTTTTTTTATGTAAATATTTGTATTTTGATTTGTTTTTGTTTTTATTTTTATGTTTAAGTACTGAAAAATGAAATTAAAAAGCAGAAAAAAAAGAAAATTAAGCCCAAACAAAAAATAATAATGAGAAAAAAAATAAAAACAAAAGAAATTAAGCCTAATAGCAAAATAAATAAAAAATAATAATACTAGCAGAAATTAAACTTAATGGGATGTTGGTGTTGCTGGAATGGTAATTCAAAAAAAGTACCATGAGGGTTAAAAAAAAAAAATCAATGTATGCAAAGTTAATTTTACTTCAAGATGCAGAACCCAAAAAAAATTACACAGTTGAGAATAGCAAACTGTTAAGGAGAATAAATGTATGAAGGACTTGAGAGCATTCAACTGATATAAATGTTTCCATGTAAATGTAGCAATACATATATATCATTTTAACAAAAATTCAAGTTTCACAGTCATAACAAAACTTTTTAAGTAGAAATCGACATTCCAAGCTCGCCACGAATAAAATTGAAGCGATCCTCACTTAGGGGTTTTGTGAAAATATCTGCCAATTACTTGTCGGTGTTTACAAATTCAAGTACAATATCCCATTTTTGAACATGATCTCTTAAAAAATGATGTCAAATTTCAATTTGTTTTGTTCGTGAGTGTTGAACTGGATTTTTGCTTAAATTGATGGCACTAGTATTATCACATTTAATAGAGATATGATCATAATGCAAATCAAAGTTCTCAAATTGTTGTTTCATCCAAAGTATTTGGGCACAACAACATCCGGAAGCTATATATTCAGCTTCGGCCAGTGATAAAGCAACATAATTTTGCTTTTTGCTAAACCAAGATACTAATGAGTTACCAAGAAAGTGACAAGTGCCACTGGTGCTTTTTCTATCAAGTTTGCATCCGGCAAAGTCGGCATCCGAGTAACTAATTAAATCAAATGCAACACCTCTAGGATAAAACAGTCCCAAATTTTGAGTGCCAACAAGATATCTAAAAATTCTTTTAATAACACTAAGATGTGATTCCTTAGGATTTGATTGATATCTAGCACACATAGAAACACTAAACATAATATCGGGTCTACTTACAGTTAAATAAAGAAGTGAGCCGATCATACCTCGATATTTTGTTTGATCAATGGACTTACCTTTTTCATCCTTGTCTAGCTTAATGGATGTGCTCATAGGTGTTCCAGCTATTTTTGAGTCATACATACCAAACCTTTTGAGTAGTTCTTTTGTGTACTTAGCTTGGTTGATAAAAATTCATTCCTTACATTGTTTGATTTGAAGCCCAAGGAAATAATTTAACTCCCCCATCATGCTCATCTCAAACTCACCTTGTATACACTTAGCAAATTCCTTACACAAAGTTTCATTAGTAGCACCAAATATAATGTCATCCACATATATTTGCACAATAAGTAAATCATCATTTTTAGTTTTAACAAAAAGTGTTGTGTCAATCGTTCCTCTAGAAAAATTATTTTCAATTAAAAATTTACTTAATCGCTCATACCATGCACGAGGTGCTTGTTTCAAACCATATAAAACTTTTGATAGTTTAAAAACATGATTTGGAAAATTATGATCTTCAAAACCTAGGGGTTGTTTAACATAAACTTCCTCATTTATAAAACCATTAAGCAAGGCACTTTTTACATCCATTTGATAAAGTTTGAAATCTCTAAAATATACAAATGCGAGTAACATGTGAATGGCTTCTAATCTATCAACCAGAGTAAAGGTTTCATTGAAATCAATACCTTCTTCTTGATTGTATCCTTGTGCAACAGGTCTAGCCTTGTTTCTTATAATTGTGCCAGATTCATCAAGCTTGTTTTGAAAGATCTATTTGGTACCGATAATGGTATGATCTTTAGGTTTTGGCACAAGTTCCCACACTTTATTTCTCTCAAATTGGTTAAGCTCTTCACGCATAGCTATCATCCAATGTTCATCGAATTCGGCTTCTTGAAAG
This sequence comes from Camellia granthamiana, assembly GCA_036172215.1. Lineage (NCBI taxonomy): Eukaryota > Viridiplantae > Streptophyta > Magnoliopsida > Ericales > Theaceae > Camellia > Camellia granthamiana. The sequence continues at coordinate 99,908,746 of CM069904.1, read as the reverse complement.
TTTTTAGGCTCAATCTGTGAGAGAAAAGCCAAGTTACTACAAATGTTTCTAAGTGAAGAGCGAGTTTCAATACCTTTTGTAGGGTCACCTAGGATTAAATCCTTAGGGTGATTATGAACAAACTTCCATTCTCTTGGCAAATCACCATTGTTTCCTCCTTCTTCTTGAGGTAGGAGAATAGGTTGTTCAATCTCTTTGTTCAACTTACTAGTTGGTTCTCTTCTTTGTAAATACTTAAATCTTCCACATTTGGTTCCAAATCTATATTCTCACTAACAATTTGCTTTTGAGCAGAGATGTTAGTTTCATCAAATGCCACATGTATAGATTCTTCCACAACAAGAGTTCTTTTATTAAAAACATGATAAGCTTTGCTAGTTAAGGAACAGGCAAGAAAAATTGCTTCATTAGATTTTGAATCAAATTTACCTAAGTTATCCTTACCATTATTATGCACAAAACATTTACAACCAAAAACATGCAAATGACTAATGTTGGACTTTCTATCATGCCAAAGTTCATAAGGAGCCTTTTTGAGAATATGTCTAATTAATGCACGATTTAAAATATAGCATGCGGTGTGAACGGCTTCGGCCCAAAAATATTTAGGAAGATTATTTTCGCAAAGCATTGTTCTACTCATCTCTTCTAAAGTTTTATTCTTCCTTTCTACTACACCATTTTGTTGAGGGGTTCTAGGTGCTGAAAAATTATGTTCAATACCATGCTCATCACAAAACAAATCAAATTTTTCATTTTCAAGTTCTCTACCATGGTCAGTTCAAATATTAGTAATAAGAAAGCCATTTTCATTTTGAATTCTACGACAGAGTTTTGTGAAAGAAGAAAATGTTTCATCTTTGTGTGCTAAAAACATAGCTCATGTAAATCTTGAATAATCATCAACAATAACAAGACAATAATGTTTACCACCTAGACTAGATGTCCTTGAGGGACCAAATAAATCCATATGAAATAGTTGTAAAGGTCTAGTTGTGGAAATGTGAGATTTTGATTTAAACGATATTTTAGTTTGTTTTACAAAGATGATCTTTTTCGACTTTAAGTTTTGGAAGTCTAATGACCAAATCTTTTCTCAAAAGTTTAGTAATTAAATCCATATGAGCATGACCAAGTCTTCTATGCCATAACCAACTATTTTCATTATTAACATATAGACATTTAACATCACTAGCATAGAGATCACTGAGATAAAAAACATAAACATTATCGTGACGATTACTAATGAATAAAGCTTTATGATCATTTGTGCTTTCAATTGTGCAATGTGATTTATCAAAAATAACTCGATTACTTTGATCACATAATTGACTAATACTAAGTAGATTATGCTTAAGTCCATCAAAAAGTAAAACATTTTCAATAGAAGGGTTAGGAGAAATACCGATGCAACCAATACCGATGATTTTTCTTTTCTTGCTGTCTCCAAAAGTAACAAAGCCTCCATCTTTGGATGACAGTGTAGTAAAGAAGGATTTATCTCCGATCATATGTCTGGAACATCCACTATCAAGGTACCACTTCCTTTCTTTAGCTTTGGACTTGAAGCAAACCTACAAGATGACAATCAAGTGTTGGTTTTTGGTACTCATAGTTTCTTGGGTTCTTCTTGGTTAGTTTTGTTAGATCCCTTAATAATCCAAATCTTTTTAATTCCCATGTTCATATTCTTTTTGAATGGACAATAAGATATATAATGACATTTCTTTCTACAATAATGACAAGTAATATGAGGGTGTGTCATGAGAGGTGCCTTTTCAAAAATTATATTGAGATTCTTTTGTTTCTTAATAGGGTCATATCCAATACCCACTTTATCAAAAACACATCTTTGATTTCCAAGAAGCATGTTGAGATTATCTCTACCTTTTACAAAATTTTCAAGTGTTTTTGTTAAATCATTAACATTGTTTTTTAAAGTAGTTTTCTCATTAGAGATAGTATCAAAATCATTTTTCAAAACAATTTTTTCTTTCTTTAATTCTTCTACATTAATAGATAAAGATGCAACAGATTTCTTCAATACGTTATTTTTGGCACAAACTTTTTAAATTCATCTTGTAGTTCATGGAATGCACTTTCAAGTTCTTCATAAAGAGTAGTTACCTCATCTTGAGTAGAGTCTTCATCTTCAAGAGCCATGACACATAAGTTGGCTACTTCATTTTCAATTTCATCACTTGAGCTTTCATTTTCACTTTCTCCCCAAGCTGCTACCATGGCCTTTTTGTTTCTTTTGTAGTCTTTTCCATGATTCTTTAATTTTGGACAATCCATCTTCATATGTCCAGGATTTTTGCACTTATAGCAAATAATAGGCTCTTTCTTGTTATCTTTGTTATACTCTTTCTTGAAAGGTCTTCTTCCTCCATAATTGTTTTTCTTGAAGTGCTTTTTGAGATTTCTACTAAACATGGCATAGCTTTCATCCTCACTGGAGTTTTTATGTTCTTCTTCATTTGATAAGGCTTTGAATGCAATTCCACTTTTCTTTTTGTTTTCAACATCCTCATGTCCTTTCATGGTGATCTTATGAGTCATAAGGGAACCCATAAGCTCAACCAATCCAAGTGTGGAGAGATTTTTGACTTCTATAATGGCCATGACCTTTGATTCCCAATTCTTTGGTAAACGCCTAAGAATTTTTCTCACCAACTCACTGTTAGTATAAGTTTTTCCAAGAGATTTCAAAGAGTTTACAATTTCAGTAAATCTAGTAAACATTCTTGAAATAGATTCATCAGAGTTCATTTTAAACAATTCATATCTATGAACAAGCATATCAATATGAGATTCCTTCACTTGGATTGTACCTTCATACGTTACCTCAAGTTTGTCCCAAATTTCTTTTGCTGAATCACAACTTGAAATTCTATTATACTCCTTAGAGTCTAATCCACAAATAAGGTTGAGTTTAGCTTTAGCATTGGCTTGCAATAATTTATGATCCCTCTCTTCACATTCATCTTCAGTTTTAGGTACACTAATATTGTCTGCTAATTTGGTAGGAATTTTTGGACCTTTGGTGACAATAATCCACATGGCATAATCAGTGGCTTGTAGGTATAGGGTCATCTTATCCTTCCAATGACTATAGTTGTTTCCGTCAAACAGTGGTGGCCTATTTGTGGCTTGTCCTTCAGCTAAGGTTGCCATGGATCGAAACTCCCCGATAGTTAAATCTAAAACAAGAGTCTAGGATTTGATACCAATTGTTACCCAAAAGACAATCTAAGAATGGGGGTGAATTAGGTTTTTACAAATAAAAATAATAATACACTAATAAAAATTATGACTAGCACAATAGATATATATAGTTGTGGGGGCTGAATATTGGGAGTCATAGGGATTTCGGATATTCGAACCTGGGAGATTCCAAATTCGTGGCACTTGGCATCGGCTCGCAAACCCGAATCCAACTTTACTCCGCCGAATGGTCAATTAAGCGAGGGGGGCCGAGTAAAGATCGTCATTACTACAAAGTGTGCCGAATAATCAGTTGGAAATGTACCTTGTGGGAGCCGGATAATTGAAAGAATCAGAAGCGTACTCTAGAAGTCAGATATTATTCGGCTCTATTCGGCATAATCAGGATGCCGAATAAAATAGATAGATAGGCCGAATAGTTATTGAACTATGGAGCCGAGCAAATAAGAGGACAATGAGTGAAAAGTGGCCCTGGCCCCGAGGCCCAGGGAACAAGTATAAATAAAGGAATAGCGCACTCAAAAAGGTATGTAAAAAAAATGGTTGTGCTTAACTTAGAATACAAGCAATCTTAAGTGCGAGACTGACTTGCCCGTCGGAGTGCTAATTCCGGCACCCCCGATCGGAGTGTTCATTCCTTTTCAGGTGACTAGAAGAGGATCAAGAGCGTCCCCCAGGATCAGAAGAGTATCTCCAAAACCATTTCTCTACAATTGGCGCCGTCTGTGGGAATACTCAAGCATATCCATGGCGGGCGTGACGGAGGACCCTCTAATAGTCCCAGATGAAACTACACAGATAGCTGACTTCACTCCACCAAGTGCGCGTGGACCGAAGATTATCCCAACAAGACGTGCTTTGAACTTCACCTCACCTTCAACTCTAGAGCATGAGGCAATGCGAACGATCGTGGAAAAAGCAACACGAAATGAACAGAGATTAAAGAACACGATCGCTGAGAACAAACGTCTCCGTCAGGATTTGGCCTTGGAGGTGGAAAAGTCCAAATGAGCTGTGCGCCAAGGTCCGGAACAACCTGTATGGGTGGGTGTTCGACGATCTCGAGCCTGATAACACGACACTGATCGCGACTTCGACTCATTATCCCCGGAGCCTAAGAATAAAGGACGATCTGAAGTTTCCAATTCCTCTGAAGAGAGTTTGCATATAAAGTGGAAATTGGAGGGACCTCCCGATACTCGAAGATGGGTTCGGTGGTGCGAATATCGAAAAAATCATGGCCATAAAACTGAGAGCTGTTATGCATTGAAATATCACCTGGAGGAACCAATGCAGGGTGGTTGGCTACAACAGTATGGCTGACGAGACAACCCAACCAAAGTAATGGCCCCAACACAGGACTCTCCTCTTCTCGGCGTCATTCATATGATATACAGCTTTCCAACGCCCCCAACCGTGCATACAATTCAACCACCCAGTACCCCAAAAGCAACTAACGCCAGCAAAAAGGCCATACGAAGTTCTGAGTATTACCTTTGACGATTCTGATCTTATCGGCATAACGGTCCCCCACATTGATCCACTGGTCATTGAACTATGCGTAAACCGATTTACCGTTGAGCGCGTTCTCATAGACCAAGGGAGTACATCGGAGGTCATGTACCACAGGACCTTCCTCAAACTCAGCTTCAACGAGTTAGACCTGTCTCCAGCTCCTTATCCATTATTCGGCTTCAACGCAAATCCAGAGTATCCGTTGGGGAAAATCACGCTACCTGTTCGAGCGGGCTCCCGAACAGTGGATGTGGAATTCTTGGTCGTCAAGATTTCTTCGCCGTATAATCTCATCATGGGGCGAACTTGGTTCCATACTATGTGGGTAGTGCCAAGCACCTATCATCAGCTTCTACGCTTCCCGATTGAACACGGCATTGAGCAAATCCATGGTTCCCAATAAATAGCACAGGCATGTTATCTCCTTTCCGGAAAGACGCCAAAGGAGTTACGAGTTAATTCCATTGAGGTGCCGGATCGTGACAGTCTCGATGATGTCGGGCGACTCCCAAATAAGAAAGCCATGGAAGATCTAGACCAAGTTGAGATTGATGGCAATCCAGAGAGGTTCTTCATGGTCGGCGCCTCCCTGAGTCAGGCCGACCGACAGCAGCTAGTCTCCTTCTTGCTCGGCAATCTTGATGTATTTGCGTGGGCCCTGTATGAAATGCCGGGCGTAGACCCATCTATTTCGGAGCACTGTTTGAATGTTGATCCCAAATGCAAGCCGATCATTCAGAAAAGCTGACGCTCAGCCGCAGAGCACACTACCGCCGTTGTTAAAGAGGTTGACCGGTTGCTTGAAGCCGAAGCGATCAGAGAAGTGGCTTACCCCACGTGGCTCTCCAATACTGTGGCTGTGAAGAAGAAAAATGGGACTTGGCGAGTTTGCATCGATTTTACGGATCTAAACAAAGCCTGCCCCAATGACTATTTTCCTCTTCCTAGGATAGACCAACTTGTAGATGCTACGGCGCGTCATCAGCGTATGAGCTTCCTTGATGCCTATAGAGGTTATCATCAAATCGCTATGCATCTGGAGGACTAAGAAAAAACCGCATTCCTCACCCCAAGAGGAACCTATTGCTATAAGGTAATGCCTTTTGGGCTGAAGAATGCAGGGGAAACCTACCAGAGACTGGTCACCACCATGTTCAAGGAGCAACTTGGTAAAACTATTGAAGTGTACATTGACGATATGGTGGTCAAGTCCAAGGAAGAGAAGAATCATATAGCCAATCTGGAAAAGACATTTGGCATCCTATGCAAATATGGAATGAAGTTGGACGCTTCTAAGTGTGCATTTGGTATCGGATCTGGCAAATTCTTGGGTTACATTGTCAACCACAGAGGAATCGAAGCCAACCCAAGGCAAATCACAGCAATCCTGGAGCTTGGCTCCCTTCGCTCAGTAAAAGAGGTTCAAAAGTTGATGGGGATGGCTGCCACACTCAACAGGTTTATCAGCCAGTCTACAGATCGCTGCCAACAATTCTTCCATACACTACGGTAGGGCAAAGCTTTTGAATGGACCGTCGAATGCGAAGTCGCTCTCAACGGCTTGAAAACCTACCTCCGCTCAGTACCACTCCTGACAACACCCTCTGCTGGTGACCCGCTCATTCTGTATCTGGTAGTTTCTGACCGAGCCGTCAGCGCCGTACTAATAAAGGAAGAGTTGGGGGAGCAACGGCCAGTGTATTATGTGAGCAAGGCTATGGTTGACGCCGAAACATGCTACCTCCCGCTAGAAAAGCTCATCCTAGCCCTGGTCATGGCAGCAAGGAAACTGATGCATTACTTCCAGGGGCATAGCATTGGGGTGCTAACAGATTATCCCCTTCGATCAGTACTACACAATGCGGAAGCGTCTGGACGCGTTTCAAGGTGGGCTCTGGAACTTGGCCAATACGACATTCAATTTCTACCCAGAACCTCAATCAAGGAACAGGTGCTTGCCGACTTTGTCGCCAAATTCACTAGGGGTCTTGCCGACTTCAAGTCTGATGAAATTCGACCGAAGCCGAGCTAGAGGATTTATGTTGGGGACATTTGGCAGTTGTATTGCGACGGATCGTCCAATCAGTGGGGCAGTGGAGCTAGAGTTGTAATCATGGCTCCCGACGGTGTAATAATTGAGCAGGCCGTCAAGCTAGGCTTCGAAGCATCAAATAACAAAGCCGAATATGAAGCCCTTCTAGCCGGTTTGCGGAATGCGCACATTCTGGGTGCTCGACGTTTGCTTGTTTTCTGCGACTCGAAACTGGTGATCAATCAGCTAAAGGGGGAGTATGTGGCAAGAAACGACCGTATGGCGGCATACATGAAAACGGCCAATTCCCTGTTGGCGAAATTTGACCATCATGAGTTGAACCAGATAACACGTGATCAGAACACCCATGCAGATGCCTTGGCTTGCCTAGCCTCCGCAATCAACTCAGAGATTAAACGGACCATCGAAGTAGGTTTCATCCCAGAGCCAAGCATTGGCCCTTCGGAGGAGGTCCTGATCAACATTATAGAATCTGCACCAAGTTGGATGGATCCCATTGTTGCATTCCTCTCTACTGAACAACTCCCAGAGGACAAGAAAGAAGCGCACAAGCTGCGAAACAAAGCCATGCGATACTACTTGGATCCGCAAGGAAGGCTTTACAAAAAATCTCTCTCTGGCCCATATTTGGAATGTGTCCACCCGGACAAAGTCAAGAAGCTTCTGTCTGAGATACATGAAGGCAGTTGGATGCCCATTCTGGCAGACGCTCTCTGGCCCATCAAGCTATAACGCAGGGGTATTATTGGCCGACAATGAGAGCAGATGCCGAGTGTTATGCAAAAAAGTGTGAACAGTGCCAAAAGTTCTCCCCGTTAAACCATCTGCCTGCTGAAGAGTTGAACTCTATCACCAATCCCTGGCCGTTCACCCAGTGGGGGCTTGATATCGTACGACCATTGCCGAGGGCCCCAAGAAACAAGTGATACCTGATCATCGCAACATATTACTTCATGAAATGGGTCGAAGCGGAGGCATTAACACACATTCGAGATGCCGACGTTAAGTGCTTTGTGTGGAGGAACATCATAACACGATTCGGCATTCCAAGAGCTCTTATCTCAGATAACGGTACCCAGTTTGACTGTGGCGTATACCGAGAGCTATGTAGCAAGTATGATATCCGGCCTTATTTTTCCACGCCGGCTTACCCTCAAAGCAATGGTCAAGCCGAGGCCTCTAACAAATCCATCTTGGACGGCATAAAGAAGAGGCTGGAGAGAGCCAAAGGAAAATAGGTTGAAGAATTACTGAGTGTGTTGTGGGCTCATCGAACTACACCAAGAAGATCAACTAGAGAAACGCCGTTTGCCCTCTGCTATGGAACCCAGGTGATTTTACCCCTGGAAATCGGCCACCCGACCCTCAAGTCGCAAGTTTTTGATACGGGGCGAAACGACATGATGCTGGCCTTGGATTTGATTCTGATTGAAAAACGAAGAGACCGAATCCTTGCATCCATGGCACAGTACCAGCAACAGTTGGCAAAATCGTATAATCAACGCGTTCAGCTGCGCCGCTACATACCAGGAGAGTTGGTCCTGAAGAAGTTGCTCCCAGCTGATAGGAAACCGGTCGATGGAAAACTGGGTCCAAACTGGGACGGCCCCTATCAGATTGATTCCATAGCGGGAGCGGGGGCATATCGGCTGAAAGATATGTCAGGGAGGAGCCTCCCACGGCCTTGGAATTCTACGCACTTGTGCAAATTTTATTATTAACCTGACTTGTGGAACATTATGCTTGTTCTGAACTATCCACCATGTACATCTCCTTTTCTGTAATACAAAGACCTCTATTTACTCGCCATAAATTGCAGTTCAACGATGTTCCGAAAAAGCCTCTGAATTCAGAGCCCCATTGGCGCGTGACGTCTTTGGGCCGAGAAAGCCTCCAGATTCGGAGCGCCCTTCGTGGATATCACGATCGGCCAAAAAGCCTCCGGATTCGGAGCACCCTTCGTGGATATCACGATTGGCCAAAAAGCCTCCGAATTCGGAGCCCCATCGGCGCGTGACGTCTTTGGGCCGAGAAAGCCTCTGGATTCGGAGCGCCCTTCGTGGATTCGGAGTGCCCTTCATGGATATCACGATCGGCCAAAAAGCCTCTGGATTCGGAGCGGCCTTCGTGGATATCACGAATGGCCAAAAAGCCTTTGATTTCGGAGCCCCATCGACGCATAACGTCTTTGGGCTGAAAAAGCCTCCGGATTTGGAACGCCCATCGTGGATATCACGATCGGCCAAAAAGCCTCCGGATTCGGAGCGCCCTTCGTGGATATCATGATCAGCCAAAAAGCCTCCGATTTCGGAGCCCCATCGGCGCATGACGTCTTTGGGCTGAAAAAGCCTCCGAATTTGGAGCGCCCTTCGTGGATATCATGATTGGCCGAAAAAGCCTCCGGATTCGGAGCGCCCTTCGTGGATATCACGATAAGCCAAAAAGCCTCCGATTTCGGAGCCCCATCGGCGCATGACGTCTTTGGCCTGAGAAAGCCTCTGGATTCGAAGCGCCCTTCGTGGATATCACGATTGGCCAAAAAGCCTTCGGATTCGGAGCGCCCTTCGTGGATATCACGATTGGCCAAAAAGCCTCCGAATTCGGAGCCTCATCGGCACAAGATGCTTTTGGGTCGATTAAGCCTCCGGAAATGATGCCAGGGCCGTATAACATGTATGTTGAGTATATTTAACGAAGGGCTCTCCGTTACGACGAGCCGGCAAAAAACTGTTTATTCCAACAGTGTTGATCTAACAAAGCTCATTTATGCAAAAAATGACTTTATTCAAGCATTTATGAAATAAAGCACAAAACATGAAAGCGTAAGTGTGCTAAAGCAAAATTATAAAGCAACATGAATGAGAAAAATAAAGCATTTTTATTCATACAACCAATGATTACATAAATCTGCGATTGAACATTACAACGAATATCTTTAAGCGGCGTCTCCCTCATCGTCGCTCTTCTCGACTTCATAAGCGGAAAGGGCAAGCGATCATGTTGGAACAGCGGCAACGCCGAATTGACACCCTTTGCTCGGAGAGCCTCCGTGGCCTGAAGTGCTGCGATCCAACTGTGCTTAAAGCCCCGATTCTTGCTTCGGCAGATCTCCTCTGCAAGTTTCTCTTTCGTTTTTTCGATCCCAACCTCCCGGCCCGCATGGAAGCCTTGCTCATAACCCTTGGTCCTCGCATTTTCTACGGCAAACATGCTTGCCGTATCTCGGTCGGCGATGGCATGACTCAATAGCCATTGGGTCACCCTCTTCCCTACGATCAGGTTAGATTGGCCACCGCATATGATTTGTTGGCCTTAGCCTTCCTAAGCTCTTTAAGCTCGCGCTCGACTTTCTCCGTACGAGCTTCTGAGCTGCAGATTTGTTCATCCATTTTTCCTATCTCCCGCCATGCGGCGCGCAAGCGCATGCCAACTTCGTAAGCTGTGTACAGCCCCTTCATCGCCCCATGGATGCCCTCTCGAAATACGTCGAAATCCTGTTGACCAACCATCGATTGCTGGACCTCCGGCGGAAAAATCTGTCGAGCAAACTCGACCGCCACACCTGGGTCCTTGATAATGGAGTCTGCCTCCGTCATCGGTTTATTCCCCACGAAAACTGCAAAGCTCAATGGTCGCATTGCTACGTCGGTCTCATTCCTGGGTCGTGATCGCGGAGAACTTCCCCATTGCTGTTTCTCCTTTCGGGGTGATCTGCTTTGACGACTTGGAGGCTGACGTTTTTCCCATTCTTTCGACGCCCCACTTCCTACACGATTGGTCTCTCTGCTGCGATTCATTGTAGTATCAAGCTCAGCCAAGGTTCGAGCTTCGCCTCTGCTGTTGAAGAAAACTCTATTTGACATTCGTGACAAGTTGTTTCGAATTGAGTCTGAACACAGAAAGTGAAGGTACTGGCGCCAAGAGCCCATCCCAATTATTTCTAATGCTTGCAGCAACCTCGAGGCAATTTCATTGACGCTACTCCAAACGACAAATGTCGATTGATATGTGCCACAGCTACTCCATGTACTAAGTTTTGGCTTTATAAATGGCCTAATTATGTAAACGACAGTTATAGATCAATGCCTTGGAGTTCATGCACTGGCTGGGGCAACGCCAGATTTATTAATCTAACCGGCCGACCATCTTGGCCCTATGCTGATTGATACGTGCCACAACCACTCCATATACTAACTTTTGGCTTTATAAATGGCCTAATTATCTAAATGGCAGTTATAGATCAATGCCTTGGAGTTAATGCATTGGCTGGGGCAAGGGCAAATTTATTAATCTAACCGGCCGACCATCTTGGCCCTATGCCGATTGATATGTGCCACAGCCACTCCATGTACTAAGTTTTGGCTTTATAAATAGCCTAATTATCTATCCGGCAGTTATAGACCAATGCCTTGGAGTTCAAGCACTGGCTGGGGCAAGGGCAGATTTATTAATCTAACCGGCCGACCATCTTGGCCCTATGCCAATTGATACGTGCCACAGCCATTGTAACGCCCTCAAAATAATACATATAAACCCACATTCAAGACATTCATAAACTTAAGAGAATAAAGCATAATTCTATTTATTAGAGTATTCTTACAAAAGATATTACATGTTGACAGCAAAAGTAACTGCCCTATGGGCTTACAACTTTCCAAGCCAACACTTGGTCACAAAAGAGAGTACTAACTCAACCACACTTTAAGCCCTTGGCCTAAATTTACATGTAATATCCAAATAACAAAAATAACCAAAAAGCGTCTTCAACTCCAAAACCTTCCAAGCTATGTCCTTGGAGGTAGCATATCACCTGAACCTGAAAATGATGTCCCATATAGGGTAAGCCAAAGCCCAGTAGAGATATACTAAAACAAATATAAGTAGTGACTAAAACAATAGCATTTGATAGATGGTTAATCACTTATAAACTAGTTATATCACAATACAGTTCCATGACATTTATGCCCATGTTACGTTCCACTTTCCTTTACTTACTCAAATCATTTCATAAACAAGGCTCAGAACTTGGCCCAACAATTAATGGGAATACATTCCATATTAAACATTTCCTTCATTCACAATTCAAGTGAGTCTACGACCCACATTATAACCACTTCCAATATTGCAAGTTAATACACACGTTTGATGTATTAACACTTCAAGTGATACACATATTTGTTGTATCTATGGAGTCCATCCCTTATCTCCTCCCAAACAGGTTTGAGAGTACATCCCCTATCTCCTCTCAAACCATGGAGTACATCTCCTATCTCCTCCCAAACTATATGCATATACAATGTATTTAACACTTGTCATACACAATAATCAATCAATACACGTACTTGCTGTATTAATTCAACTGTCATAATCAATGACTTATTCAATGTGATTAGTTTCAGTTTTCCCTAATCAACATACAATGTCTACAACAATCAAGACTATCATCCACTGATAGCCCAAAGCAGTTTTTTCTAAATAGAAAATAAATGCATTAAACAAATATAATATCAACAATTATATCGGTGAGTGATAAATTAATCCAAATACACCATTCAATCCCATAATTTCTCAATTTCATGGATTTCAACTCAATTTCATATTTTCCCAAATTAATTATACTATTAATTTATAACAACAATTAGAGTATTTCCCCCCTTTATCAAAAATCAACCTTAAGGTTCAATTTCCTCAATTTGACACTAATAATGCTATTTTTCAAGTCTTACATACACATGGAGTTTAATATATGACAAACCCCCTTTTATCAAATTACAAATCAAACCCTAACTTTCCCAAAATTACCCAACATCACCAACTAATCAAAATGACCAAAATTTAAGACAAAGCTCATAAGATGCAGTAGGGTATCCCTACCTCAAAATGAAGAGCTCAAATGGAGAAGATGACCAAAACCCAAAGTGCTCCAAACTCACAATTTTTCAGATTAGAATGTAGCCCACACAACCCCCTATCTTTCTTACAAAGAACTTAGGGTAGAAACACACTAAAGAGAGATGAAACCCTAGAGAGAAGGTAAGTGTAGAGAGAGGAAGAGTCGGTTCTAGGGTTTGATAGAAAAAGGGAGATGAAAAAGTGATGTTTAACCCGCTGCTGCGATCTGATATAACACAGACTCGCTCGAGCTACCAGACACAAAGAACCTTCGCTCGAGCGTAGAAAGCCTCGTTCGAGCCACCAAACGAAGCTTCAGGTCTGCAACCCAGAAGCACGCTCGAGCGCAAGAATGCTCGCTCGAGTGAAGAAACCCAAAACATAGGCCTCGCTCGCTCGAGCGAAGAATTGCATCTCACAGGTCCAAAACTAGACGCAGACGCAAGCTCGAGCGAAGGACTTCTCGCTCGAGCCACCAGATACAAAACTCAACTCTCGTTCGAGCGAAGGAAACCCTGCTCAAGCGAAGGATCTAAAACACAGAGCTCACTCGAGCGTAGAAAGTCTTGCTTAAGCAAAGGACCAAAATTCTGGGCAGCAACCATTTGCTCCCAATCACACCCAACCTGTAACAATCCTGCCCAAAACATCCTATAGCTCAATAACAAAGTATTGAAGGACGGAAACAAGCTATATATATAACATCAACTCTACGGAACCTATGTCCGGAATATAATAATCAAAGGAGGGAAAACCAGGGTCGCTATAACCTCCCCTCCTTAAAGAATTTCGTCTCCGAAATTAAACACGAGTTTAAAAAAAAAAAAAACAAGTTTTCTCAATTCACAACAGTATTACCATCTAACATTTCACAACCTGACCCATTACCGATCATCCCATCTCTATTCCAGAGGCAATTTTCAATATAATGTTCAACCTGCATTATCAACATGCATCCTTTTCAATTTCAACAATTTTCAATGCCAACAATATATTTGCATTTCTACAACCCATTTAACATATACAATGCTACAATAAACTTCCATTATCAAGGCATATACAATAATGCTTCCATAATTCAAAACATATACCATGTTTTACAACTTAAGAAATATTCAGTATTCTTAAGGTTCATTAATACAAAAAATTCCCAATACATGGTTTAAACATTAGCAAACAAGTCCAGATATTTCTCACGGACATCCAACTCACGTTCCCAAGTGGCTTCTTCCACTCCGTGATGTTTCCACAAAACTTTAACCAAGGGAATGGTCTTGCCTCGCAAGACTTGATCCCTCCTATCCAAGACCCGCACCGGTCTCTCCTCATACGAGGCATCCTCATCTACCTCTAAGTCGGTCCAATCTAGTACATGTGATGGATCCGGCTCATACTTCCGAAGCATACTAACATGAAACACGTCATGCACTTCGGACAATTGCGGCGGCAAAGCTAAACGGTAAGCAACCTCGCCAATCCTCTCAAGGATCTCGAAAGGACCAATAAACCGAGGCGACAACTTCCCACTCTTACCGAATCTCATCAGACCCCGCCTAGGTGATATTTTCAAAAAAACATGATCACCTGCCTCAAATACCAACGGTCTCCTCCTACGGTCGGCATAACTCTTTTAACGACTCTGGGTTGTAACCAGCCTCCTACGGATAAGCTCCACCTTCTCCGTCGTTTCTCAAACCAACTCCGGGCCTAACAAAGGTGCATCACCCACCTCGGCCCAACAAACTGGAGACCTACACGGTCGGCCATACAAGGCCTCAAACGGTGTCATACCGATGCTTGACTGAAAACTGTTGTTGTAGGCAAACTCCACTAAGGGCAAATGCCTCTCCCACGACTCACTAAAGTCAAGAACACAACTTCGAAGCATATCCTCAGGAATCTGGATAGTACGCTCGGACTGCCCGTCAGTCTAAGGGTGGTAAGCCGTGCTAAAGGTCAACTTAGTGCCCAAAGCACTCTGCAAACTCTGCCACAACCTAGCAGTAAAACGTGGGTCTCTATCTAAGACGATTGACACTGGGACCCCGTGCAACCTTACTATGTCCCGAATATACAAGTCGGCAAGATGATCTACCGAATCCCTCACGCGCATAGGGATAAAGTGCGCTGACTTAGTCAACCGGTCTACAACCACCCAAATAGCATCACTACCCCGCTGAGTCCTCGGAAGACCTACAACGAAGTCCATAGTGACATGCTCCCACTTCCACTCGGCAATAGGCAAGGGTTGTAACAAACCCGCTGGCCTCTGATGCTCGGCCTTCACTTGTTGACAAGTAAAGCACTTAGACACAAAAACTGCCACATCTCTCTTCATACCCCTCCACCAAAACTGGCGCCCCAAATCACGATACATCTTAGTGCCTCACGGATGCACCGCAAGGCGTGAATGGTGAAACTCTCGGAGTACTTCCTCTCGGCAAGACTTCGGTATAAACAGACGGTCTCGGTATCTCATACTCAGGTCGGGATACACAGTCAAACCCTTTTCAGCCTTCCTACGAAGGGATTCTACCACAAGGTCACCTCTCTGTGCCTCAAACACTCGACTCACAAGTGTAGGCTGTGCAACAACAGAAAACAAGGCCGCAGCCTCAACGGATTCGCCCAAAGACAAGTCAAACTCGCCAAGTGCACCCAACATCTCCCATTCCCGGATGGCTATACTAGCTACATCACTAACGGATTTCCTGCTAAGGGCATTGGTCACAACATTGGCCTTCCTCGGATGATAGTGCAACTCAAAGTCGTAATCCTCAATGAACTCCATCCACCTCCTCTGCCTCAAGTTCAAGTCTTTCTGTGTAAACAGATATTTCAGACTCTTATGATCCGAGAATACCTCGAACCTCTCACCATAAAGGTAGTGCCTCCAAATCTTCAAGGCAAAAATCACGGCTGCTAACTCTAGGCCATGTGTAGGGTAATTCTGCTCGTGTATTTTCAATTGACGTGAGCCATAGGCAACCACTTTCCCCTCTTGCATCAACACACAACCTAAACCCTCTCGTGAGGCATCATAATAAACGACATAACCCAAACCTCTCTCCGGAATAATCAACACAGGAGCGGTGGTAAGTCTAACTTTCAACTCTTGGAACGACTTTTCAGAAGTCTCACTCCACACAAATTTGACCCCTTTCCGCATCAATCTAGTCAATGGTGATGCTAGCCTGGAGAAATCCTTCACAAACCGGCGGTAATACCCAGTTAATCCCAGAAAACTGCGGATCTCAAAGACACTCTTAGGGATTAGGCAGTGCCCAATCTTGCACTGCCTCAATCTTGGATGTATCAACAGACACCCTTCTCTGGAGACTACATGGCCTAAGAATTTGACTTCTCCTAGCCAGAACTCACACTTCCCAAACTTAGCATATAGCTTATGGGCTCTAAGCAACTCAAGCACCACTCTCAAGTGTTCCTCGTGCTCCTCCTCAAAAGGTGAATAAATTAGAATGTCGTCCACGAAGACGACCACAAAGCGATCTAGGAATTCCCGGAATATCTGGTTCATCAAGTCCATAAACACTGCTGGTGCATTGGTAAGCCCAGAAGGCATCACCAGAAACTCATAATGGCCATACTGCGTACGGAAAGCCGTCTTCGGATTATCATCCTCCCTGACCCTCAACTGGTGGTAACCCGATCTCAAGTCTATCTTAGAGAAACAACGGGAACCCTTCAATTGGTCAAACATATCATCAATATGAGGCATAGGGTACTTATTCTTAACCGTAGCCCGATTCAATTTCTAGTAATCGATACAAAGTCTCAAGGCACCATCTTTCTTTTTAGAAAAGAGGGCCGGTGCTCCCTACAGTGACACACTAGGGCGAATAAAGCCCTTATCTAGCAACTCCTGGAGTGGAATCTTCAACTCACTCAACTCGGCTGGAGCGAAATGGTAAGGTGCCATAGAAATCAGCGCCGTGCCGGGCACTAGATCAATAAAGAACTCAATCTCTCGATGAGGTGGTAAACTAACAAGGTCCTCAGGAAAAACATCCGAATACTCACAAACCACTCTCGGCAATACAGTTTAGGTCTCATCACACTCACTACTCATAAAGCTAACGAGAAGACCACTAAGCTCACTCCGTCCTCGCGGATCATACACCGATGGCAAAACACTACCAACCCAATCCCCCAAGAAATGGAAATAATCCCCGCTCAAGGTACATACCGTGACCCTCTGGCGGTAACAGTCAATAACGGCCCGGTATGACAATAACCAGTCGATACCCAAAATAACATCAAAACCCGACATAGGCATTACTACAAAAGGAAATGGAAGCTGGCGGTCAGCGACCTCTATATCACAGCCCCGACACCCTTGTTTCAAAATCAATTCACCCCCAACAGGTGATACAACACAAATAAGAGATGCTAACTGTGCCAACTCCAACCCCAAAACAGATGCAAATGCAGCAGATATAAAGGAATGGGATGCTCCCATATCAATCAACACATTAGCAACCGAGTTGCAAAACAAAAAGGCACCTCTCACAACAGATGGAGTCGGTACAAGATCCTACGCGGTAACAGCATATACGGGCCTTGAAGGTCTCTGATCTACTTGCTCACCCCTAGGAGCATAAGACTGCTGCGTAGACTGGGACGATAAAGCCCCCTGATTGGCCCTTGAGGCCTAAACTGACTAAGCTGGCTGATGGCTCTGAGTCTGCCTCAAACCAGATGCACCAAATGTGCCACTCAACTGTGGGCAAAACCCCTTCAGGTGCCCCGCCTGACCACACTGGTAACAAGAAAGCGGCTGGCCTCTGCCCTTACTCTGGCTCTGAGGTCGAGCCGAAGATGAAGCTGCTCTTTGCCCTCCTCCCTTCTGCGGGCAAGCTGGAGACTTGTGGCCCAGCTGACCACATTTGAAACAGGTAATGTCTCATTGACTGCCTCTCCCAGAACCTGCACTAGGCACTGGAAAGGTCGATCTAGCAAAAGCACCCTGAGACTGTTGAGGGTTAGGACCCTTCTGCCTCCTTCCGTCCCCCTGACCATCCTAACTCCTCTTGGAGCCCCTCTATCTCTCCTCCTCCTCCTGCATCATAATCTTCATATGGGCCGCAGCATCCACAAGGTGCCTATAATCTTGGGTCATAGAACCTCCAACTCTCATCTTGAGTCCGTGCCTCATCTTCTTCTCAAATTCCAGACAACGACGTTCTTCAGACGCCACAAGCTCAGGTGCAAACCTGGATAAACTAGTAAATGCGGCCTCAAACTCGGCCACTGATGAACTCAGGCTTAAGCTGGCAGAACTGATCCCTCAACCTCTCACTGACAGCTGGAGACAGGAACTTCTCCTGGAAAGCATCTAGAAAGGCCTCCCAAGTCCCTCCTACACGACCTCTCATGAACTTCCACCACTGACCTGCATCTCCCTTCAATTGGAAAGATGCCAAGGTCACCTTCAAAGCCCCGTCCTCGATGCCAAGCATCTCGAACGTCTTCGTTATCTGTTTGAGCCATTCATCCGCCTTAAGTGGCTCTTTTGGGTCATCTACAAACTCGTCCGGATTAGACCGGAAAAACTCCCTCTTCAAAAAAGAAGGCCCTGCATCTGCAACATGGGCTTGGGCTTGATTCTCAGCTCTGAGAATGCCCATGGATTCCCTAAATGCTTCTGCTATCTCACGGGCTAAGGCGCCCATAGCCTGCTGACCTACTGGCTCGACCACATTGGCCTGACCAACACCCTCCTGCTGCTCCGGAATCTCATTCGGTATAGGCATCTCCTGCCTACCACGCCTACCACGCCTACCACATCCTCGTCCTCATCCTGACATCCTAATAAAGGTAACAAAGACGTTAGCACATTAACAAATGTGCTGAAGCTATAACACTCGCATCCTAATGCATTGGACAACAGTAATTCACTTCACGTAAGCACATAATCACATAAGCACCTACGAATTTCATTCCTGGATAATGACAGTCCTGAGGCGTTGCTAGAGTTCCGGTTAGAAACAGCATTGATCACGTGCTTTTCCAACAAGACTCCCAGAAACCCAAGGATAGAATCAACATCCTAGAAATTACATTCTATACCCATATAGTCACGTAAACATGTTATCACATAAGTACATAATATTATATTTAAGTCTCTAACAAACAAGACGAACCCATTGTCATACTAATCACTTCCCACGTACCCAAAGTATTCAAACCTGGTACGCTCTGATACCAAGTTGTAACGCCCTCAAAATAATGCATATAAACCCACATTCAAGACATCCATAAACTTAAGAGAATAAAGCATAATTTTATTTATCAGAGTATTCTTACAAAAGATATTACATGTTGACAGCAAAAGTAACTGTCCTATGGGCTTACAGCTTTCCAAGCCAACACTTGGTCACAAAAGAGAGTACTAACTCAACCACACTTTAAGCCCTTGGCCTGAATTTACATGTAATATCCAAATAACAAAAATAACCAAAAAGAGTCTTCAACTCCAAAACCTTCCAAGCTATGTCCTTGGAGGTAGCATATCACCTGAACCTGAAAATGATGTCCCATATAGGGTGAGCCAAAGCCCAGTACAGATATACTAAACCAAATATAAGCAGTGACTAAAACAATAGGATTTGATAGATGGTTAATCACTTATAAACCAGTTATATCACAATACAGTTCCATGACATTTATGCCCATGTTACGTTCCACTTTCCTTTACTTACTCAAATCATTTCATAAACAAGGCTCAGAACCTGGCCCAACAATTAATGGGAATACATTCTATATTAAACATTTCCTTCATTCACAATTCAAGTGAGTCTACGACCCACATTATAACCACTTCCAATATTGCAAGTTAATACACACATTTGCTGTATTAACACTTCAAGTGATACACATATTTGCTGTATCTTTGGAGTCCATCCCCTATCTCCTTCCAAACAGGTTTGAGAGTCCATCCCCTATCTCCTCCCAAACTATATGCATATACAATGTATTTAACACTTATCATACACAATAATCAATCAATACACGTACTTGCTGTATTAATTCAACTGTCATAATCAATGACCTATTCAATGTGATTAGTTTCAGTTTTCCCTAATCAACATACAATGTCTACAACAATCAAGACTATCCTCTACTGATAGCCCAAAGCAGTTATTTCTAAATAGAAAATAAATGCATTAAACAAATATAATATCAACAATTATATCGGTGAGTGATAAATTAATCCAACTACACCATTCAATCCCATAATTTCCCAATTTCATGGATTTCAACTCAATTTCATATTTTTCCAAATTAATTATACTAATTAATTTATAACAACAATTAGGGTATTTCCCCTCTTTATCAAAAATCAACCCTAAGGTCAATTTCCTCAATTTGACCCTAATAATCCTATTTTTCAAGTCTTACATACACATGGAGTTTAATATATGACAAACCCCCTTTTATCAAATTACAAATCAAACCCTAACTTTCCCAAAATTACCCAACATCACCAACTAATCAAAATGACCAAAATTTAAGACAAAGCTCAGAAGATGGAGTAGGGTATCCCTACCTCGAAATGAAGAGCTCAAATAGAGAAGTCGACCAAAACCCAAAGTGCTCCAAACTCACAAATTTTCAGATTAGAATGTAGCCCACACAACCCCCTATCTTTCTTACAAAGAACTTAGGGTATAAACACACTAAAGGGAGATGAAACTCTAGAGAGAAGGTAAGTGTAGAGAGAGGAAAAGTCAGTTCTAGGGTTTGATAGAAAAAGGGAGATGAAAAAGTGATGTTTAACCCGCTGCTGCGATCTGATATAACACAGGCTCGCTCGAGTGAAGGATTGGTCGCTCGAGCGACTAGACACAAAGAACCCTCGCTCGAGCATAGAAAGCCTCACTCGAGCCACCAAATGAAGCTTCAGGTCTGCAACCCAGAAGCACGCTCGAGCGCAAGAATGCTCGCTCGAGCGAAGAAACCCAAAACATAGGCCTCGCTCGCTCGAGCGAAGGAAAGCTCGCTCGAGCAAAGAATTGCATCTCACAGGTCCAAAACTGGACGCAGGCGCAAGCTCGAGTAAAGGACTTCTCGCTCGAGCCACCAGATACAAAACTCAACTCTCGCTCGAGCGAAGGAAACCTGGCTCGAGTGAAGGATCTAAAACACAGTGCTCGCTCGAGCGTAGAAAGTCTCGCTCGAGCGAAGGACCAAAATTCTGGGCAGCAACCATTTGCTCCCAATCACACCCAACCTATAACAATCCTACCCAAAACATCCTATAGCTCAATAACAAAGTGTTGAAGGATGGAAACAAGCTATATATATAACATCAACTCTACGGAACCTATATCCGGAATATAATAATCAATGGAGGGAAAACCGGGGTCGCTATAGCCACTCCATATACTAAGTTTTGGCTTTATAAATGGCCTAACTATCTAAACGGCAATTATAGATCAATGCCTTGGAGTTCATGCACTGGCTGCGGCAAGGACAAATTTATTAATCTAACCGGCGACCATCTTGGCCCTATGTCGATTAATATGTGCCACAGCCACTCCATGTACTAAGTTTTAGCTTTATAAGTAGCCTAATTATCTATCTGGCAGTTATAGACCAATGCCTTGGAGTTCATGTACTGACTGGGGCAAGGGCAGATTCATTTGGTTTGTGAAATGCCCTAATCATCTAGTTGACAAATATACAGAACATTTTACCCAAAACAGCAACAAAACAATACCCTTCATTAATAACAACAAAGCACAAAACGAATTTTCATTAAGTAAATTGGGAACAAATTGTAGCCACTTTACATATGAAAATTACAAAACAAAAAGCTGTAAAAAGCTGAACATTTCTAAACAAAATTTCTAGACACGCGCAAATCCTAAAACAAAAACAAGAGCTGCCCAAATTAGCCATCGGAGTCAGACTCCAGCGGCTCAACATCCACTTGCTCATATGGAATTGGCGCAGCCAATGTCACATCAGCAGCAGCAAGGGCCTTGAGCTAGCCGTGTTTGAATCCCCGATTTTCAAATTTGGGGACTTTGTCTACATATTCATCAAAAGCCGATTTTCTCCCGGCGTCGAATGCCCTGGAAGTCTCCAGGTCGGCTATTTCCTTCGCCTTCTTTATTTCCTCCAACTCAGCCTCCAATTTAGAGATCGCCTCCTGGGCCAATTTAAACGCGTTGTCGCTCGCAGCTGCCCTCTTCTCGGCGACCGATCTCAATTCTTTAGCATTGCGGGTTCTTTTCATCTCGGCCTCGACCCCTTTAACTTCGGACTCGGCCCTACTCTTTTGGCCCTCAACCTCCGCTTGTAAACGGCCAATCTGCTCGGCGGTATCGTGATGGTGACGGCCCATCTCGGCAATCCTTCCGACGGCCTGCAAAACAGGAAGTTAAGACCAAAGTAATATTTGTGTAAAGTGAAAAGACAAAGTCAAGATATATACCAAAAGAGCCGATTGCGCGGCCAATGCAATTGCAACTAGATCTGGCTCTGTCCGAAAAGCTGCCTTGTCAATAGGCAGAGAAACGGACGTGGCCAAGCTGAGTGCGACCGCTGGATCTCTGATTACCGAAGCATCGGAGGAGATAAGCATATTTTTTATCTTCGGCTAAATAACAAAAGGTACATTCACGTCCGATTCCACCAAACGAGGTCGTTTGTCGGTGCGGTCTTCTTCTGAGCCGGCCTCGAACTCGATAGTGCGCTTCTCCACCCTCTGCTCAGCTTCTACACTTGCCTGCACAAAAGGTTCCGCCTCGGTACTTCCGTTTTTTCCTGTTCCCTCCTCAACAATAGGCAAGGAGGATTGGGACTGAGATTCGGTAAGAGTCTGGGAGGGCTGAGATTCGGTAGCCCAAATCTCCTCCACCCTTCGCCGCGCGGCCAACCTTTTCGTGTTCGCCTTCTTGGCAAGTTTAGTGATACTCAACCCAACCATATCTTCTGAGTACGCGCCGGGAAGATCCTCCAGACCATGAAAAATATCGTCAAGTGGAAGGTCCCCTCGACCCGAAGTGGACGGAGGATCAACTGAATTGAGGTCGGCCTCTTCAAATGCTAACTTCAAAGCCTCGTCGACCTCGACTTCTGATTGGTCTGATTCCGCGGCCTCAACTACTTCTGGTTGCTCCGAATCTGATCCCTCGAAATCAAGTTGCCTCAAATTTTTGAAATCAGTCAAGATAAGGGCGATAAGAGACTCCTCACCTTTCAGAATTGGGATGTTTTCCCACCGCCGAAAAGGTCGTATAAGTCGGCTCGTAGCGAAGCAGAACGTGGGCCGCCCTCCCCTGCTTCTGAAGACTTGGTCGGTCGAAATATTTGAGCGCAGCCTTGATATACGTAAGGACAGCGTCGTCGGTTAAGTTCAAGATTTTCTTCAAATCATTTCCAGCAAATGCAAAGCCAAGAGGTCCCGAAAATGAAGTTTTATAAATATGACAAAGTAAATAAATAAAAAAAGACACTCGGCGACCTTGTAACGACCCCAAAATGCGTATAGAAGTTATCCTTATTTAATTAGGGGTTAATGTGTTTTCTATTGGAATTGAAGAACTATCTGTTGGGTTATGCCTTTGAAACTGGAATTGGTGACCTTGACTGAACAATCTAAAATTTTTCCCTTCGCTCGAGCGGAGTAGTTGGCGCTCGAGCGTACTTTTGGGGTTTCCAGTAATTTTGCAGGCAGACTGAAATTCTGGGAGTGGAGATTTTCTGCTTGAGCATAGAAGTGGTTGCTCGAGCGGACATCTTTGTTGGTCTCTGCGCTCGAGCGCAAGTTTGGGCGCTCGAGCGGGTCGCCCGATTAAGTCTGGACTTCTGAGGCACGTGGGCTCATTTTTTTTGACATTCTTATTGGTGTATTTGGAATGTTCTTATCTTATTTTGGGGTATTGATTGAAGTGATAATATGATGGTAAGTTAAGATTGGACCAAAGAATTTAGTTCGGATAGTTATTTTACGACCAACAGTCACTCATTTGCCCTTTTCCTTTTCCACACTTTGAATATGGATGTGGGGTTAGAACCATTGGAAAGCTTATTCCTGGGGCTTCAATTTGGACACAAGAATGACCTAAAACAGAGTTCGGATGGGAAAGTTATACCTGTTCAAAGTTTTGAAATCTATGATGGAAGCAGATACGCTCGAGCGGGAAGATAGACACTCGAGCGGGTTTTGCGAGTCAGCAGCTTAAAAAAACGGGATTTTTGAGATCATTTCTCACATTTTCTTTTCCCCTCTTCTTTTCTCTGTCCTAGGACCAAAAAACCCTAGGTCTTGATCTTCAATACCTTCCATTTCCCTTAGTTTTGATCAAGATTACCCATCAAGAAGTGAAGAAGCTTGAAGATTATCATGTTCTACCGATTGGAATTTTGAAATTGTGGAGGAATCTCATCTAAGCTCACTCCTTTGTTTGTTCCTCGAGGTAGGGGTTCTAATCCTCTTCAATACTTATATTGGTAGATAGATTTGTGGTACTTCCATTATTTAAATGCAAAAATTCCCATTTTTTGAGCATGTAATGTATGGTGTGAGAAATTGAGGGGGGGGCGGGGGGGGTTTAAGGTTTGAAGATGTTGGGAGTTAAATTGATGGGTTAAAATGATGGATTGTAAATCCTAAATGTAGAATCATTGGGAAAATTGGAATTAAAAGTGGTGATTTAAGAAGTTTGAATTTTTGTTGACAGTCCTCATTTTTCTTGAAACCCTAGGTCGATTAATGATGATAACCCCATGAATTGGGCCAAATTGAAAGTAGAGTAATGAAATTGAGGTGTTGAATTATATGTGTTCAAGTTTAATTGGAATTTGGAAATGTTTGAAAATTATGTTTAAAATTTGCGAATGAATTATGTTATGAACATTGTAATTCATGTTATAATATGAAGAGAAACTTGGGGAAATAATTTATTAATGACATGGATGATATGAACTCGGTTTTGGAATGTTGAAATAAGATTCAAGGGTTTATTTTGAATTATGTTTGAATTACGTGAATTGTGTAGGGTCAGCTACAGGGGCGGACCAAGCACCTGAACACTATGAGTAGTAGTACAAAAAATGTACATTTTATCTACTGTTGATAATTATTGTCACTAATGCTTTGTTCTTTGTAAGTGTTATACAAACATTTATGACAATTGGAAAGCAATGTGAACTTATATGAACCGCTGAAAGATTCGTGTACGTTGGTATGATTTTGGAATCCTTATGTTCTGTTAATGACGAATATTAGCCTTTGTTATTTATCAGCATACTATGTTATTTCTTAAAGAATAAGTGGAACTTATGTTCATCCATGAAGAATGATATTTGTGTGAATCTAAGATTATTCGATTATGCTACGAAGGGACCCAAGATCGTTTGGAATCTATGATATGAATGTAAAGGTTTATCATCTGTATGCAACCCACATAAGAATATGAATTATTCTATTTTGTTAAGCGCATGATAATGACATGACATAACAAGAAATGCTTCATTTTCTGATAAGTTACGTTATGACTTAAGGAATGATTATCCATATATGTAAAAGTATTCATGGCATCCTTAGCACAAGACCCTTACCCGAGGGTAATAATACCGTGGTCTTATGACCCTTACCCGGGGGTAATAATACCATGCTCTTATGGCCCTTGCCCGGGGGTAATAATACCATGGTTCAAGTATGTTACAAGTAGACGCATGTTACAAGTTCACGCATGTTATAAGTTCAAGTATATTACAAGTAGACGCATGTTACAAGTTCACGCATGTTATAAATTCAAGTATATTACAAGTAGACGCATGTTATAAGTTCACGTATGTTATAAGTTCAAGTATGTTACAAGTTTAAGTACGTTACAAGCTTAAGTATGTTACAAGTTTAAGTACGATACAAGCTTAAGTATGTTACAAGCTATGTTACAAGCTTACGTATGTACAAGTTCAAGTATACTACAAGTTCACAATGTTGAGGAATTTCTTTATGGAACTAACAAGAATGCTTTTTATTGATTTGCCAGCGCTATTACAATGCTAAGTATAAGTAAGGATGAATTCTGATTTCTGTTAATGATTCAAGCATAATGCATAGGTATGAATTTATTTCTGTTTATGGTATGACATTTATGTATGGTTTGGTATGTAAGACCTGCTAATTATTGGTATGGAACAAAGTGCTACTTGGAACTAAGTGCTACATTGTGAGCCACCGCTAGAGTCCATGTGAGACACCTCTTGAGTCCATACATATGTGAAAATTATGAGGCTGAAAGCCATTCTGTGAAAGTTATGAGGCTCATGGCCATCTGTATAAGTTGTTATGAAATGAAACAAAGTGCTACACGGAACTAAGTGCTACAATGTGAGTTACCTCTAGAATCCGTGTTTTGGGTTCATATATATGTTTCAAGGGCTTTATGCCAATATGTTTCAAGGGCTTTAATGCCGATATGTTTCAAGGGCTTAATGCCAATCTGATAAGGGCTTATGCCATTCTGATATGAAACAAAGTGCTACACGGAACTAAGTGCTACAATGTGAGTTACCTCTAGAATCCGTGTGAGACACCTCTTGGGTTCATATATCTATATGTTCAAGGGCTGTAATGCCATTCTGATAAGGGCTTTATGCCATTCTGACAAGGGCTTCATGCCATATGTACAAGGGCTATATGCCACCATGTTTAAGGGCTCCATGCCATATGTTCAAGGGCTATATGCCATCATGTTTAAAAGTTTAATGTTAATGTGTTCAAGGATTTTTAGCCACTATGTCTCACGAATAGGCCTAAGGCCATTTGAAATGAAAACAGGAACAGATTAACTACATGATCTTCGCATTTATTTATGCATTGCTATGTATTACGTTTAAATTGTGCATTTCAGTATTATACTATTCACTGAGCTCGGCTCACCCTATGTTATGTCTGTTTCTGTAGGTAACCAACCAAGTGGTCAGTCCTAAGCCATGATGCTCGTTCTTTTTGTCAACCTTTGAGTGCCCAGACTCTAGATGAAGCCACTCATATTTTTGTGAAGTCTTGACGAACTTTTGACGCTACGCTTTACTTATTGGCCTAAGGTTGAAATGTGTATAATACTTTCTTCCAAAATGTTTTTGATGTATGCCCAATTTCAGAGCTGGGCCTATATATATGTGCGTATATAACCGATATTCAGGTGTATGTTTTAGATTGTATTTGTCTGTTTAAAGTTTGTGATCCTGGCATGATAGTGGTAGCTCAATGGAGTTTGTTTCTATCGTCAAATTTTGATATTTAATGCTTCCGTTCAGGCCCCATATGTTATGTATATCAGGTTTCAAGTCTGTTTTTGAATAGGTCATGCCCAAACTTTTAGGGCGGGTTTGGTGTGTGACACACCTGGTTCGTCCCTTCGTCTAGGAATACGATCAAGGCGATCCTCGCCTTCACCGAATTCCTAGTTTCCTTGGACGACGACCATAACATCATCGACTCGCTTCCCAGAGCTGGAAAGCATAGTCACTAGTTGATGGTCGGTGTCTTTGGCCCTAAGGAAATAACGCCCGTGCCGAAGAGAAGACTTGGCCAAGGCTTAGTAGTGCCGAATAGCAGGAATGCCAAGGTTAAACCCAAGGTGACTGTTTAGTGCGTTAATCCCCATCACGATCCTAAAGAAGTTGACGTTGGGCTGGGAAGCGATTAAGCCCCAATGGCAAAGAACGACCCTAAGGAGTGGGTGAAGGGGGAAACGGACTCCACCCTCTGCAATTGATAGGAGAGGGAAGACGTTCGTGGTTTCATCAACCCTCTCCATATCGAGGGTGCCGTCTGTCACAAATGACAGGCGGACGTCATTAGGAATGGAGAAATGGCGTCAGAAGCCAGAAATTCAATCCGGTGGGAGGAGATCTTTCAAATGTTTCACCATTTCCCCCAGCCAACAAGAATATGCTAAGCCCAAAAACAAAGCAAGGAAAGAAATTCAGAGCAAAGAAGGAGAGAACTTACAAGAGGTGAAGAAGATAGAGAAGAAAAGTTGCAGAGGTAACTCGGAAGGCAGTCCAGCGACAAGTGTCTAAAAGCGTGTATGCATTTGAAAAGACGTCGAAATTTTAAATCACAATAAATAGAAGTGTATGAAAAGGCGGGAAGTTGAGATGATAACTGAGAAGCGTGGGTTCAGACATTTGCATTGGGATACGGTCAGCCGCCGAGTTTCGGCTCTGACTTTTTGAGTTCAAAGCCAAACACTCCAACCAACTGTCGTTAGTGGAGTGCTTAGGGGGGCAATTGTGGGGGCCGAATATTGGGAGTCATAGGGATTCCAGATATTCGAACCTGGGAGATTCCAAATTCGTGGCACTCGGCATCGGCTCTCAAACCCGAATCCAATTTTACTCCACCGAATGGTCGATTAAGCAAGAGGGGCCGAGTAAAGATCGTCATTACTACAAAATGTGCCAAATAATCAGTTGGAAATGGACCTTGTGGGAGCCGGATAATTGAAAGAATCAGAAGCGTACTCTAGAAGTCAGATATTATTCGGCTCTATCCGACACAATCAGGATGCCGAATAAAATAGATAGATAGGCCGAATAGTTATTGAACTATGGAGCCGAGCAAATAAGAGGATAATGAGTGAAAAGTGGCCCTAGCCCCGAGGCCTAGGAAACGAGTATAAATAAAGGAATAGCAGACTCAGAAAGGTATGTAAAAAAAATTGTTGTGCTTAACTTAGAATACAAGCAATCTTGAGTGCGAGACTGACTTGCCCGTCGGAGTGCTAATTCTGGCACCCTCGACCGGAGTGTTCATTCCTTTTCAAGTGACTAGAAGAGGATCAAGAGCGCCCCCCAGGATCAGAAGAGTATCTCCAAAACCATTTCTCCACATACATATATTTTGTTATATATATATATTTTTTTACCTCTAATGAAATATTAAAGTAAAAATAAGTGTGAGAGAGATTTAAGAAATGAAATTTGTTATAAATTAATGTTATATACATAAAAAATATTATGTAAAATTAGTTAGTGTTATATATATGTAATGCTTGATAATTGTTTAAGTTTATTCTTCAATCAATTAGCAAATCGAAACTGCCCAAATCGTTCAACCTGTGGTTTGGTTATTTGTCAATCTGCCATTCACGGTTTGATTTATAATTGGGCTCTTTTTTGATAAATCCTATTTGTAACTGTTTTATTCCATAAAACCCAAACTATTTCTGAATATTCCATTAGGTCCATTAATTGTAAAAGGACGAAATAACCTTTCTCCGCCTCTCCCGCGTGTAGTCGATTCTGCAAAACCCATTCCCATTCCAACTATTCAATCCACAAAATTTCCAAAACAAAAACTGAATCCACGAAACCAAATTCACATCGCCTCCAATAACCCTAGATTCACATCACCTCACCAACGTCGTTGTCATCCACCATCCGCCGTCGACCCCAGATTCCTCTTCATCTCACCGCTGCGAAGGTTCACATCAGAAGGAGGGTGCTTCGTCGTTCGAAAATTCCTATCGTTGGATTGAGTTTATTTCATCCACTGAGTATGGTCCATACCCACCCACCATGAGAAACAAAAGTAAGCAATACCATTCCACCTTCTGCTTTTCAATCATAATGTGATCACCGATGTATACATTTACATTGCCCTATAATTGTTGTTGTTTTCGGATTTGAATTTGTAAACATAGATGTTTTCGGAATTGATTTTGTAAACATAGATGATGTGAACATTCACATTAGTGTTCATTACTGGGTAAACTTACATTAGTAGACACTAATGTGAACATTCACATCAGCGACTGATGTGAATGTTCACATTACTGTCACTGTTGATATTGTTGATTGTTGATGTCCATAGAACCCCCAATCTTCGCTCAACAATGTGATGGAATATGATGTAAATATTTACATTGTGACATCAATGTCAGACTTGTTTGTGTTGTTGGGTGTTGTTTGGTGCTGTTGGTTCCACCCTTTGATTTTTAGCCAATTATAACATAATGGGATCACCCATGTAAACATTTACATTGCCCTATAACTGTTATTGTTTTCGGAATTGATTTTGCAAACATAGAGGATGTGAACATTCACATTACTATACTGGGTAAACTAACATTAGTATACACTGAAGTGAACATTCACATTAGTGTAAAATGATGTGAATGTTCACATTACTGTCACTGTTGATTGTTGAATGTTGTTTGGTGCTTTTGGTTCCATCCTTTGTTTTTCAGCCAATTATATGTTCTTATTTGAACACCCAGGTCTTCCTCATAGATTTGATGGCAAGCGAAAGAGAGGGGAATCCCGTGCCAAAGCCAAACCTGATCAAATAGTTGTTCCTGAAGAAGTGAACATGAAAAAAGTTAACTACTGGTCAAATATAACTGGATTGGTCAAACTGTTAAAGGATACAAAATTTACAAGTAGCCAATTGAAGTGCCTTAGAAAAACACCGTTTTGGCCATTATTTGATTGCTTGATCAATAATGAAGTCGACCTCAACCACTGCATGAAATATGATGATGTCATTGTACGTATAGTGCAGACATTCAAGCCATCTAGTCGGAGGTTTTACATTGGGGATAAGAACATCCAGATTTTTAGAAGCGATGTATCACTGATTTTTGGGGTAGACTGCGGCACCAAGTCGATGGACCTCTCTTATGGTGCAAAACCAACAACCGGCATCATACGCCGAATGTGCAAGGATGTTAGTCGGTTAAGTGCTGCCAAAATACGAGAAAATCTGAGCAAAGCATTAAAGAGCACAAAGAAACAAGACAATGAAGAGGTCGCAAGATTAGTTTGCATGTATGCATGCGTCAAGTTATTCTTCTACGTCCGGAGAAACAATTAGATGGGCTTTCTACTCATACATGGACCCATTAGACAACATGATCGAGTATGATTGGGCTGAGAGCATCTAGGCAACCCTGATGGGTTTATTGGGCCAAAACTGTGGAAAACCAGGACGAGTCATCGGATGTGTGATGTTGTTAATGGTAAATCTCATAAAACTTATTCTATGTTTATGAACATTTACGGGGTCTGCCCACTATGATGTGAATGTTCACATTTCTGGGCAATGGTGTGGAAGTTGACATCAATGATGTAAACATTCACATTACTGTTCAGTAATGTACAAACACACATTAGTAGACGCTGGTGTAAACATTCACATCAGTGTAGATTGATGTGATGTTAGCACCAAAACAAATGTTGGACATTCACATCACTGATGTGAATGTTCACATTACTAGGCAATGGTGTGGAAGTTGACATCAGTGATGTAAACATTCACATTACTGTTCAGTAATGTACAAACACACATTAGTAGACACTGGTGCAAACATTCACATCAGTGTAGATTGATGTGATGGTAGCACCAAAACAAATTTGGAACATTCACATTACTGATGTGAACATTTACATTACTAGGCAATGGTGTGGAAGTTGACATCAATAATGTGAACATTCACATTACTGTTCAGTAATTATTAGCCACTGGTGTAAACATTCACATCAGTGTTAATTGATGTAAACATTCACATCACTGTTAATTGATGTTAACATTCACATTACTGGCCACTGGTGTAAACATTCACATCAGTGTTAATTGATGTGAACATTCACATTACTGATATTTGTTATTTGTTTCAGTACTGGTTGTGTGAGCATACAACAATCTTACAACCCCGCAACCCCAATGCCATTCCGCGATGTGTAAAGTGGGACCTCACAGCCTTACATAGCAACATGAAGTCCATATCTTTGGCTAAGCTTGGTTTAAATAGAAGTACAACCAAAAATATTGTGCCCATTCACATAGTGAGACGAGGAACTATCTAACTAACATAATGTCTCCAACTGCAGGTATATGGCGGCGAGTTAATGGCATCCCCAACTGAAGCGAAGATGTACCATCATACAAAATTGAGTGTGGAGCCCAAACCTGAGATTTTGTCAAGTGCACCAGCAAAGAAAGATGAAAGCAATGATGATGAAAGCAAAGACAGTCAACGCAGTGACGACATGGATGGATTTTCTGTCGATGCAATGGACCTGAATGATGTTGGACATGATATTAACCCCAGCTTTAACACCCCCAATGCTGAGAAAGGTATCATCATAGCACAACCAACTGAGCCGGACATTGTGGATGTACTTATAAAAGAAAACCAAAAAGCTTGGGGTCTTGTACGACAATGGGAAGCGAAATACAAACAGTTGGAAGAATCATGGGAGTTGAGGGGAAGGGTGATTGCTGCCCTTGAAGCCAAACTATTTGACCAATCGGGCCCATCCAATATGGACATGGACATGAAGAATTGCATGGAGTGGAAAGATATAGAAATTTAGCGGCTGACAAAGTTGGTCATCAACTTGGAATGTGAAAAAACAATTCTTCAAGACCTTTTTGACGATCAGTCCGTCCACATTATCACTCAAGTTGAAGCACAAAAGGCTCATGACAGCCTTAAGAAGCATCCCATTGCAGCATTGGAACACATTATCAGCCCACCATCGAGGGTAAAGCGCATAAAGCAGAAGGTAAGGAAAGAGCACCGGTTGGATGAGTTTGAATACCCCAACTTGCCTGGTCAAAAGAAAGGGAAAGAGGGAGCCGAAGAGCAATCCCATGCAGTCTAAATTGCACAAGATATAGACAAGCATCCACAAAAAAAGCAGCCAACAAAGTACAAGAAGTTAACCTTGAACAACAAACTGAAGGTTTGGGCCAACATGAGCAAACTCAACAAGCAGAAGGTCCAAAATTTGCACAAGAATGGCGGTGATGAGTAAGTGATCTTACATATCCCTAATTGAATTTTTTTTTTGCTCATGTTCAGTTCACATACATACTTAATAAATTAGATCATTTTATAAATGTGCAATGTTGACATTAACGTTTTCTGTAATCACAATGCACAGGTTGCTAGTGTGGCGAGGGGACTCAAAGACTAAAGATGTGTATTTTGATGACATCATACACATCATCAAGGAAGAATCAATACCCAACAACATATGGAAACTGTAAATGCGTACAAAACACACACACACACACACACACACACACACACATACTGTAAAGACACTGCAAATAATGTACTGCCACCCCTCTGTTTCTGCAAGTGATAGATGCATATGGTGAAATTCTACTTGAACTACAAGGGCTAGTCAACCCAAGTTTGGAGGATTCAACATTCATCTTTACAAGCACATGTTTGGTAACCACTAGACTTTTGGTTTGTTTATGTTCCAATAGATGTGAATGTTCATCTCAGCATTATATGCTTATATTGTTAACTTAAATGATAGGCAGATGTGAATGTTAACAACAACATAAAATGACAGATGAGAAGATTCACATTGACAGATGTGAACATTAGCATCATTCGCAGTGAACATTATAAGCTTATTATGTTATTAACTTAAATGATACACAGATGTGAATGTTAATAACAACATAATATAACAGGTGTGAACATTCACATCTGTAATACATTGCATGACTGTTTCACAAATTAATAGATGTAAACATTCACATTATTCACATCACTAATCATTAACTGATGTGAACATTCACATCATTCACATCACTCACATTAACAGATGCGAACATTCACATGATTCACATCACTCACATTAACAGATGTGAACATTCACATCATTGACATCACTCACCAACCATTAGCAGATGTGAACATTCACATCATTCACATCGAACATTGATATAAATACTTGGTACATCATTGTATGCTCTTTGTGTGCAGAAAATCATGCAAGAGTACCCCCCACAAGAGAAATAAACTGATTGATGTACACATCAAGGAGTATCAAGGCCAGAGATTCTTAATCTTCCCAATACACGACAACTTCCACTGGACAATTCTTGTGTACGACGTGAAAGAGAATGTATAGAGGCATTATAACTCGCTGTGCCCAAGAGAAGGCATACATGACCCCCATATTGACAAAGCACAAATAGTGGTAAGTGGCTAACACATATAATACTTGTCATGATGTGTAATATTTGAACTTGGACGTATGCACTATGTTGGTTGGTGCCTAATATGAAATTTCATTGTTGGCAGAGGGACTACATCGAGGCTTTGGTGCACAACATTGGACCATCATCACCATTATGGACCAAATTATCAAGCCAAAATACTTTGCAACCAATCATATCAATAGACATCTATCCTCAGCAAGCATCAGATTCGTAAGCCTAAAATTGATTTGTACACATGTTCCACAACCATTACCCATCTAAATTTCAAAATCTAACAAGAAGTTTGCATTTTCAGGGTGGATTGCGGGCTTACAGTTTGTTACATTATGAGGGCGCATGTATATCGTGAAGACATTGTTGCCAGCCTAGATCGCTTTGAATGGTGTCAAATAAGAGACTCATTAGTACACCTTTTTCTGAACCACAAAAAGACAGTGCAATGTGAAAACCTATAGGTGGGGGGTGTCCACCTATCACTGTTATCCAAATCTGTTATCCACATTTAAGACAATTTAGTGTCAATAGATTTTACATATTGGAGCATACTAGCTTAATTGTAAATCAAGTCTATATCACTGCTTATACAGATATTTTTCATTCAATATATGTATATGCATTTTCAAGCCTATTTTGCGTTGGTCATGCACATTGAGATTGTATTTTTTTTTTTTTTGGACATGATGTGAATGTTCACATCACAAAATGATCATACAATTTCTTATGTTTTAAACCATACTACATGGATGTGAATTTTGCTTAAAGTGTTCATGTAATACAATATGACAGGTATGAATATGATATTTCTTAACACAAGTCAATATTCACATCTAATAATTTGATTATGTGAATATTCACATCATAACTTCTGATTATTTGAATGGCAGCAACGATGTCATGAATATTCACATCTTACGAGTTGATGATGTGAATGGTTACATTGATGTAAACGTTCATGTCATCTACTTTGATGCTGTTAACAATAATAAGGATGTGAACATTCACACAACAAAAATGTTTAAAAGTTCAACCCATGTGCAATTATTCACATAATGTGATTATATTACACAAGTATGAATGTTAACATCATGCATTCATCCAAAACACAACAACATAAATGTCAGATTGGTACTTTAAAAAATTAAAAATAAAACACAAATCAAATACTAATGCATTATTATGTTTGCCAACGCAACGTAATCTTATTGCAACACAATGTTTGCCAACACAACACAATCTTATTTCAAAAATGAATATAAGAATCCAACGTAAAACACAATGTTGAAATGAAAAATGTACATCCTATATCGGCTCCGTGTATGATTTCCGATTATGGCTTCCCAACTTATCACATCTCCCGCACCTTATTTGCTTCAGTTTCTCACCCCTTGATGGGATCCTATTCTTTTTTGGCTTTCCGGATGGTCTTTTCACAGTTGGCAGGTATATAATGAAGTCCATGGGATCAAAAGGCGGCTTCTCCACCGATGGTATAGGGAATATGGCACCCGAATAGGCTGCACGATATGTCTCTACATGAAAGTAATGTTCCACACAATCATTGAGATTGTAGCGGCTCTTCTAAATAGCAATAACAGCATGGTCACATGGGAATCCGTTAATTTGCCATTTGAAGCAAGAACATGTACGCCTCGCAACATCAACTGTAACAAATGGTATTGAATGAACTTCAAACACATCTTCATTGGCTTTGCTAACTTGCCAAGACCTGCTGTCATTGAATGAATCCATAAGCCTTGTTTCGAATGTAGAACAAATAAGCTCATTCTATTTGTTTGCTTGGTCACGCCGTGCAGACATTTGCCGCATCAATTGATTACTAATTGTGTCCACCATTTGAGTGATAGGAAGATTACGTGCTTCTTTAATCCAGTTATTAAATGACTCCGCCACATTGGATGTCATCTCCCCATAATGCATGCCCCTGCACAATATCACAAACATTGTACAATACATAATTTAACAGGTCTGAACATTCACGTTGATAGATGTGAACATTAACATCATTCGCAGTGAACATTATATGCTTATTATGTTGTCAACTTGAATGATAGACAGATGTGAATGTTAACAATAACAAAATATGACAGATGTCAACATTCAAATCTGTAATACATTGCATGACTATTTGACAAATTAACAGATGTGAACATTCACATCAGTCATCATTAGCAGATGTGAACATTCACATCATTTACATTGAACATGAAACAAAATTGGAAGATTGTTACCATTCTAAATTGAAAATTCACATCGCTACCATTCTAAACTTGACAAATGGAACACCTTAGGAAACTATTATTACTATAATAACCCGACCCTCGCACATGTTTTTTTGATATATTTTCAGTCCTCGTTTTGTGCTTTTAAATGTTTACTGTAAAATCCCATGAGAAATTAAGGTTAAGTAAGTGAAATCCATGTTTACGGATGTCTATCTGTTTAACAAGCAAAGTATCTGTTACATCTCGAATGGTTGAATCAGAAATCGGAAGCCTTAACGGCTTAATTACCTGAAAGTGATTATATATCTGTGATCAGCATAATTTTTAAGTAATATTAAGCATGTTTACGAAATTTCAATTTCGGAATGATTAAACGATTGAATTTTGTCCTATATGCTTTTATATATGAACCTATATACCTCTTAAGCTTGATCAAACCTTGAAATATCTCCTGGAGAGGAAAAACAAAAGAAGAAAAAAAGGGAACAAAGGCAAAGTCAACAAGGAAGGGAATTGGGATTAAATTAGAAGGATCTTTGAAATTTTTAAAGCTCAAGGTATGTTAAATTTATTGTATATGAGAATTCTCCTTTCAATTGGGAAGAAAGGTTTGTTAGTTTCATATGTATCTTACTAGGGTTGTAATGGAGAATTGTGTATGATTTATGTTTGATTAAAGGGGTTCTCATCAATTGGTTGCTTTGACACCTAATTATGTTTATACTTCAATAAACCCCATGAAATTATGTTTATGTCATGTGTTGTGTTTTATGAACATGGAGAACTTGAATTAAAGGATGGAAATTATAAGAATAGTGACTTGATCAAGCTTTTAATCATGTTTACCTTGTGATATTCAAATGATAATGCATGTTATAGTGAAGTTGGGTCAATATATTGCCTTAATTTCATCTTGGTTTGCATGTAAAATGACTTGGTGTTGTTGAAATTTGAGTTGGAACCGAGCTACCCCAAAACAGGGGTCACCACCGCACGTGCGGAGGTCATGGCCGCACGTGCGGACAAGAGGAGAAAAACTGGAAATGCATACTGCTTTGGGCCGCTCGAGCGGAGGGGGAGGACCGCACGTGCGGTGCATAGCCGCTCGAGCGGAGGGTCCGGCCGCACGTGCGGCCCATGTCGGGAAACCTCGTCTGCTCCGTTTTGCGTACTTGACCCTCTGATATGTTTGAAATTAGTGTTTGATGCCTTTTGATGTTTGTAAGTTTATTCAAAGCAAAACGAGTCAGGAAATAGTTTAAAAAGAATGAAACGAACTAATTCTTGAATGGCATGCATATGTAGGGCACCTACTGGAAGGACTATCATTTCATCCATGCACTGTGAGTAGTAGTACTGTAATCGTACGTTTATTTACCGTTAATAATTCTCGTTATTAACGTTCTATTCCTTGCAAGCGATTCTGTTAACAATATGTTGCTTAGAAAATTCAGAGGTATTATGGAGCAGTATGTTCTGTTTACTGTTGACAATGAATACTAACATTTTGTTATTGGCAAGATAGCTTTAACCATGTTAACTTATGAGAATGGTGCAACGGTTACCATTAGTACTCTGTTAATTGCAAGTCAACTATGTTAATATATATGAACGATTAGACGAATGTGTGCACTTCTGCATGCACTGATTAATATCGCAAGTGAACTACGTCATTTCTTCACGAATAAAGAGAAGTTGTGTGCATTCTTGAAGAACGGATTTTGCGTAAAAATGAAAGCATGTTGTTTTGTCATTAATAGGCCATAGGCCATTCAGTTATAAGTTATTAAGTGTGGACACCTTCGAAGAATCAGAATATGAATCTGAAGTTATTTTGTTGTGTTACACATGAACTTGAAGTTATTCAGAACCTACGACATAAATGAAAAAGGTTAACATCATTATGTGACCCATATGAGAATGTGAATTATTCTATCTTTATTAAGTGTACGATAATGACATGATATGACAAGAAATGCTCTGTTTTCTGATATGTTATGTTTTAAATCAATGAGTGATTGCCCATCTATATAAAAGCACTCAAGACCTCCATAGCACAAGGCCCTTACCCGGGGGTAATAATACCGTGGTCTTATGGTCCTTGCCCGGGGGTAATAATACCGTGGTTCAAGTATGTCACAAGTTCCCAGTACCGAAGATGTCTTTATGAAACTAACACATGTCCTTTATATTGATTTGTTAGAGCTATTGAATGTACCATGTATGATCAAACATGAACTCTGATTTTTGTTTATGATTCAAGCATAATTAAGAATATGTATGAACATGTTTCTGTTTATCCATTCCGTTTATGCTATGTTATGACATGATATGAATTGATCGGTCTATAAGACCTAATGATTTCTGGTATGGAACAAAGTGCTGTACAGACCTAAGTGCTGCAATGCGAATCACCTCTAGAATCCGTACGAGCCACCTCTTGAGTCCATACACACAATCTTTCAAGGGCTTTTACACTACATGTTTCAAGGGCTTTTATGCCATATGTTTCAAGGGCTTTAATGCCACATGTTTCAAGGGCTTTTATGCCAATCTTTCAAGGGCTTTTACGCCACATGTTTCAAGGGCTTTTATGCCAATCTTTCAAGGGCTTTTACGCCATATGTTTCAAGGGCTTTAATGCCGCATGTTTCAAGGGCCTTGTGCCACCATGTTTCAAGGGCTTCATGCCATATG
The DNA here is from genome assembly GCA_036172215.1 of Camellia granthamiana. Lineage (NCBI taxonomy): Eukaryota > Viridiplantae > Streptophyta > Magnoliopsida > Ericales > Theaceae > Camellia > Camellia granthamiana. The sequence goes on along the minus strand of CM069904.1, from coordinate 99,870,093 downwards.
TTCAAGGGCTTATAGCCATCATGTTTATGTTACAAGATTGGGCCTATGGCCGTCATATACTTAGCACAGAATCAGACTAACTATGTGAACTCTGCATTTTTATATGCATTGTTATGTATTAGGTTTCAAGTTAAGCATTGTTTTATTTATGTATTACTATTCACTGAGCCCGACTCACTCTCTGTTATGTCTGTTTCTGTAGGTCACCAATCAGGTGGTCAGTCCTAGCCATGACGCCCGCTTTCTTTTGTCAACCTTCGTGTGTCCAGGCACTATACAAGGCCATTTATTTTGTTAAGCTGTTAAGATGTTGGCTTGCTGTTTGAGCGCCCACCTAAGGTTGATGTATATAACTTTCATGTTTTGTATATGCCCAATTACAGGGCTGGGACTGTATATGTGTATGTATATAACCAATGCTCCGGGATATAGTTTTGGGATTCTATCTATCCACTATGACGCATGTGATGTATGAGATCCTGGCATATAGAAGTAGCTCAATGGAGTTTCTTTGTATCATTATTTTTATATTTCGTGCTTCCGATAAGGCCCCGTATGTTATATTACCAGGTTGCATGTCCGTTTCTGAATAGGTCATGCCCAAACTTTTAGGGGCAGGTTTGGGGTGTGACAATTACCTGAAGTATGAATTTGCCCAGTGCTCAGGTGCCAAGTCCTTCAAAAAATTATGAGCTCGTTGTTTACCCTCCTCTTTTAACTTTGCAAGTTTTTCATGGAACCCTACCACAGTTGGCTCATAAGCATAGTCACCCAAACTACTTACTAGGTGATCCCTGAATCCATTATCAATTCCTTTCATGCGGTCTCTTAAATTGCTCTTCAAGTGTTGTAAGTAATAACCGTGATGAGCCGATGGGAACACCTTTGGCATAGCTTCTAACAGACCAAGATTACGATCCGAAATAAAAGCAATCTGGCGCTTACCATCAACAACCTTCCCAAGTTCGTGCAAGAACCACAACCAATTGGCCGTGGTCTCTGAATCAACAATCGCGAATGCAACAGGAAACAGACCTACAACACAACACCAATACACAACTGTTTACAATATTCCAAAGTGAATAGAAAACCGTATAAACGAAATAGGTCATGTGAATGTTTATATCTACATTGCCCTATTACTATTGTTATTTTTGGATTCGGGTTCATAAACATCAACGATGTGAACATTCATATTAACGACCATTAATAATTCATTGTTGATTGTTGAGTCATTGATAATGTGAACATTCACAGTACTGTTCATTAATGGATCAACTGACATTAGTATACACTGATGTGAACATTCACATAATGGATCAACTGACATTAGTATACACTGATGTGAACATTCACATCAGTGTATAATAATGTGAATGTTCACATTACTGTCATTAGCAGACACAGATGTGAACATTCACATCAGTGCATACTAATGTCAATGTTCACATTACTTATAATTTCTCAATCACTCATTTGTCCAGACTATGTTGCTCAGAGTGAATATTGACATAAATAGACAGCTAAAAAAAATACTAACCATTGTTTCCGTCTTTCACCGTTGCCGTAAGTAGCTGACCTTTGTACTTTCCTTTGAGGAATGTTCCATCCAGGAATAATAAAGGCCGACAAGAATTGAACCCAGAAATACACGCAGCAAATGACACAAAGAAACGACAAAACTGTTGTCTACTCGCATCATAGTCAATATTGACATAACTCCCTGGATTGTACCGCATCACAGCATCCGAATACCACCGCAGCTGGTCAAAACGATAATGAGTGATCTCCATGAATACCAGCCTTTGCTTTCTCCACACCCAACCATACGACATGGTAACTCACATCTAGCCCATAATCCCTCTTCAAAATAGTCACCACCTCACATGGTCGAGTCAACAGCTTGTCCCTCACAATTTCAGATATGGTACTCGACACCAAATCCGAACTAACTCGCGGATTCTTCGATGTTCGGACATCTGTACCACAACTATGCATATCACTAAACCTCTTGATGTAGAAAAAACCATTTGCTCGTTGTGCTCTACAATGTATAGCCCACAAGTAGCTTCTCTCCTCACGCATCGCACACACATCAGTAACTCTTGTTGTCTCGTTCTTGACATACGTAAACTGAAACCCACATTGGATGGCATACTTACATAAAACATCACGAAATTCTTGTGCACCTCCAACAAACCGTTGTCCCACATGCGTAATACCATTTGCCCATGGGGCTGACAACAACACCTTCTCCTTATGGTGGAAAAATCTCCGGAGTGCATCAATATCTTTCTCAACCCCCACACGCAGCGATCTCGAGCTACTCGACTGACCAATATCACTTTTCAACTCAACCACAACTTCTACATGTTGTACCCCCATTGATTTAGCAAGCAGTAACATGTTCTGAAATTCTTCCTCATTGTCCAAATCACACCTATTAATCCCAGGTAACCAACAGAACAATGAAATAGAACCAGCAGACAACTCCCCCCATTTTTCACACAAACAGTCCACCAAACGCGAATAACACAATGCACAGGCAACATTTATTATAGTTGCACTGCAACCATATGTACACACCAATATCATAAAGGTATCCATCTCCTGTAAAAACATAACAATACAACAATCAACAATAATCCAAACCGATATGAAAATTTACATTGTGTAAAAATTAGATGACTACGTGTATAGTTCAAGTGTTAAATCCATAATTCACATTAACAAGATGTGAATATTCACATTGATACATATCCTCTGAATTATATCACCCACACAGAGCCTCATTAAGCAAACATCAAAGTAAAGTGAGAACATACACATTCTTTCATTAATATTAACATGATGTAAACATTTACATTGACACATATACTCTGAATTATATCACTCACACAGAGCCTCATTTGAGTATTTATGCTAATTTCTTGACAGATAGTGCAAGAACTTGCAATTTTTGCAATTACTTTTGCAACCAAAATTGACAAACTTGTCTTAAATCCCAAATTTGGATGCAAAAAAGTTCTAAAATGTGCCAAAACATGGAACACCTAAAGTGGATGTTCCTAGACAAACGTATTATTACTAGAAACAAAATATTTAAAAATAAAATATAAAAAGAAGCTAATTTGAAGGATTAAACAAGAGAATCTAATCAAAATCCAACGCGCGTCAATGTCAGAGGGATTAAATTGTGTTTAGGTTGCAGTTCCATCAAATAACCAAATTTTAATGCACAATTATGTCGTGATCTAAATACATTTAGTTGATAATTTTAATGTCAATACATTCTAATCAAATGTCTTATTAAATGTGAAGAGTTCATAAATCTGTTATAGATAGTTCATTGTAACCACAACTTCAACCATTTTTCTTTATCCAGTCTTTTCCTTTCCCTTTGTTTTAGGTTTGAAAAATATGTCTTTGAAGAGGTTGTTTGTGTTGGTGTTGGTGTTGGTGGTTCTTATGGCTAGTGATTTGTTGGACGATATTGTGTGTACAAATCTATATCAAAATCTGGATCTAGAAACCAAAAGAAGGACATGCGAAAATGTATGTGAAATACGGTGTCCATCTGAATGGTATTTCTGGTCCCCTATATCGCCATTGGATTGCAAAGAGAGGTGCAAATCTGGATGCATAAAACAGAAGATAATGAGAAAATGAGCTCTGAGGAAGTTTAACACTCAATGGGTTATTGGGTTTCAAATATGTTATTGATGAATTGATCATGAATATAAATGACAGAATTTTGGATTAAGTGGATAAACAAACATCCAAATTGCACCATTTTTTTTTATAAATAATTTATATATAATTGAAATATTTTAATGAAACACTGGGCTTGTTTGGTTTGTGTTTCAGAAACATGTTTCTGAAAAAAAAAGTACGAAAACATGTTTGGTTTGGTTTTTGGGAAATTTGTTTTGGAAAATTGTTTTGAGAGAGAGTTTTGGAAAAAGTGATTGATTTGATGTGTGTGTGAGAGAGGTTTGTTTGGAAAAGTTGTTTGGTTTGTGTGTTTTGGGAAATTTTTTTTGGGAAAATTTGTTTGGTAGAGAAAATTTCTGAAACTTGTTTCTGAAAAAAATTTCTGAAATTTTTTTCCCAAACACAAACCAAACGAGCCCTTCGTTTCTTATGTTATGATATGATGAGTCCTGGTTTGGCATAAACTAATAAGTACACACTTTTTATCTTTTTATGTTTTTTGGATCACATCACCTCTCTACTTTTTTGCACATCTTTTTGTAAAAAGTTAAAAAATATGTATAACTTATAGAAATATACACATAAAAAGTATGGGAAATTGTAAATTAATATGATAGTAAAAGAATATTTACATTTTCATGAAGGTTGTAAATTTTTTGTCCGCATGGTTCAAATTATTTTTCTATGTCAAAGTTGCACTAGAAATTTTTTTTATCTATAATTTAATTTTTTTTTTCACAATTTCACTAATTTGTAATTTTTCCTAAAACGAAAAATAAAGGGAGAATTTTGTACAGGGGGACTCACCACAGTAGCCACTTTGACATTTGGATTATTCATTTTGTTAGACCAGGGTCGGCTTAAGCCTGTACGAGGCTTGAAGCAAAATTTTATTGCAATGCTTTTTATATTTTAAAGTTAAATGTAAATAATATTTATTATTTTTAGTAAATTATCATGTAAAATTCATGTCTCTTCCGTTCTCATGACTAAAATTTAGAAGTTATTTAAAATATTTAGTTATGACCAAAAAAAAATTTAATCAATTAAAAATGCCAAAAGTTATCAAATAAATAAAATTTATAAATTCAAAACGAAAACCAATAAAGGTTTGAAGAACCTATTTTAAATTGGCGGCGTTTCTTTTAAAGTGAGCCGTCTTAAAATTATCTATTATATACTTTTTAAAATTTATGGAGCCTTTTTCACTGTGAACCTTTATATATATATATATAAGAAACAAAAATGAAAAAATGTGTGCATATGACAAACATATACAAAACCGATGGACATTTTTACCAAAATATTAAAACTTGTATTTATGCTCATGGAAATATATATATTTTTTACATTTTTCTTGTGTTAGTTTTGTGGAGGCCTTCAACAAAGTAGACCTTATGAGAAACAATTGAATTGTATTTGACTTATGGTTATATACGAAAATTTTGGGGCCATTTTGCAATTGAGGCCTAAAGTCATTGCTTCAATTGCTTTAGGCTTCAACCGGCCCTGTTTTGACCCTGTCCGCGGATCATTTATGATAGAGGTCATTCAACTATTAGGTCACTCAACATGTTGTCTAAAGTCACTAAAAAAATTGCAAAAAATTCTTATTGTTGAAGGATTTGAATTTTCAATGGCCCTGTAAAATAAGGTCTAATTTTAACAATTAGCCTAAAGTTTCAAAAGAACCTTGGACCGTTATTAATTTGTGAAAATAAATCAAATTGATCTCTTAATTAAATGATGTTATTATTATTATTATTTTTTTTTGTACTTTGATTAATTTCGAAAAAGAAAAATGATAGAATCCCTAAATATTTTACCCAAAAATTTAAGCATTTAATAAATTTTTTGATAAAATATTTAGTATCCCTAACATTGTTGTTCAACAAATACAACTGAAGAGTTTGATAAACTTAGGCCTCGTTTGGAAACATACTATTTTAGTAATTTTTTGGCTTTTTAGCTAAAATATGGAGTAAAAAATTTGGAATGATATTTTGATTTTTTACGAAAAGATTGTGCAAAAAGTAAAGTGAAAAGAGAACATTTGACTTTTTGATATAGGGAGAAAAATGGACTTTATGGAATAAAAAGAAAAGTATATGGAACTGATCAGGTTATAATATTCCTTTGTGAACTTAATGGGTTATAACAACTCTAAGATGGATTTATCAATAAAAATCCCTTTATAATTTTACTCTCAAACTACAACAAACCACACCACGCACACCCCTAGATAGAACTTCACACATGACTACCTTCCCAAAATAAAGTGCATATTTTCGAAAACAATCTATAGCTTACAACCTCACAAAATGCAGTGTTTATAAATTTTTTACATTCATCCATGACACTCTTGGATATTCTCGATGAAGAAACCACAAGGAGTAGGTACCCTATTTGGACTGATCACAAAGCTTGGATACCTTCGTTGATATCCCTGATGAAGAAACCAGAAGGAGGGGTTGTTCCTCCTTAGTGATTGTAGAAAAAGGCTATCGTACTCTAAAAATACTTGAATAAACTAGTCAGTACACTTTGGAAAACATAAGACCCAATCCTTAACTTTTTAAACCCAATAGTAAGAAAACGTGGCAACATGGACCTTTCAACATGCCCACATCTCCCTCACTTGAGGTAGTGCACGTCACTTTGATGTAGCGCACACTACTTTGAGAAAAAATGGAAAAAGCAATTGACATAGCCTACAGTACAGCTAAAGTGGCACACGCCACTTCATGAGGTAGCGCATACCATGTCATGAGGTGGAGCACGCTACTTCCATGGTAGAATTCCTTACTCATATTGAATATATGTTGTAAATTGATTTTTAGTGTAATTATGAAACATAATCATGCTTAGGAGAGATTAATGGTTCAAGCGCAAACAAAAAGTACAAGCTGCCTACACTATTGCTTCACTAAGGTGTGTAGGATTCAATGGCCAATATTGTGATGAAACCCTAAAGATGGGAGTGTTATCAAGTTCATTAACATTGATATTCAAAACCCTGTTAAAAAAATAGGTTGTGATTAACTGTCTTAAATCTACTTCTCCGGTCACACCCCATCCAAAAGGGATTGTGGCTAACTGATCCAAAATTTCAACCTTGATACCAAAACCTTGATCAGCTCCTTAAACATTTTATATTTGTAATGGTGTGTTTCGATATATTTTTAAAATTTTCCAATCTTCTGTTAAATTTGGATTTGGTACTTGAGGTTCTACCTTGAAAACATCCATATAGTAACCAATGTTTTGATTTCCATTTGAAAATATATATCTCTCATTCCCAACAGTCAATCCCCTCATAAATCACATCTTGGCCATGGGGTTCTCCTTTCGCACACATGTGCCATTTGTAACTTTGTCCTTTTGATTTGATACCAACTTCACCTTGCATGCAAAAATATAAAGCATTTCCTCTTTTAAAAAAAACATCATTAAAGACTGGGTCCGTTTGACGGGGATGCAATTGAAATTCATGACGTAAGCTACTCATCATTGGAGAATGGTCAAACAAGTTATCAGAATTATTGTTATTAACCATTCTAAATAGATAAGTTTCAACCAAATTTGATAATATATTGTAACATTAAACTCTTTTGGTATCAACGGTAGAACAAGCCAGCCCGGCATACCTTCGCATCCATCTACGAAAGATACAAAACATCAAATAGTAAAAATATGGAGTAAAATATAGCTAAACAATGATTTTTTGAATCCTACCACCCAAGAATAAAGCTAAAATAATAAACATATAAACGATGATTTTGTTCCAGACAACATCTTTAGACCCTACAATTAAATTAAGACACACAATAATCATATAAACTTTTCCCGTCTAATTCAATTAAATTCTCATTTTAGAATTTGATAAAAACCACCTCTTTTTTTTTTTTTGATCCTTTATTGATGAAAAACAGTGTACAAATCGAACACACATAAATCATCAATGAAGAAAAGAAAGATGCACACGCATCAAAGCTAGACCAACTCATCCCAACTATGTTGCAACAAAATCAAGGATAGACCCAAGATTTTCGCATGGGAAAAAAATATATAAACTAACAAAAATTTTAAAATACTGTCCGTCCTTGTAATTTAGAACTTGTGTCACTTTAATCATTGACTTTTCAATTGTGACACATTTGACCCTTAATTTTGAATTTTATTCTAAATAAGAACAATCAAAACTATTTCCTTTCAAAATGGTCCATTTTAAGGACAAAGTCGTCATATAACTTATTTTATATTGGTTAACTTCTATGTTGTTCGAAATTTAATGGCCTTTTTTTAATGAATAATGATGAAACTTTCTTGGTTATAAAGTTATGTTTGATTTGGTTTCAAAATCTATTTTCAATTTTTTTTTCTAAGAAACTAAAAATTAAATTGATAAAAAAATTAAAACACATCATTTTTATATAATTTTATCTTTGGACGAATTACACTAATGGTCCCTATAGTTTGGGACTTGTGTTATTTTAATCCCTGATTTTTCAATTTCAACACATTTGACCCTGAATTTTAAATCTTATTCCAAATAAAGACAATTAAAAATACTATTACTCAATTTCAAGAGCAGAGTCGTCAATTTGATAAAATATAAACTAATTTGACAAAAATAAATGTGAAAAAAATATTTTTGAATTTTCAAAATTATATCTACTTACTAAAGATAAAATTATGTAAAATTGATAAATCTTTTACACATTTATTTATTTTACCAAATTAGCTTTTATTATGTGTTTGAATAATAATCATATAATGGATGGTTGCTTTTATTTTCATTAAATTAGTTTTTATTTTTTCAAAAGTCAAATATGGCGACAACTTTGATATCATTATTAAATCAATCAATTAAATAAAAAAATCTAAAACTGAAAACATTTCATCTATTAAATATATCGATTACACTTTAAAAGCCTAACAGCCACTCATTACATGATCATCATCCAAACACATAATAAAAATTAATTTGGTAAAATAAATAAATAAATGTGTAAAAGATTTATTAATTTTACATAATTTTATCTTTAGTGGGTAGAATTAATTTTTTAAAATTCAAAAATATTTTTTTGATATTTATTTTTGTCAAATTAGTTATATTTTATCAAATTGACAAGTTTTCCCTTGAAATTGAGCAATGATATCTTCAATTGTCCTTATTTAGAACAAGATTTAAAATTTAAGGTCAAATGTGTCATAATTGAAAAGTCAGGGACTAAAGTGACACGAGTCCCAAATTATAGGGACTGTTAGTGTTATTCGCCATTTATCTTCTGACAGGGTAGCAACAATTTTTTCAAAATTTTTTTTTGATATTTATTTTTATTAAATTGGTTTCTATTTTTTCAAAAGCCAAACATGGTGACAACTTTGATGTCATTATTAAATCAATCCATTAGATCAAATAATACAAACTAAAAACATTTCATATATTAAACATATCAATTACACATTAAAAGCCTAATAACCATCTATTACATAATAACCATCCAAAAATATCTATTACCAACAAATACAATTGTCTATTACATGATAATCATCGAAAAATATTAACAAAAATAACAATCCATTACATGATCATCATCAAAACACATACTAAAAAATAATTTGTAAAAATTTTTTTTTTTTTAAAATGTAAAAAATTTATCATTTTTATATAATTTTATCTTTGGTAAGTAGAAATAATTTTTAAAAAATCAAAAATTATTTTTGACATTTAATTTTGTTAAACTAGTTTACATTTTATCAAATTGACGACTTTACCTCTAAAATAGAGCAACGATATCTTCAATTGTGCTTATTTGGAACAATATTCAAAATTCCAAGTTAAATGTATCATAATTGAAAAGCCATGGACTAAAGTGACATAACTCCCAAACTACATGGATCGTTTGTTTAATTCACCCAATTTTAAATAGAAAATATGGATTACAATATCAATTTTCTACCAACGTATAAAAAGCAAAAATAAGATGTAAACATATGCAAATAACCATTTTAATTTTATCCACATTGAAAAAGATATCAATTATAAATAAAAACAATCTATTTACTAAAGTGAAGTATCTTGTGTTTGATACTTTTTCATGTCATAACAGCATCTATGATGAATCAACTTTAAAATCTTACATATTGTCTTTCTCAATGAATATAATTAAATAATTAGCTAATACCTTATTTTATTATTTGAAAATAGGACTCGTTATCGATGGTAGTTATAGAAAATTATTAATTTTATTATATTTTGTCTAATTTTTAAAAAAATTTTATATTTTGATCTAGTATTTTATTATACACTGCTGGAAAATAGGTTTTTAGTGGCATTTAAAAAACGATCCCGCTACGTAGCTCGAAATTTCTTGGCTCGAACTTGGCTCGACACCAAAACGACGTCGTTTTGGTGTCTATTTTTTTTTTTTTTTTTTTCCTGTGTTTTTGTTCAATCAGAAACGAAGAACAGGGAAGAAGAAGAAGAAGAAGAAGAAGAAGAAGAAGAAGAGGAAGAGGAGAAGGGAGAAGAAGAAGAAGAAGAAGGGAAGGGAGAAGGCTGAGCTGGACAGGAGGGGGCATCAACCAGGGGCGGAGGCACGGCGGAGGCTGAGCTGCGACTGCGACTGCGACAGGAGGGGGTGCGATTGCGACTGATCGGCGAGGCATCACCGTGATTTGGGCTGTCGAGCTCGCCGCCACCATCACCGAGCTCCTCTCTGCGGCGATCGGGATGAGATGGATGAGAGGGATGAGAGCAAGAGAGAGATGTGAGAGTGCAGATCTCCTTTGCATAGTTTCGAGCCGTTTCGAGCCACTATGTTTCGAGCTCTCGATCATTTTCGTTTAAAAAATGCCGCTATAGCTATCAAAAACGCCGCTAATTGTTTTTGTGACGTTTAGTACCAAACGTCGAAGATGCGGCCGTCGCTGTAACTTTATGACGCTTTAAAAGCGTCGCTACATAAATATAGGCGGTGTTTTAAAAAATGCCGCTAAATGTCCTGCATAAGGGTACAATGACATCACGCAACATTTAGTGACGTTTTAAAACCGTTGTGATAGATTTTTTTATTTAAAAAATATAACCATTTGTATTATTCTATAGTGGCATTTAAAAACGCCATTATAGCTTCAATTTTTTTTTTGTTTTGAAATTGTGCTAATTCTATAAAATTTAACTTAAAAAAATACCTGTAATAAAAATGAAAAATATTCAATATATTCATTAAATTTAAGTAAACATAGTACTGGATCAATTCATGCCTCTCAATATGCAAAATATTTCAATTGTAGTATTGTATGGAACTTTTTCTTGTTAAGTACCGATCTTTTCTTAATTTTCCAAGTTCTTTTTTCTTTGTTTTTTAATCTTTTTCACTTTGAAACGAAAATTTATGAATTGAGAGCTTCAAAAACTTGGACTGAAGTTCCAATACTAGAGAAAAAAATAATAATAATAAAAAAAAACAATTATACTAATAATCAGACTAAAGCTTTGCCTCCATTACTGTTCTCTTGGGCATTCCTTCGTTCCTCCTTGAGATCATACACATAACGCTACAAACCAAAAAAAATTATATTAATATAACTCATTAGTAATTCACATAGAACAAAAATAAATCAAGAAGAACATTCCACAATAGTCGATCAGATGAGCCTCAAACTCGATCCTGGATTATTAACCAGGTTTAAAAAAACACATATTTAGGCCTAACAAAAATTTTGGGGCTTTCAACTAATCAATTCCAGAGACCTGCGCATGCCTTCTATTGAGGGCAATAGCCACCACAAGTTGGGTCACATACGAAATAATAAGTTTTCAAACATGATGTCTCATATTTGATCCTTTTGTTTTGAAGAATTCTTTGATATTTCTGACCCAGGACGCTCTTATATACTTGTATAAAAAAGAAGGTGATAACAAAGGTTTGAGAGATCGGATCTAAGTTTATAGGCTTATAGCTCAGTATCTCCCATTTAAGAGATCCATGAGATTAAAAGGACACATGAATAGAGAAGAGCTAAAAAAAACAAAAAAAAGTAAACTTTTCCACTAAGAAATAAAGAAATTTTTTAACAATGACCAAACATATCAGCTTTTTTAGATTCTACAAAAGCAAAAAAGCTACTAAAAAAGAAAATTTCAAACCCACCCAATCAAGGTTTAACTGTGTAGAGAGCTTAGTCTTAATGCAACTTGAAAAAATTAAGATTGATAAAGCCTAAAACATGTAATGTAAAGAATAGCAATGTCATAGATGATGTTGAAAGGATAAAGTGAGAACATAAATGTTAAAACATAAGTGATGCTCACAAAAACCACAAGAAGTTGCAATGACCTTGCAGTTAACAGACCTTGGTGGGCTCAGAAAGTACGCCAAATGCCTCTGCAATCATCCTATAAAGTCTGTCAGCATTCTTGCAGATTTCATCAGCAATTTCATTCCAGAGTTGCCTATTTTCTCCAGTCTATGCCAGGAACTTAATAGCTACCTATGTTGTAACGCCCTCAAAATAAACCCATAAATCATACATTCTTGACATGCTTAGACATAAAAGAATAAAACATAATTACATATCATCAAAGTATTCATTACAAAATGTATTACATGTTGACAACAAAAGTAAGTGCTCTATAGGCTTACAACTTTCCAAGTCAACACTTGGTTACAAAACGAGAGTACTAACTCAAGATACAAAATAAGCCCTTGGCTTGATATACATGTAATACAAAGAAAAACAACAAAAGTCCAACAGCCTCTAACCTCCCAAGCTACGTCCTTGGAGGTGGCATGCTACCTGTACCTGAAAATGATGTCACATATAGGGTGAGCCAACGCCCAGTAGGAATATACTAAACCAACTATAAACAATGACTAAAATAATAGCATTCAACAGATGGTCCATACTTATATTCCAACTTATATCGTATTACAGTTTCATGACAATCCTGTCCATGTTACATTTCAGTTACCATTTCTTGTTCAACTCTAAGTTTGAAAACAAGGCTCAGAACCTGGCCAAATAATTTAATGAGATTATGACTCATCACAAAAATACTTTAGAAACCCATGATGGATACACATTTTGGTGCTGTATCAATAACACATAAAACCATTTCCATACTTCATAAATGACACACATTTTAGTGCTGTAATAATATAACAAAACATTTCCATACTTCACAAATGATACACATTGTAGTGCTATATCAATGTAACAAAACACTTCCATACTTCACAAATGATACACATTATAGTGCTGTATCAATGCCAAACAATTTCTGGTTTAGAGGTCCATCCCCTATCTTTCCCTAAACCGTGGAGTACATCCCCTATCTCCTCCCACACAACACAATGCATATAAACAATTATCATATACATGTTAATCAATCAATACACAATTTTGATGTATTATACCAACCGCCATACTCGATAGCATACTCAATTGATTAGTTTTAGTTTGCCTAATCTTCATGCATTGTCTACAACAATCAAGACCATCCTCCACCGATAGCCCAAAGCAGTTATTTCTAAACAGAAAATAAATGCACCAAATGGATAAAATATCAACATTTCGTCTAGGTGAGCAATAAATTAATCCAACTACACCCTTTAATCCCATACCTTTCCAATTTGAATAATTCCTATTCAATTTCTCATTTCCCAAAATTAATTATACAAATTAATTTATCATAACAATTAGGGCTTTTTCCCATAATCTCAATACTAACCCTAAGGTTCCATTTTCATCAATAAATATCTAGACAGCATATTAAAACTAGAAACCTTGTCTGGATGATGTATGAGTGCTGCTTCTCGGTATGCCCTTTTGATTTCTGATGCCATATCAGATGCTTTGATTCTCCTGCAATTGGAATTTTGACATAATTGATGTCTTTAGAAACCTAACAAACATTTAGAATAATTGGAATCACATGAAATAATTTGGAAACCTAACTCTAGAAAGAAATATCAAGTTAGATTAGTTTATGATTTCCCCATCTCAAAACTATTGCAAAGAAAAATGGTGAATATGCGACACAAAACTGAACTTCATATTTTGTTTGCAATTTCTTTTTACAACAAACACTAAACAACATTTGCGACTAACACACATCAAAATGTAATAATAACATATGGGAAAGGGATACAATTGAATCCAAAAATAAGAGTTTAATAATCAATATTCTGACAAAATCATCCCAAAACTAGATGTATTTTCTAGGAGTTATATACTTTGTATAACAAGAGCTGCCTACAATTGGTAGCAGTGCTTGTTGAAGAGTGTTTTTGCACACTTTTCATTCACATTTTCAACATGTCCACTATTCTGATGGTGAGTTATGTGGCTAATTCTCCTGTAATTATATATCAGTCATATGCACAAACACCATTTCTTCACAAACTCAATCTAGACAGATATACAAATATTAGAATAAAAGAATTAAGATCAAGAACACGCCATCCATGATACATTGGACATGACATGTCCAAGGGCGTGACAAAATGCTACTGGAGTGAGGACTGTCAAGAGTTCTTTGTTGATTGGCTGTGTAGGCAGATTAGAAATCAAGTAAATAATGCAAGCCAAAATTTAACCTATGAAGAACTAATAAACAATGCAGAAGATGAAACTCATTGCTCGTTTTGGTAGACCAACAGCCCAACTGACAAGACAATAGATCACACCAATAGGAGATGTATAACTGAGACAAAGCTGCAAAAGGGAAAAAATTATCTTTTAATTATCACAATGTTTGAGAGTTGCAAAGAGAGCTTAATAACACAATCTAACTTCACTAGTTATAAGGCCCTAACTGATTCAGCAAAGGTAACTTACTATGGATATGGAAAATAATTATAAACTTTCTTGTTCAGAATATTGAAAATGACATTTAGGAAGTACATACGTAGAATAATAAACTAGATAATCAGCAAATGAATTTTGTATGCAGCAATTAGTGTCAAGAATAATTTAATAAAAAAATTTACAGCCCACACAACAAAGAGAGTAGGGGTAATAAGGTGAAGTATCACATTTGCTTTAGCTGGAGTTATAAATCAATCACAATACATAAATAATTCTTAAAAATCAATCAAGATTTGAGAATAAGATTGAGCACCCTAAATCAAATAAGACTTGAGAATAATTCCAGCCTAAACCAACCACCTCAAATGGCAAGTTGAGCACCAGGCCAAAAACATAATCACAAGCTATCATATAAGAATTTACCATATATTGTCATGCAAAATTCTGTAGTGAATGCCATAGTGCAATGAAAGTTGCAATTTACAACAGTCTACAATCTATCTTATCTAACTTATCCTAAATCAGAGCAGAATAATCATATAGCGATCCCGGGTTTTACCCCTTTGTGTACAGTGTTCCGGACTTATGTTCTGCAGTATTGGCTGTTGTTGTATCTTGTTTCCGTCCTTCAATACCTTGTCTTTGAGTTATAGGTTGTTATGGGCCGGATTGTTTCAGGTTGGGAGTGATTGGGAGCAAATGGTTGTTGTATAGAATTTTGGTCCTTCGCTCGAGCGAGACTTTTGTCGCTCGAGCGAGCCCTGTGTTTTAGATCCTTCGCTCGAGCCAGGGTTCCTTTGCTCGAGCGAGAGTTGAGTTTTGTGTCTGGTGGCACGAGCGAGAGGTCCTTCGCTCAAGCTTGCGTCTGCGTCCAGTTTTGGACCTGAGAGCAGCAATTCTTCGCTCGCGAGCGAGGTCTATGTTTTGGGTTTCTTTGCTCGAGCGAGCATTCTTGCACTCGAGCGTGCTTCTGGGTTGCAGACCTGAAGCTTCTATTGTTGGCTCGAGCGAGGCTTTCTACGCTCGAGCGAGGATTCTTTGTGTCTAGTCGCTCGAGCGACCAATCCTTCGCTCGAGCGACATTGTGTTATATCAGCAGGCACCAGCGGGAAATACTTCATTTTTTTTTATCTCTTTTGTTTCTCAAACCCTAGAACCGTTCTCTCTCTCTCTCTCTCTCTCTCTCTCTCTCTACATACCTTCTCTCTAGGGATTGATCTACCTATAGTGAGTTTCTACCCTAGGTTCTTTATAAGAAAGATAGAGGGTTGTGTGGGCTACGTTTTAATCTGAAAAATCCCGGATTTGGAGCACTTTGGGTTTTGGTCATCTTCTCCATTTGAGCTTTCCATTTCGAGGTAGGGATACCCTACTCCATCTTATGAGTTTTGTCTTTAATTTTGGTCATTTTGATTAGTTAGTGAAGTTGGGTAATTTTGGAAAAAGTTAGGGTTTGTTGTGTAATTTCTAAAAGAGGGGTTTTCCATGTATGAGTCATATTTATGTTATAGACTTGAAATGGAGGTTGTTTATGGATTATGGGTGAAAATTGAGCCTTAGGGCTATTGTTGAAAAAGGGGGGAAAATGCCCTAATTGTATTGAATAATTAATTTGCATAATTAATTTGGGGAAATGTGAAATTGAGTTGAGAATAATGAAATTGGAAAATTATGGGATTAAATGGTGTAGTTGGATTAATTTATCACTCACCTATGAAAATGTTGATATTATATCCGTTTGATGCATTTATTTTCTGTTTAGAAATAACTGCTTTGGGCTATCGGTGGAGGATAGTTTTGATTGTTGTAGACAATGCATGATGATTAGGCGAACTAAAACTAATCAATTGAATATGCCATCGAATATGGCGGTTGGAATAATACATCAAATTTATGTATTGATTAATCTTGTATATGATATGTGTTTATATACATTGTGTTGTGTGGGAGGAGATATGGGATGTACTCCACGGTTTAGGGGAAGATAGGGGATGGACTCCTAAATCGGACATTGTTTGGGAGGAGATAGGGGATGTACTCCAATGATACAGCAAATATGTGTATCTATTGAAGTATTGATATAGCAAATCTGTATATCATATACGAAGTATGGAAGTGTTTTATTTGAGGTTGATACAGCAATTATGTGGATCTATTGTGAAGTATGAAGTGATTAATATGAGTTGTTATCCCAATTGAAATGGAAGTACTATTGATATGAGATGTAATCTCATCTAAATTATCTGGCCAGGTTCTGAGCCACGTTTATGAAACGAGTAATGCGATATAAATTTGTTATAAGTGTTGACCATCTATCAAATGCTATTATTTTAGTCATTGCTTATAGTTAGTTTAGTATATTTCTACTGGGCTGTGGCTCACCTTATATGAGACATCATTTTCAGGTCCAGGTGATATGTTACCTCCACGGACATAGCTTGGGTGTTTCTGGGAGTTGAGGACTCTTTTAATTATTTTGTTATTTTGATATTACATGTAAATTCAAGCCAAGGGCTTAAAGTGTTTTTGAGTTAGTACTCTTTTGGTGACCAAGTGTTGCCTTGGGAAGTTGTAAGCCCATAGGGCATTTACTTTTATTGTCAACATGTAATATCTTTTGTAAGAATACTCTGATGAATGGAAGGATGTTTTATTCTCTTATATCTATGCATGTTAAGAATGTTGGGTTTTATCTATTATTTTGAGGGCGTTACAACTTGGTATCAGAGCATAACAGGTTCGAATACTTTGGGTACGTGGGAAGTGATTAGTATCACAATGGGTTCGTCTCGTTTGTTAGAGGCTTAGATGTAGTGTTATGTGCTTATGTGATAACATGTTTATGTGACTATATGAGTATGGGATTTAGTTTCTAGGATGTTGATTGGATCCTTGGGTTTCTGGAAGTCTTGTTGGAAAAGCACTTGATCAATGCTGTTTCTAACCAGAACTCTAGCAACGCCTCGGGACTGTCATTATCCAGGAATGAAATTCGTAGGTGCATATGTGATTATGTGCTTACGTGGAGTGAATTACTGTTGTCCAATGCATTAGGACGCGAGTGTTATAGCTTCGACACATTTGTTAATGTGCTAACGTCTTTGTTACCTTTATTAGGATGTCAGGACGAGGACGTGGTAGGCAAGAGATGCCTATACCGGATGAGATTCCGGAGCAGCAGGAGGGTGTTGGTCAGGCCAATGTGGCCGAGCCAGTAGGTCAGCAGGCTATGGACACCTTAGCCCGCGAGATAGCATGAGCATTCAGGGAGTCCGTGGGCATTCTCAGAGCTGAGAATCAAGCCCAGGCCTATGTTGCAGATGCAGGGCCTTCTTTTCTGAAGAGGGAGTTCTTTCGGTCTAACCCGAACAAGTTTGTGGGTGACCCAAAAGAGCCACTTAAGGCGGATGAATGGCTCGAACAGATAACGAAGACGTTCGAGATGCTTGGCATTGAGGATGAGGCTTTGAAGGTGACCTTGGCATCTTTCCAGTTGAAGGGAGATGCGGGTCAATGGTGGAAGTTCACGAGAGGTCGTGTAGGAGGGACTAGGGAGGCCTTTGTAGATGCTTTGCAGGAGAAGTTCCTGTCTCCAGCTGTCAGGGAGAGGTTGAGGGATCAGTTCTGCCAGCTTAAGCAGCTGAGTTCATTAGTGGCTGAATTTAAGGCCGCATTTACTAGTTTATCCAGTTTTGCACCTGAGCTTGTGGCGTCTGAAGAACGCCGTTGTCTGGAATTTGAGAAGAATATGAGGCACGGACTCAAGATGAGAGTTGGAGGTTCTATGACCCGGGATTATGGGCGCTTTGTGGATGCTGCAACCCATATGGAGATTATGATGCAAGAGGAGGAGGAGAGACAGAGGGGCTCCAAGAGGAGTCAGGATGGTCAGGGAGACGGTAGGAGGCAGAGGGGTCTTAAACCTCAGCAGTCCCAGGGTACTTTTGCTAGATCGACCTTTCTAGTGCCGAGTGCAGGCTCTGGGAGAGGCAGTCAGGGAGACATTACCTATTTCAAATGTGGTCAGCTAGGCCACAAGTCTCCATCTTGCCCGCAGAAGGGAGTAGGGCAAAGAGCAGCTTCATCTTCGGCTCGACCTCAGAGCCAGAGTCAGGGCAGAGGCCAGCCGTTTTCTTGTTACCAGTGTGGTCAGGCGGGACACCTGAAGAGGTTTTGCCCGCAGTTGAGTGGCACATCTGGTGCATCTGGTTTGAGGCAGACTCAGAGCCATCAGCCAACTCAATCAGTTCAGGCCTCGAGGGCCAATCAGGGGGCTTTATCGTCCCAGTCTGTGCAGCAGTCTTATGCTCCTAGGGGTGAGCAAGTAGATCAGAGACCTTCTGGGCGCGTGTATGCTGTTACCGCGTAGGATCTTGTACCAGCTCCATCTGTTGTGAGAGGTACCTTTTTGTTTTGCAACTTTGTTGCCAATGTGTTGATTGATACGGGTGCATCCCATTCCTTTTTATCTGCTGCATTTGCATCCGTTTTGGGGTTGGAGTTGGCACAGTTAGCATCCCCTATATCTGTTGTATCACCTGTTGGGGGTGAATTAATTTTGAAACAAGGGTGTCGGGGTTGTGATATAGAGGTCACTGACCACCGACTTCCATTTCCTTTTTAGTTATGCCTATGTCGGGTTTTGATGTTATTTTGGGTATGGACTGGCTATCGTCATACCGGGCTGTTATTGATTGCTACCACCAGAGGGTCACTGTATGTACCTTAAGCAGGGATTGTTTCCATTTCTTGGGGGATCGGGTTGGTAGTATTTTGCCATCGGTGTATAATCCACGAGGGCGGAGTGAGCTTAGTGGTCTTCTTGCTAGCTTTATGAGTAGTCAGTGTGATGAGACCCAGATTGTATTGCCGAGAGTGGTTTGTGAGTATTCGGATGTTTTTCCCAAGGATCTTGTTAGCTTACCACCTCATCGAGAGATTGAGTTCCTTATTGACCTAGTGCCCGGCACGGCGCCGATTTCTATGGCACCATATCGTTTTGCCCCAGCCGAGTTGAGTGAGTTGAAGATTCAACTCCAGGAGTTGCTGGATAAAGGCTTCATTCGCCCTAGTGTTTCGCCATGGGGAGCACCGGCGCTCTTTGCTAAAAATAAAGATGGTGGCTTGAGACTTTGTATCGATTACCAGAAATTGAATCGGGCTACGGTTAAAAATAAGTACCCTATGCCTCGTATTGATGACTTGTTTGACCAATTGAAGGGTTCCCGTTGTTTCTCTAAGATAGACTTGAGATCGGGTTACCTCCAGTTGAGGGTCAGGGAGGAGGATATTCCGAAGACAGCATTCCGTACGCGGTATGGCCATTATGAGTTTCTGGTGATGCCTTTTGGGCTCATCAATGCACCGACAGTGTTTATGGACTTGATGAACCGGATATTCCGGGAATTCTTGGATCGTTTTGTAGTCGTCTTCGTGGACGACATTCTGATTTATTCACCTTCTGAGGAAGAGCACGAGGAACACTTGAGAGTGGTGCTTGAGTTGCTTAGAGCCCATAAGCTGTATGCTAAGTTTGGGAAGTGTGAGTTCTGGCTAGGAGAAGTCAAGTTCTTAGGCTATGTAGTCTCCGGAGAAGGGGTGTCTGTTGATACATCCAAGATTGAGGCAGTGCAAGATTAGGCACAGCCTAGGAGTGTCTTTGAGATTCGTAGTTTTCTGGGATTAGCTGGGTATTACCGCCGGTTTGTGAAGGATTTCTCCAGGCTAGCTTCGCCAATGACTAGATTGACGCGGAAAGGGGTCAAATTTGTACGGAGTGAGACTTGTGAAAAGTCGTTCCAAGAGTTGAAAGTTAGACTTACCACCGCTCCTGTGTTGATTATTCCGGAGAGAGGTTTGGGTTATGCCGTTTATTATGATGCCTCACGAGAGGGTTTGGGTTGTGTGTTGATGCAAGAGGGGAAAGTGGTTGCCTATGGCTCATGTCAATTGAAAATACACGAGAAGAATTACCCTACACATGACCTAGAGTTAGCAGCCATGATTTTTGCCTTGAAGATTTGGAGGCACTACCTTTATGGTGAGAGGTTCGAGGTATTCTCGGATCATAAGAGTCTGAAATATCTATTTACATAGAAAGACTTGAACTTGAGGCAGAGGAGGTGGATGGAGTTCATTGAGGATTACGACTTTGAGTTGTACTATCATCCGGGGAAGGCCAATGTTGTGGCTGATGCCCTTAGTAGGAAATCCGTTAGTGATGTAGCTAGTATAGCCATCCGGGAATGGGAGATGTTGGGTGCACTTGGTTGAGGTTGCGGCCTTGTTTTCTGTTGTTGCGCAGCCTACACTTGTGAGTCGAGTGTTAGAGGCACAGAGAGGTGACCGTGAGGTAGAATCCCTTCGGGAGAAGATCTCCAATGGGAAGGCTGAAAAGGGTTTGACTGTGTATCCCGACTTGAGTGTGAGATACCAAGACCGTCTGTTTGTACCAGAGTCTTACCGAGAGGAAGTACTCCGAGAGTTTCACCATTCACGCCTTGCGGTGCATTCGGAAGGCACTAAGATGTATCGTGATTTGGGGCACCAGTTTTGGTGGAGGGGTATGAAGAGAGATGTGGCAGTTTTTGTGTCTAAGTGCCTTACTTGTCAGCAAGTGAAGGCCGAGCATCAGAGGCCAGTGGGTTTGTCACAACCCTTGCCTATTGCCGAGTGGAAGTGGGAGCATGTCACTATGGACTTTGTTATAGGTCTTCTGAGGACTCAGCGGGGTAGTGATGCTATTTGGGTGGTTGTAGACCGGTTGACTAAGTCTGAGCACTTTATCCCTATGCGCGTGAGGGATTCGGTAGATCATCTTGCCGACTTGTATATTCGGGACATAATGAGGCTTCACGGGGTCCCAATGTCGATTGTCTCAGATAGAGATCCACGTTTTACTGCTAGGTTGTAGCAGAGTTTGCAGAGTGCCTTGGGCACTAAATTGACCTTTAGCACGGCTTATCATCCTCAGACTGACGGGCAGTCCAAGCGTACTATTCAGATCCTTGAGGATATGCTTCGAGGTTGTGTCCTTGACTTTAGTGGGTCGTGGGAGAGGCACTTGCCTTTAGTGGAGTTTGCCTACAACAACAGTTTTCAGTCAAGTATCGGTATGGCACCGTTTGAGGCCTTGTATGGCCGACCTTATAGGTCTCCAGTTTGTTGGGCCGAGGTGGGTGATGCACCCTTGTTGGGCCCGGAGTTGGTGAGGGAACGACGGAAAAAGTTGAGCTTATTCGTAGGAGGCTTGTTATAGCCCAGAGTCGTCAAAAAAGTTATGCCGACCGTAGGAGGAGACCGTTGGTATTTGAGGTGGGTGATCATGTTTTTCTGAAAATATCACCTAGGTGGGGTTTGATGAGATTTGGTAAGAGAGGGAAGTTGTCCCCTCGGTTTATAGACCCTTTCGAGATCCTTGAGAGGATTGGTGAGGTTGTCTACCGTTTAGCCTTGCCATCGCAGTTGTCCGGAGTACATGACGTGTTTCATGTTAGTATGCTTCGGAAGTACGAGCCGGATCCATCACATGTGTTGGATTGGACCGACTTAGAGGTAGATGAGGATGCCTCGTATGAGGAGAGGCCGGTTCGGGTCTTGGATAGGCGGGATCAAGTCTTGCAAGGCAAGACCATTCCCTTGGTAAAAGTTTTGTGGAAACATCACGGGGTGGAGGAAGCCACTTGGGAACGTGAGTTAGAGGTCCGAGAGAAATATCCGGATCTATTTGTGGATGTTTGAGCACTTGTTGCATATTTTGTTGTATTGATGAACCTTAAGAGCATTGTGTATGTCTTAAGTTGTAAAACATTGTATGTGTTTGGTTTATGGAAATATTTTGGAACTTGCCTTGAGATGGAAGTTTATTTTAGTATTGTTTATGTTAAATGTGCTGTAGAAATGCAAATGTAATATTGGCATTGAAAACTGTTGAAATTGAAAAAGATGCATGTTGAAAATGCATGTTGTAATATATATTGTGAAATGCCTCTTGATAAGAGATGGAATGACCGGTAATTGGTCAAGTTGTTGAATATTGAAATGTAATATTGTTGGGAATTGAGGAAAACTTGTTTTTTGAAAACTTGTGCTAATTTCGGGGACAAAATTCTTTAAGGAGGGGAGGTTATAGCGATCCCGGGTTTTACCCCTTTGTGTACAGTGTTCCGGACTTATGTTCCGTAGTATTGGCTGTTGTTGTATCTTGTTTCCGTCCTTCAATACGTTGTCTTTGAGTTATAGGTTGTTATGGGCAGGATTGTTTCAGGTTGGGAGTGATTGGGAGCAAATGGTTGCTACCCAGAATTTTGGTCCTTCACTCGAGCGAGACTTTTGTCGCTCGAGCGAGCCCTGTGTTTTAGATCCTTCGCTCAAGCCAGGGTTCCTTCGCTTGAGCGAGAGTTGAGTTTTGTGTCTGGTGGCTCGAGCGAGAGGTCCTTCGCTCGAGCTTGCCTCTGCGTCCAGTTTTGGACCTGAGAGCAGCAATTCTTCGCTCGAGCGAGCTTTCCTTCGCTCGAGTGAGCGAGGTCTATGTTTTGGGTTTCTTCGCTTGAGCGAGCATTCTTGCGCTCGAGCGTGCTTCTGGGTTGCAGACCTGAAGCTTCTATTGTTGGCTCGAGCGAGGCTTTCTACGCTCGAGCGAGGATTCTTTGTGTCTGGTCGCTCGAGCGACCAATCCTTCACTCTTGCGAGACTGTGTTATATCAGCAGGCACCAGCGGGAAACACTTCATTTTTTTTTTTATCTCTTTTGTTTCTCAAACCCTAGAACCGTTCTTTCTGTCTCTCTACATACCTTCTCTCTAGGGATTGATCTACTTATAGTGAGTTTCTACCCTAGGTTCTTTGTAAGAAAGATAGAGGGTTGTGTGGGCTACGTTTTAATTTGAAAAATCCCAGATTTGGAGCACTTTGGGTTTTGGTCATCTTCTCCATTTGAGCTTTTCATTTCGAGGTAGGGATACCCTACTCCATCTTATGAGTTTTGTCTTTAATTTTGGTCATTTTGATTAGTTGGTGAAGTTGGGTAATTTTTGGAAAAAGTTAGGGTTTGTTGTGTAATTTCTAAAAGAGGGGTTTTCCATGTATGAGTCATATTTATGTTATAGACTTGAAATGGAGGTTGTTTATGGATTATGGGTGAAAATTGAGCCTTAGGGCTATTGTTGAAAAATGGAGAAAATGCCCTAATTGTATTGACTAATTAATTTGCATAATTAATTTGGGGAAATGTGAAATTGAGTGGAGAATAATGAAATTGGAAAATTATGGGATTAAATGGTGTAGTTGGATTAATTTATCACTCACCTATGAAAATGTTGATATTATATCCGTTTGATGCATTTATTTTCTGTTTAGAAATAACTGCTTTGGGCTATCGGTGGAGGATAGTTTTGATTGTTGTAGACAATGCATGATGATTAGGCGAACAAAAACTAATCAATTGAATATGCCATCGAATATGGCGGTTGGAATAATACATCAAATTTATGTATTGATTAATCTTGTATATGATATGTGTTTATATACATTGTGTTGTGTGGGAGGAGATAGGGGATGTACTCCACAGTTTAGGGGAAGATAGGGGATGGACTCCTAAACCGGACATTGTTTGGGAGGAGATAGGGGATGTACTCCACAGTTTAGGGGAAGATAGGGGATGGACTCCTAAACCGGACATTGTTTGGGAGAAGATAGGGGATGTACTCCAATGATACAACAAATATGTGTATCTATTGAAGTATTGATATAGCAAATCTGTATATCATATACGAAGTATGGAAGTGTTTTATTTGAGGTTGATACAGCAATTATGTGGATCTATTGTGAAGTATGAAGTGATTAATATGAGTTGTTATCCCAATTGAAATGGAAGTACTATTGATATGAGATGTAATCTCATTTAAATTATCTGGCCAGGTTCTGAGCCACGTTTATGAAACGAGTAATGCGATATAAATTTGTTATAAGTGTTGACCATCTATCAAATGCTATTATTTTAGTCATTGCTTATAGTTGGTTTAGTATATTTCTATTGGGCTGTGGCTCACCCTATATGAGACATCATTTTCAGGTCCAGGTGATATGTTACCTCCACGGACATAGCTTGGGTGTTTCTGGGAGTTGAGGACTTTTTTAATTATTTTGTTATTTTGATATTACATGTAAATTCAAGCCAAGGGCTTAAAGTGTTTTTGAGTTAGTACTCTTTTGGTGACCAAGTGTTGCCTTGGGAAGTTGTAAGCCCATAGGGCATTTACTTTTATTGTCAACGTGTAATATCTTTTGTAAGAATACTCTGATGAATGGAAGGATGTTTTATTCTCTTATATCTATGCATGTTAAGAATGTTGGGTTTTATCTATTATTTTGAGGGCGTTACAAAATTTATGGAATTTAAGGTGTTTGTTGAAAATCAATTTGTGACTACTCTTAAAATTTTTCGGACTGATGGTGGTGGCGAGTACCCTGGTTCTTAGTTTGAGATTTTTCTTAGAACACATGAACATCATTCATCAAATGTGTTGTCCACACACTCTTCCCCAAAATGGAGTTGCTGAGATTACACAGGCATATTGTCACTACTATTGCTTTGCTACGGCAATCAGGTCTTCTCCTTGCTTATTGGTTTGATGTTCTTGCTACTTCTGTCTTTTTTATTAATAGGCTGCCCAGTTCTAAACTTCAAAATCAAACTCCTTATGAGGTCCTGTTTCATCATTTCCTTGATTTTGCATTTCTTAAAAGCTTTGGTTGTAGGTGTTTTCCTTGGCTTTAACCCTATTCTTCTCATAAGCTAGCCCCTAAGTCAATTCCTTGTGTCTTCATTGGTTATCACCCCTCTATCAAGGGATATCATTGCCTTGATCCAATTTCTGGCAAAATTTATTTGTCTAGGCATGTCACATTTGATGAATCGACTATAACAAAACTGAGTTTTTACGGCTCCACATTAACGACATACAGTAAATGCAAGCCGTGGTTTCTCACTTTTATGACTTACTTTTTTTGCATGTTGTAAATAATTTCCCAACCATGACATGTCTATTGTGTAGGCTGTAAATGCTAATAATGAAGATTTTTTTACGGCTTGCACTGTTAGCCGTAAATAATAAAACTTTTTTATGACGTGTATATGGCATGTCGTTAATACATTAACTATACACGACACGCATATACCAGTTGTTAAAAATATTGAACATTTCACAGTGCACAAAAAGCTAGCCGTTAAAAATTGCACTTTCCACGATGTACGAAGGCTAGTCGTTTAAAATATTACACTTTCCATGACTTGCAATTGCTGTCGTGAAAGGTACGACCGAAAAAAAAATGGCGCCAAAATAAAATTTTTGAGTGCCAAACACCAAAAAAATTTAAAAAAAGAAAAAGAAAACGATCGAAAGCCCTCTTCATCCCCAAACCAAAAGCCCTAACTCCTTATATCACAGATTCATATTAGATTTTTTTCCCCAAACCAAAAACCTAATCTCTCAGTAGCAGCCTCTCTCTTTTGGATCGTTCTTTGATCTCTCCTCTCTCTCTTTGGCAATCGGTGAGGCCGGTGGTCAAACTTGCGGCAAAACCTCCAGCTACGACACAGTTGTCCTCACTCTTTCACTCTCTTGTACTCATTCTTTCCTCTCTTCTTCGTCAACACCTCTGGACTGGTTGCGGCTCCACACTGTTGAGGTCAATCAAATCAAAGACTCACCTATGGAAGATTCTGAAGTTAAGCAATAGACTCACCTGTTCAGTTCAGTGAGCCTTTTTATCATCATCATGTATGTATCCATATAAGTAGAACCCAAAAAGCAATCAAAAATTCTCTCTTCCTTTTCTTCAATTGAGAGAAGCTCTGGAATTGTATTGGGTTTGTGTCCATTGACGATAATGTAGTGTAGTGGGTATTCTAAGAAGGGGGGTCGAGATTTCTACCAACAACCCTCTAGTTCTTCATCTTCATCTTCATCTTCAATCATCCAATCCCTATCTCTTCATGTGGTATGCAAAATTAAAAAATTTCTTTCTTTTAATCATTCTTGTACCTGTTCTATATCTGGGTTTCTTCAAGTTTTTGCAGATGTTTGATTCACTTTTTGTTTTCACTTGAAATTTGAATTTGTTCATCTGGGTTTGCTTGCATATGTACATATTAGTTGGAGAATACCCATTTGAGAATTTCTAAGAATTAGATGTAGATTCTTTATGTGTCGGTGGTATTTTGGTTCCAATGGTAGGAAATTAAAAAAGAGACTACTTTGAGAAATTGGTGTAAAATTGTTTAATTATGATTGGGTTATGTTGAACGCAATTTCATGATAATTGACACCTATCTCAGGATTATTAGAATTTAGGATCTCTTAAAAGTGAAGCAATTTTTTGAGATATACTGAAAGTATGCCTCTGATTTTGTTGTTCTTTTATTGATTTTTAATGGCATTGAACAATTCAAAATACCCATTTGAGAATTTCTGAGAATTAGGTGTGGATTTTCTTTGTATTGGTGGTATTTTGGTTTGAATGTAGGAAAAATTAAATGTGAGACATTTTTGAGAAATTGCTGTAGAATTGTTTGTCAATTAATTAATTTTTTTTTATTTGGTTATGTTGAACGCAATTTCTTGATATTTAAGACCCATCTCAGGATTATTAAAATTTTGGTTCTATTGAAGGTTAAACACTTTTTTTGAGATATATTGAAAAGTGTGTCATTGATTTTGCTATTCTTGTATTGTACTTTTTAATTTCATTGAAGGTAATTTCATGAATCCTGTACCCACTTCTGATTTTCTGATAACTTGGTGTGGATTGTATAGATTGGTTTAAGAGTTATTGACTTTAATTTTTCTAAATTTCTCTAAGCATTTAAGCTCTTTAGGGATTTGTGGTAAACGCTATACAATAATATAGACATACGGGTTAACAAGGAAGCCATTTTTTAATGTTTGGGATCCATTTGAGACTTGGCGAGCACTTGGTTTGGGTGCTGTTAAGTGATATTCGTTAACAGATAATGTTTTCATTTTGGGCTTTCTTTGGTTATATTTTAGTGAGTAATACTACGAACTGAGACTTATCAACCAAGAAATTATTCAGAATTATCAACTTGTGGTTCAGATTTATTCTACACATGAACCTCACACTATTCAAATTTAATCTTCACCACACAACACACAAGTTATGTCTGGGAGAGTAGCTTTTCTCTATTTTAGAAGGCCTCTAATGATGAATTAGAAATTATATTAGTTTTCTAGAAAATCAATTGGGTGTATAATGAGAATTTGTATTATGTGGGTTCATTTTCCAGAGAAATTATGAATTAGATTTTCTGCAGCCTTGAAGCTGCTGTTTTTGTAGAAATTCTATACTCTTAGGTAGTGTTTGGTTTATTGGAATGAAGTGGAATGGAATGATCATTTCCTCAAAATATTCATTCTCATGTTTGGTTAGACTAAAATATAATGACAAATGCATTACAAATAGAATTGTCTTTCAATATGTTAAGGGAATGGTCATTCCATAAGAAAGTCTAAGGAATCACCATTCCATTTCATTCCAATGAACCAAATAGAGCATTATTTATGTTCTTTTTCAGAGACCCTCTTGTTTTGTTTCACCTGAAGAAAGTGATAGATATTGTTTGTTATTTGGAAATATTTCACAAAGTGTTCTAATCATGTGGTTTGGTGTGCATGAATTAAGATGGGTATTGAAGTGCTTACTAGTATGTCCTCAAAGTGGCTTTGAGGAAGAAATTGGTGGTTACTTGTAGCTTGTTATAGTGCGTATATGATTTATGGTTAAGCACACTGCTTAGGCTTGCAACTTCTTTTCATGCGTCTCTTTTAAGTGTTGTTGGGCTCCCTAAGATTGTGTTTGGATTAAGGATTTGACTAGGGACTTGGAAATGGAAAGGAAAAGACGAGTAAAATGTGAAGGAAATATTAGCTAATTTTTTTTCTCAATTTCCCTCAACTTTTCCTTTCCCCTTCCAAATCCCTACGAAAATCCATGATCCATAGGGTAAGTTTCTCTTTGGAAGAGGAAAATCCTTTTAGATAACATTTTAGTTGGGAAGTTCTTCCTTTTATTTCTTTGTCTTTGTCTTTTTCTTTTGTAAAGATGTAATCTTTATTCTTTTATTTTCCATGTAAAATGTGTGATACCAAGCCGAGTGCCCTATGAAGTGGATTAAGATGCATTCTAAGTACCAAAAAAGACAAGGGTCCCTTGTTGTGTGAAATAGTTATCTAATTTTTTGTTTTTTTTGTATGACTAGTAATTCATTTGGAAGACAAGGCCCATTTATAAGCCAATCTACAATAAAGAGAAAAGTACTCAAATCAAAGAAAAAATTATCAATAATGTCAACCAAGAACCATCTCTCTCTCTCTCTCTCTTTCTCTCTCTCTCCAAGCTTTTGGAGGAACTCAAAGGGAAAAGCTTTCTGAGCAAAATAAGCTTCATGTTTACATCCTTACATAATCTTGTTTCCTCTTGCCCCTAAATTGTATCGCTCTGCTTATTTTGTACTCATCTTTTGCAAAGAACACTACTCCTTATATGATTTATTGTGCCATGAAACTCTATGCTACATTTTATTACTAGATCATGGACCTTCTAGTCGGAATCTTCATGTTAAAGTAGAATTTATAGTTGCAATAGTATGCTTCAAGTTTTGCTTCTTTGTGAATTTGCTCTTTTTTTCCCCCCTCATAAAAGTTTTCTTATGCTGTGTTTGGTTGGGGGATTTGAGGAGGGATTTGGAAAGGGAAATGGAAAAGGTAGGTGAAATGTAAATGAAACATGCCTAAATTTCACCTAGTTTCACACACCTTTTCCCTTTCCCTTTCCAAATCCCTCCCCAAATCTCCCAACCAAACACAGCATTAATGAACAGGTTATGGGCTAGCTAGGTATGCTTTATTTGTAGCAGTGTATGCTGGCTTAGAAGTAAGAACTTGCCCTTTCTCTAAAGCATAATATGTTTACAAGGCTTCATTAATCTGTCACTAACATCCATCATGTCATCCTTTAGGAGGTTTATGTTAAAAATAGTAAATGCTGTGTCTTTCTTTCTCATATCACAAGCTAAAAACTGTTGAATGAATTTCATTTATCATTTTATTTCAAGTCACAAATTCTCAGCAGATCTACATATGAACGTGAGAATTATCTTAAATTTCTAGAAATAGTCCCTTTGATCATAAACAATATCCAACATGTGCAGAGTTCCATTATAATTCATGTATGAATTTTTTTTTTTTTAATTCAACTTTACTGACACTTTGACTAATATGTTTTCCTAGATCCTTGCAATACCAGCTATCCCGTTAACCATGTCAGCTGGTCTGCTATTTGGTTATATTATTGGCACTATCATTGTCTCTATTAGTGGAACGGTAAGTTGGAAGTTTTGCCAATATGAAAGAACAAATTTTAAGGAAATGGGGTGTACTTGAACTTGTATCTTCTTACCTTTTCAGGTGGCTACAAGTGTTTCCTTTCTAATTGCCAGATATTTTTCCCGTGATCGTATTCTTAAATTGGTGGAAGGAAACAAGAAATTTCTTGCGATTGACAAGGTAATTGGAGAAAATGGTTTTAGAGTTGTTACGCTTCTCCGTTTGAGCCCTTTGCTTCCTTTCTCTCTTGGAAATTATTTATATGGACTTACATCAGTGAAGTTTGTTCCATATGTGTTGGGAAGGTTTGCTTTTTGTATATATTTATGGGAAAGAGCAAAAAAATATTTGTTCGGATCAAATCTTCAAATTTGTATGGAGGCAACCATGATGATCTTCAAATTTGTTGATGTTTTAAAATTTCTTGATCATTTCTTAATACCTCAAGAAATATTTTTGTCCTTGAGTCGTCATTTTTTGTACTTATGTGAAGTTTCCTTTGTTTTGCAGACAAGAAATGCAACAGGGTTAGTTGCTCCAGCTATTGTCGCGAGTTTAGGTGCCTTAACATATACATTGGGCACCCTCGTCCCTATGATAGGAGCAAGTGGATTTGCTATAGCTGCACCTGTAACTGCTATAGAAACTGTTGCTGGTAGTTGTAGATAATCTCTCAATAGTTATTGATATGTTTAGAAAGTTACATATGGATAGTTTTGGGTGGTTTAAACTTTTTGTACAGTTTAGAACTTAAAGATATAGTTTTCGAATCTTTAGAATGTATAGAGAATTGTTGAATGTTTATAATTTATGGATATAGTTTCTTTTGATGTTTCAAACAATATTTTGGTGGTTGATTGATATTTTGTGATGCTTATTTGTAATATTTGTTAGATTGTACAAAATTGGTCAAATAGAACCTGTTGAATTTAAAAATAAAAAAACTGCATATTCTACGGCAGGCATAATAAGTAGTCGTATTACATATTTTATGGCGTGCAATCAGCGTTGTTATTTGTCTTACCAATTAACGACGTACAAAATTTGCCGTTAAATAGTTTTTAACGACGTACTATACTATGTCGTAGAAAAAGTAACAACGACGTACAAAATCTGCTGTTAAATAGTTTTTAACAGCGTAGGAAGCATGTCGTTGAAAGTGAATGACTTTCCATGACTAATCATAATATGACGCGCGCTGCACGTCGTAAAACAGTTTTTACGGCATGCATTGTGCGCCATTTTCCTTTTTTTGCTCCATCTATTTCTACCTCTACACATAACTCTACCCCTACTCTTCCTCAACTACACGCCTTTTTCTAGTCCTCTTTTCAGTCTACTCCTGCTTCTGTTTAACCATCTGTGGTATCAATTCAGTTCTGTTCTTTTCTTTCAGCCTTCTACTCCTACTGTTTCTGCTTTGCCTGCAGCAGTTTAGTTTGCTTTTGGCCAACCTGCTGCTGCCACTATCTTCCCTGGTCTGTTTGTTACTGCCTTGTCTCCATCTTTTGTTGTCTCTTCCTCTATTCCTATTTCCTCTCTAACTATTGACCTCTCTTTTGTGCATCCTATTCCTGTTTTCCTTGCTCCTTCTTACTCTTCTCTAAATATTCATCCCATGACTACCAAGTCCAAGTCTTTTTCTTCTTCTACTCTTCTCTCTACTATTTCTCCTCTTGTTGAACCCACTTGTTTCTCTGGGTTTAAATACTATGCTTTGTTCATTGATGAATTTAGCAAATTTACTTGGGTTTATCCTCTTTGCTATAAAAGTGAAGTGTTTACCAAATTTATGGAATTTAAGGTGTTTGTTGAAAATCAATTTGAGACTACTCTTAAAATTTTTCGCACTGATGGTGGTGGCAAGTACACTAGTTCTCTGTTTGAGATTTTTCTTAGAACACATGGCATCATTCATCAAATGTGTTGTCCACACACTCTTCTCCAAAATGGAGTTGTCGAGAGAAAACATAGGCACATTGTCACTACTACCATTGCTTTGCTACAGCAATTAGGTCTTTCCTTTGCTTATTGGTTTGATGTTCTTGCTACTTCTATCTTTCTCATTAATAGGTTGCCCAGTTCTAAAGTTCAAAATCAAACTCCATATGAGGTCATATTTCATCATTTCCCTAATTTTGCTTTTCTTAAAAGCTTTGGCCGTTGGTGCTTTCCCTGGCTTCAACCCTATGCTTCTCATAAGCTAGCCCTTAAGTCAATTCCTTGTGTCTTCATTGGTTATCACCCCTCTATCAAGGTATATCGTTGCCTTGATCCTATTTCTGGCAAAATTTATTTGTTTAGGCATGTCACATTTGATGAATCACTTTTACCTTTTCTTACTCCATATATTTCTAACTCTACCCCTACTCTTCCTCAACCACACTCTTTTTTCTGGTCCTCTTTTCAGACTGCTCTTGCTTCTGTTCAGTCATTTGTTGTATCAATTCAGTCATCTGTTGTTTCCTTTCAGCCTTCTGCTCCTGCTGTTTCTGCTTTGCCTGCAGTAGTTCAATTTGTTTGTGGCCAGTTCGCTGATGTTCAGCCTACTGCTGCCCCTGGCTTGCCTGCTGCTGCCACTGTCTTCCTTGGTCTACTTGCCACTGCCTTGTCTCCATCTCCGGCTGTCTCTCCCTCTATTTCTATTTCCTCTCTAACTATTGATCTCCTTTTTGTGCATCATATTCATGCTTTCCCTGCTCCTTCTCACTCTTCTCTAAATATTCATCCCATGACTACCAGGTCGAAGTCTTCTTCTTCTTCTCTTCTCTTTACTATTTCTCCTCTTGTCGAACCTACTTGTTTCTCTGAAGCTGCTCTAACTCCTGAATGGTCTCAAGCCATGCAAGAGGAATTTCAAGCCTTACAAGCCCAAGGAACTTGGTCTCTTGTTCCTCATCCTCCTCACAAGCAAGCTATTGGCTGTAAGTGGGTTTTTCGCTTGAAAAAAAATTCTGATGGCTCCATTGCTCGCCACAAACCTTATCTTGTGGCTAAGGGCTATCTCCAACAGGAAGGCATTGATTATCACGAAACGCTTAGCCCTATCGCCAAGCAACCCACAGTCTGAGTTCTCCTTAGCATTGCCCTTCACTTTAATTGGTCCATTAAATAATTGGATATTTCAAATGCTTTTCTTCACGGTCTTCTTCAGGAAGAAGTTTATATGGTGCAACCTCCAGGTTTTGAAACTTCTTCTTCTCCACATCATGTGTGCAAATTGAAAAAGGCTCTCTATGGGCTTAAGCAAGCTCTTTGCGCTTGGTATTCGACTTTTCCTCTTATCTTCTCTCCTCTGGCTTCACAAATAGTCATTGTGACTCTTTCTTGTTCATACAAAGAACTTCTACCACTGTTACTTTTCTTTTGATTTATGTGGATGATATTTTAGTTACTGGGAATAGTGCTGATCATATCACTTCTCTTATTCATCATATGCACAAAGCCTTCCCCATGAATGAATTGGGTGATATTTTCTATTTTCTTGGTATATCCATAGCTCGCATTGCCTCTGGTTTGTTTCTCTCTCAGCCCAAATATGCCACTGACATTCTCTACAAGGCTGGTATGGTAATTTGTAAACCATGTTCTTCTCCCATGGCATCTAAATCCAATCCTCTTTCAGATACTTTGGTGACTTTTTCTCAGCTGTCTCTGTATCGTAGTATTATGGGGGCCTTACATTTTATGACTTATTCACCCAAGAAAAAAAAATGGTGTACTCTTCACTTCTGGCTCTTTAGATTTGCATGCTTTTCTTGATTCGGATTGGGCTAGCGATGTTCTTGATCGTAAATCTACCACTGGCTATTGTGTCTTTCTCGGCCCTAACTTGATTTTATGGTCTGTGAAGAAACAATCAACTATTTCTCAGTCCTCCACTGAAGCAGAATACAGGGCTCTTGCTCAAGCTTCTACTGAACTTCAATGGCTTCACATGCTTCTACAAGAACTTTCTCTTTCTTTTGCCACTCTTGTTTTATGGTGTGACAACCTTTCCGCTATTTCTCTTGCCTCTAATCCTGTTTTCCATGCTCTCACTAAGAACATCGAGGTGGATTATCATTTCATATAGGAGCTAGTTCTTTCTCACAAAGTTATGGCTAAACTTGTGTCTTCCTCTGATCAGGTGGTTGACTTATTCACCAAACCCCTTCCCGTGGCTCAATTTTCTTATCTTCTTCCCAAGCTTATGGTGCGTTCCTCACCCATTCGCTTGCGGGGGTCTGATAAGAGTATGTCCCCAGCTCAAGCAGTATATCCCCAGCTCAAGCAAGTAGAACCCACAAATTAAAACAAAGGATAACTTCCATGTTTGTTAATAGTTGGTTAGGTTGCACTCTTGTATTATAAATACTCATGTACTAGTTTGTTGTGAAATAAGATTGAAGATTTCATTTTCTCATCATTGGTTACGTATCAAAAAAATAATTTAATAATTGTAGTCACATAATTTTATCATATTAGTGTTGTAATAGCTTTTTAAATCATATGTATCATTCATTTATTTGAGAAGAAATATAAATGATATCATGTGATTATCTTATCAAATCTGTATCTTTCATATTTTTTAAAAATAGTGCCTAAAAAATAAATAAAGTAGATTATCGAAGTGAGAAGATGGTCTAATCAATCCCACCTAGGAGACAA
Organism: Camellia granthamiana; assembly: GCA_036172215.1. Taxonomy (NCBI): domain Eukaryota; kingdom Viridiplantae; phylum Streptophyta; class Magnoliopsida; order Ericales; family Theaceae; genus Camellia; species Camellia granthamiana. Next base: position 99,835,505 of record CM069904.1, on the reverse strand, counting down.
ATTGGACTCTTAAAATAAAACAAGCTCTAGCATTGTGAATTGAAAATTTCAATAAACAAAATATTATTTTCTAATCACAATATATATAATCATCAGTAAATATTCTTCATAGAATTTAATTACAATCTTTCAAATATCAAAATAATTCCATTCACCTTGTTCGAAACCATTTATAAAATATTTGGCAGCCTAACTAATTGATAATAAAATAAAAATAAATATTAAAAATAAAACAAAGCAAAAAAGTTTTTACATTTTCTAATGTTACATCTTTTGCTTGCCCTCTCTTTGAGTCCTTGTATCACTAGAAGTGGATACATTCCACTTTTGCACTTTGTCATCACCAAAGCCAAGTTCACTTTTATCAAACCCCATCTATTACGTACCTATGTGTAGCTCGACTTTTTCGCACCCCCTTTCGGAAGTTTGAAACAAGCCCTACAGTTCGGACTCCCATGGTTCAGAATTTGATTCCACAAGTGCAATGCGAAATAGATTATCACCAAAGAGTCTAAATCCGACAAATCTTTTGAAAAATCGATTTTGAATCAAATTGCCAAAAATGGACTGCTTTTCCAGATACAGAGTCACCACCTAAATATTTTATTTTGTGGAAATTTAGGAAACTCATGACTCATGCCAAGGGCCACGTGTTCGTCATCACCAAGATTGTCTCGACTAAGGAACTTGGGTACGAGAGGGGAAGGTCATGAATTGAGCACCCCCGCTCGCCCGATCAAAGATCGACCTCTACTAATCATGATATGATTCTTATCAACATTATATGCTCTTGTTCCGGTTTGTTAGGCTAGCATTTACTATGTAATGCACACACACAAGTATAGACTAAATTATAAGAATTAGAACATCTCGAGTCATGTTTGCTTTGAAAATTGTTTCAAAATATGTACCACTTGAAAAAGTGATTGCATATGAACATTACTCAAATCATCCCAATCCAAGCAATAAGCCTTCATCCATAGGCATACAAGCAGTTTAGCACTTAAGCAATTAGCCCCATGGCAAACATGCTAGATATGGCAACAATCACACACATGTGATTATGCTAAAGCAAATAAAAGCTTATCTAGTACTCCAAGCCAAAACAAACAAAAGAGTTAGAAAAAAATGCATGATTCCTAACTATGCAATATGACTAATGCAACACATGCAATATGCGACTAATAGGCTCGGCTAATAAGCATGGTACATGAATCAATGAAATAGCATGCGGTCTAAGCATGCATTCAAAGAAGTATTAAACTAACAATGCAGTTAGAATGATGAACCGAGCCCCGGTGCATGCAATACGAATGGATGCAAACCTGAAGTATGCTAAACGAAACAAGATGTCCCTAAACTAACCATCATAAGCTAGTAAATAAAAGGGAGAAAGACGTGGGGTTGGAAGACATACACGTTATTATATTGCGCTGTCATGAAAGAGAGTCTGAATGAATAAACTAACTAACTAGCTAAGCTACTTAAGCTAAGCTAACTAATTAAGCTAAGCTAGGCTAATTAAAGGTAAGCTAATTAGGCTATTACAAACCGAAATGAATAAACTAGCTAGGCTACTTAACTAATTATTACAACAAATGAATTAACTATTCTAGTTAACTAATTAATTACAAAACAAAATTGAATAACTAATTTAACTAACTAATTAGTTACAACACTTATCAAAATTTATTAGCACAAAATTAACTAGCTACAACTAATTAATTACAACAAATATTTAATCTAAATATTTAAACTTTAAATAAACTCAGAATGTGAGGAATGATCATGCACGTGCTCGGTTTCCACCTGAAAAGACCACCATTTTGCTTTTGGAATGCCTCTGTTGCACAATAGAACACTGACACTACTGCTCACTTCGAGAACAGCTCTGCTTGGCCAAAGGAACACTCTGCTGAAATTTGCATCAGTGGACGACTGGCCACTACTGCCCAGTTCTCCTTGCTACAACAGAGGACAAACAGAACATATACAGGGTATTTCAAGGGTTTGTTTGTATAACTCACCCCTCCTTTTCATGAGCAAATCAAAGGATTGGTGAGTTGAAGCCACAAACCACCAACTCAAGCAATTTCATTGCATGATGGCTTGTGATTTAAAGTGTGCAATCTCAATGAATGCAACAAAATAAGACTCGTATCTCCTCCCTTCTATGAATTGATCAAGGGAAGTGGTGACCTTGGAAACTTAAACAATTTCATCACTAATGAGTATGAAATGCTTCAAGCTTTCATGTGTTCAATTAACGTCCGATTGAACACAACCAAATTCTTATCTTGCACTATTTTAGTCCCATTTTAATACTTCATTTTAGATTACCATCCATTCTTTAGTAAATTGAGTCTAAAGGGTGAATTTAAGTCCTCTAATGGAGTGAAGTACCAAATCAAGAGTTAACTTAAGACATGAAAGAGATGTCACGCCGTTGATAATGAACCCCTAAAACATTAAGCATGACAACCTCAATCTCATGCTTAAAAGAACAAGAGGCTTGAAACAACTCTCAAAGCAAAGAAAAACGCCAAGAAAGGAGGGAGGTTGAGAGATTATTAGTGCTGAAAATAAGTGAGAAAAGCATAAATAAATGCTATCAACTCAAATAAGATGGTATCTAAGGCCTAAAACACCAAGCTCATGAGGACAATTACACTACAAGCATGCAAAGCAAAGCTCAAATGCAACCATCAACCAAAAATAGTCCTAAAACAGTCTAAAAATAGTCCTAAAACATGTTGGAATTGAGCTAAAAAAAAGCTAGATTAATAAGCTAAAACATAGCACAAGCTAGGGTAGTAAGCAAGAGACAAGGAGGGGAGGTTAACCCCTCTAATTTTGGACTTAAAAAAGTGTTTTTAGCCAATGAAATAACTCTGAAATTCAATATTTAAAAGCTCACAAAAAGGTGACAACAAGGTGGGAAACACAAGGGCAAAGGCCTTGGAAGCTAGGTAGAAGGAATGGTGAGCCACCCCTCCACCTATATTGGCCTTAAACCACAAGTTTCAACCCAAAATTTCAGAGTTTAGACAGTCCAAAAATAGTACAAAAATGTGCTGGAATGAAGACAAAGGTAGCTAAAATAATAAGCTAAAACATGTAGCAATTTAAGCAAGTAAACAAGCCAAATGAGGGATGGCGAACCCCTCCATTTTTAGGACTTTAAAACCACTTTTTTAGCCTCTGAAAACCTCTGAAAATCAGTGTTAAAAAGCTCAAAAAATTTTGAGAAAAGAATGGAAAACACAAGGGCAAAAGCCTAGAGAATAAGGTTTAAGGAAGGGTGGTTAACCCATCCACCTTTCGTAGCTTTAAACCACAAGTTTTAGCCCATAAAACAGGTTTTAAATAGCTCAAAAAATAGTAGAAAAGATGGAAAACAAGTGGTGTAAAGATGGTACAAAAGCAAGAGAAGGTATACCTCTTGAAGATGAATGAACCCTTAAGTCATAAACCACCAATTTCACACTCTCAAGTGCTTCAAGAGCTCAAATTCAAGCTCAAATTATCTTATCAAGAAGTTCTCTAGGTTTGGTTTAGAGTGTTTAGGGATAGGCTATGCAAGTTGCAAGAGAGAGAGAGAGAATTGTTGAGAGAGAGGATCGTTGAGAGAGAGGATATTTTTCAAAATTATTTCCTCATTCCTAAATGTTTCTAACCTTGAAAGAAAGAAGAAAGGTCCTCTATATACAGAAAACATGAACCTTAGGTTGAAAATATCTAAAAAGGGATAGCTGGAACTTTGTGGAAACAGTTGGAGAAAATATATGAGTTTTACACTAGTGGCTGGCACATGACCGACTGGCCAGAAGTGTGCATTGCTGGCCATCAATGCTGGCCAGCCGGCCATCTCCCGACCACCTGCCGCCCATTAAAAATCTGTTTCTACGGCTAACTTCAAATGGGCATAACTCCTTCATTCGGACTCATTTTCAAGTCATTCTTTAGTCTAAATTGAAGCCCCATAAGTCTAGTTTCCAATGGTGGAAGCCTCACATCTAAATTCTAAGTATGCAAAGAGATATGCCTATTTTAGTGAAGGTTTCTCAGTTTTGGTCTTAATCGGATTGATGCCTAACTCCAAACAGTCATATCTCCCTCATCCGAACTCGGTTTTAGGAGATTCTTGAGTCTAAAATGAAGCCCCGGAAGTCCACTTTCCAATGGTAGTGGCATCAAAACTAAATTCTAAGTTTACAAAAAGATAGGCCTAATTTAGTGAGGCTGCCCAGTTCCCTCTTAACGGTTTTAAGCCCAACTTCTTCCTCGACTAGTTTTCTTCCCTCTCATCTTCAACAAGGGCGAGTTTCCTCATGAGGGAGTTTTTGCAGGCCAAGCCAGATGAGTTCCATGGTGGCCCCAAGCCTAAGAAAGCGGATGAATGGATCGAACAGACAGTGAAGACATTTGAGATGCTCCACATCGAAGACAGTGAGCTTAAAGTGACTCTTGCGAGTTACTACCTCAAGGAGGATACGGGCCAATGGTGGAAATACGTCAAGGGTCGAATAGAACCGACATGGGAAGCATTTGTAGTGGCTTTCCAAGACAAGTACCTACCTCCCACTACTAGGGAGAGGTTAAGGCAGGAGTTCCAAGGCCTTAAGCAACTCAATATGTCCGTGGCCCAGTTTGAAGCGGCCTTCTCCAATTTGTCCCGGAGTAGGTAGTGACGGAAGAGCATCGTTGCATTAAGTTTGAAAAGAAACTTAGAACCAAGATCTTGTTCCAGGTTGTCGGGAACATGATCCGGAACTATGATCGGCTTGTGGAAGTGGCAGCACACGTAGAGATTACTGTAGAGGCTGAAGAGGAGAGAATTCGGGGGGTCAAGGTCGAGGGGTCAAGGTCACAAGGGGACAATAGGCCTAACAAGAAGAGCAGAAATACCTTTTCATCCCAATCTCAACCACAACAGTCTAGATCTACCTTTCTCTTGCCTAGTGCGGGCCTGAGAAAGAGTGCACCGAGTGGGTTTTCTTGCTTCAAATGTGGCCAACCGGGTCACAAGGCTTTTGCATATCCATAGAAGGGAGGAGGACAGCAGATGTTGCCACCACCACCACCTAACCTATCTCAGAGTCAGTCTCAGAGTAGGAGGCAGGGGCCTACTTACTATCAGTGCGGTCAGTCAGGGCACATGAAGAGAGCTTGCCCGCAGTTGGGAGGCGTATCTGGCACATCAGGGTCGAGGCAGACTCAGAGCCACCAGCAGGCTCACTCAGTTCAGACTTTGCGAGTTAATCAGGAAGCCGCTTCGGCTCAGTCAGTGCAGTAGGCTTATACTCCGAGAGATAAGCAAGTTGATCAGAGGCCACAAGGGCGCGTGTATGCTGTTACCGCGCCAGAGCAGTTGCTGGGATCCTCAGTTGTGAGAGGTATTTTTGTGGTGTGTAACTCATTGGCTAACGTATTGATAGACACGGGTGCATCTCATTCATTCATATCTGCTGCATTCGCATCTGCATTGGGGTTAGAGGTGGCATGGTTAGCGTCTCCACTTAGAGTTGAGCCACCGGTTGGGGGTACAATTGACTTAGATCAGAGGTGTCATGGTTGTGAGATAAAGGTTGCTGAGCGTCGACTCCAGTTTGCCTTTGTGCTTCTAGACATGTCGAGTTTTGATGTTATTCTTGGCATGGATTGGTTGTCTTCGTATTGAGTAGTGATTGATTATCTCTCAAAGATAGATATAAAAATGAAGCTCTAGTTTTACTGTAAACCTCACACAAGAAAGATGGGCTTAAAACTATACGTCTCAGTGTATAATTTCTGAAAGAGGATGTAAACAAAAATTGAAGAACACTTCTCAGAGAATTTTTCAGAGAATAGATGTGAGTGATTATAGATCAAAGAATATTTTCTGGTTTTTTTTGTAACTTGTTTACATTAAAGGCTTTGGTATATATAATAAAACTTATAGCCGTTTATAGCCGCTGTATTCATTTCAATTTATAGCCGTTGTATTCATTTGAATATCTTCCACTCCATCATTACAAATTTGAATATCTTCCACTTGAACCTTTTGAACCGTTTGAACTGTTGTTGTGCTGGGCTATTTGAACCTCTGTTTTGGGCTGTTTGAACTCCTGATTTAATCGAATATTAAATACATTCTAACAACATTTAGGATAAAGGTTTAGGTGAGAAATAATGGGACAAAATAAATTTTGATTCTATTTTTCTCTTTCAAATAAATTAAAAATAATTAAATAAATCATCAAAATAAATGTTGATTCTATTTTTCTCTTTCAAATAAATCATCAAAATAAATTTTGATTCTATTTTTCTCTTCCAAATAAATTAAAATAATTAAATAAATCATCAAAATAAATTTCGATTCTATTTTTCTCTTCTAAATAAATTAAAATATAATTAAATAAATCATCAAAATAAATAAGTCTAACAACCCCTTACTGCTCCATGGACGCCCTCCCAAAAAACTTCATAATTAGCCTGGCCGACCATCGACTGCTGGACTTCTGGCGGAAAAATCTGTCGAGCGAACTCGACTGTTACATTTGGGTTGCGGATAATTGAATCCGTTTCCGTCATCTTTTTGTTCCCAACAAAGATTGATAAACTCAATGGGTGCGGTGGCCCACTGGTTTCTCCTCTCGAACGAGGGGAGTTACCTTGTTGCTGTTTCTCCTTCCTGGGTGACTTACTTCGACGACGTAGGGAGTGGCGCCTCTCACGCTCCCCCGACATCCTACTCCTCGTGCGCGTAGGCTCGCCACCTCGATTCATCTTTGCGTCCAGTTTCGCCAGTGTCCTACCCCCCTCTGCTGTTGAAGAATAGTCTTCTTGCCATCCACATTCATCCACATTGTTGAAGAATAGGCTCGACACACTACTTTTTTCCCTCTTACAGTTTGTTGGATTTGAATGCGAAAATGGCACCTAAACACACGCAGCCCCCACCCCATTTATTCATTACGGGTGCAGCACTCCCGAGGCGTTCTCTTTAATGCTCTGCGACCGATATTCGGCGGTCCAGTTCATTCATTAGCTGGGGCAAGGGTAGATTCATCAATCTTTTCGGCTAAATTTCAAAGCTTTGCGCCGCTAAGTTGATGTGCCCTAGCCCATCCAAGAACCACCGGTATTTGGCGGTCCAGTTCATTCATTAGCTGGGGCAAGGGTAGATTCATCAATATACTTAGCTAAATTTCAAAGCTTTGCATCACTAAGTTGGGCCCCAGCCAATCTATGAACCACCGATATTCGGCGGTCCAATTCATTCATTAGCTGAGACAAGGGCAAATTCGTTAATCTACTCGGCTAAATTTCAAAGCTTTGCGCCACTAAGTTGATGTGCCCCAGCCAATCCATGAACCACCAGTATTCGGCGGTCCAGTTCATTCATTAGCTGGGGCAAGGGCAGATTCATCAATCTACTCGGCTAAATTTCAAAGCTTTGCGCCGCTAAGTTGATGTGCCCCAGCCAATCCATGAACCACTGATATTCGGCGATCCAGTTCATTCATTAGCTGAGGCAAGGGCAGATTCTTTAATTTATTCAGCTAAATTTCAAGGCTTTGCACTGCTAAGTTGTGCCCCAGCCAATCCATGAACCACAGATATTCGGTGGTCTAGTTTATTCATTAGCTGAGGCAAGGGCAGCTTCATTAATTTATTCGGCTAAATTGCAAAGATACGCAGTTATTTTATTAGATGTTTAATTTACTCATTTCATGATCTTACACCCTACGAAATCATTAACTAGCACATACAGCAGACAAAAAGGCAAAGGAAATTTTCATTAATAAATTGAGTATAGATAGTAGTCATTTTACACATGAAAATTACCCTACATTTAATTTCTAACCAAAATAAATAAACAAAAATCTATCAACAAAAATCTACAAAAAACTACGCACGCAAGATGCCTAACAAAAATCAAAATCACACTCTAGTCAATCTTCAGAGTCAGATTCCAGTGGCTCAATGTCCACCTGCTCGTATGTAATCGGCTGTGCCAATGTCACATTAGCGACAGTGAGGGCTCTGAGCCAACCGTGTTTGAATCCCAGATTCTTGAACTTGGGTACTTCCTCCACGTAGTTCTCCAAGGCAGTGTCCTTTCCAGCCTGGAATGCTTTGGAAATCTCAGAGTCGGCTATTTCCTTTGCCTTTTTTGATGCTTCCAAGTCAGCTTCCAGTTTGGAAATCACCTCCTTGGCTAACTTGAGCGCGTCTTCGCTTGCGTTTTCCCTCTCTTCAGCGGCCAACCTGAGTTGGTCGAAACTCTTGGCCTTTTCTGCCTCGACGTCGGCCCTCACACGTTCTTCTGCCACTTTCATCACCTCGGACTCGGCTCTTAGAGAGGACTCCATGGCCTTGCTCTTTTCATTTTTAACTTTGGCTGTGAGAAAGCCGATTTGTTTAATAGCATCATGTTGACGGTGGCCAATCTCAGCTATCCTGCCCACCGTCTGCAAAATAAGGAATTCGAGTTAAATAAAAATAAATAAATAAATATAGGTGGAAGACTGCAGACAAGGCTCAAGTCATGTACCAATAGGGCCGATTGAGCGGCTAATGCTATTGACAGCAAATCCGGCTCCGCCCAAAAGGTTTCTTTGTCAATCGGCGGAAAAATTGAAGAGGCCATGCTTAAGGCCACAGCAGGGTCTTTCATAGCTGATGCATCACAAGCAATCGGCACGTTCTTTATCCTTGGTTGAACGATAAACTGCACAACCAAGTCTGACTCCTCTATGTGCGGCCGTTTATCGGTTAGGTTTTCTGCAGAGTCGGCTTCGTGCTCGGCAGGACGCTTTTCCCCCCTCTGCTCGGCCTCCTGATTGCCCTGTTGGTCAAAAATGTGCTCCGTTTTAGCTGTATCAATCTGAACTGTCTCTTCCACAAGAGAAGGTGGAGAAGATAATCACAGCAACAGGTAAAGGTTCAGATTTGTTGGTCTCGGCTCTCCTCCGGGCAGCCATCCTCTTGGCGTTTTTCCTCTTGGCCATTTGCGTGAGCGACTCCCCAGCCATGTTCTCAAGATATGCGCCGGAAGGTCCCCTAAGTCGGTAAAAACATCTTCAAATGAGACATCCACTCGGCCTGAAGTGGATGGAGAGTTGGATGGATTAAGGCCGGCTTCCTCAAAAGCCAAATTCAGAGCCTCATCAACTTCCTCCTCGAGATTATCGGATCTGTCCAAGGTGGACTGATTCGGCTGCTCAGCGACTTCTTCGGCTACTTGTTCGTCCACCAGCTCTAAATCTGAAGCTTCCAAACCAATTTGCCCAAGGTTTTTGAAGTTCGGGAAAATAAGCGTCGTAAGCTGCTGTTCGCCTCTTGGAATCGGAATGTTATCTGCGGCCGAAAATGTAGAGTAAGTCGGCTTGTATCTCATAAGTATATGGGTCGCCATCCCTTGCTTTTGGAGGTTTGGAAGGCCAAAGAACTGGAGTGCGGTTTTGATTTGCGCAAGTACAGCGTCGTCGACCGAGACCAGAACTTTCTTCAGATCGTTGCCTGCATAAATAAAACGGTAAGTGCATAGAATCTAAGTCGGGTAAATATATAACAAATACACATGGAAGACTATGCGGCCACCTGGTTCGCCTTTTCATTTAGGCACGGGATCTAGGTGATCTTCGCCCTCGCCGAATTCCTAGTTGCCGCGGACAACGACCATGACATCGTCAACACGCTTGCTAAAGCTGGCAAGCATAGTCACCAAATGATGGTCAATGTCCTTGGCCTTGAGGAAGTAGCGCCCCTGCCGGCCAAAGGATTTGGCCAAGGCATAGCAATGCCGAATAGCGAGGATTCCAAGATTGAGCCTAAGGCGTCGGTTTAGTTCTACAATATCCATTATGATTCAGTAAAAATTTATGTTAGGTTGAGAAGGGATTAGACCCCAGTGACAAAGGACGGCCCTTAAAAACGGGTGAAGGGAGAAATGGACTCCGCCCTCGGTAATGGACAGGAGAGGAAAGATGATTGTACTCTCATCGGTCCTCTCTATGAGTGCTCTAGAGAATTGTAGCCCTTCACAAATCTCATAGAACCGGCCCAGTTCACACTCATATAGGTGATTTTTATGAAAAGTATCCTGCCATACTCCACTAGGTTTATCTAGATATAAGAATCATTAAAATTTTACTTAACCTCAAACGCTGCAGACATCACTATTTCATCATAGAAATGGGTAGGAGCTTGACTCCCCAATGATCCTTATGAGTCATTCATAACTCGGTTGTCCCTTTGAACCTAGATCTTGGGATCTCCAGTCAACTAGGTTGGGTTGCCGTTGTGGTAACTCTTATTTAATAGGCTTTAGCCCCATTCCCCTCGATGAATTCTCAACTAGCTCTCTTGCTAACCCTTTGGTTAGTGGATCCGCTAGGTTGTCTTTAGACTTCACATATTCAATGGAGATAATTCCATTAGAGAGTAGTTGTTTTACGGTATTATGTCGACGACGAATGTGTCATGACTTGCCGTTATACATATTGCTCTGTGCTCTACCTATTGCTGATTGACTATCACAATGTATGCATATAGCAGGCACCGATTTTGGCCACATTGGAATATCTTCAAGGAAGTGGCGAAGCCATTCTGCTTCTTCCCCTGCTTTGTTTAAAGCTATGAATTCTGATTCCATAGTAGACCTAGCAATGCAAGTCTGTTTGGAAGATTTCCAATATACAATCGCCCCACCAAGAGTAAAGACATACCCACTGGTGGACTTTGAGTCTCTAGTATCCGATATCCAATTTGCATCACAGTATCCTTCAAGTACTGCTGAATATCTAGTATAATTAAGCCCAATGTTACGAGTAAATCAGAAATATCTAAGAACCCTTGTAATAGCTTTCCAGTGTTCTACTCATGGATTACTCGTATATCTACTTAATTTACTTACTGCATAAGCTATATCTGGGCGAGTGTAGTTCATCAAGTACATTAAGCTTCCAATAATTTGGGCATACTCTAACTGAGAAATACTTTCCTGTACATTCTTAAATAGAAACAAATTAACATCTACAGGTGTTCTAGCAAGATGATCATCATCTTTGCTAAATTTATCAAGTATTTTCTTAATGTAATGAGATTGTGACAAAGCATAACCTTCTGATGTTTTGGTAATTTTCATACCAAGAATTACATCAGCAAAGCCCATGTCCTTCATGTCAAAATGTTTATTCAACATTTTCTTAGTAGTTTTAATCATATCATTATTATTATCTATGATGAGCATATCATATACATAAAGACTTACAATGACATAACCTTTGTCTGTGTTTTTAATATAAACACATTTGTCAAACTCATTAATTTTAAATCCATTTGACATCATTGCCTTGTCAAATTTCTCATGCCACTGCTTTGGCGCTTGTTTTAAACCATTTAATGATTTAACCAATTTACACACTTTCTTTTCTTTTCCTGGAACAAAAAAACCTTCTGGTTGTTCCATGTAAATTTCTTCATCTAACTCACCATTTAAGAAAGCAATTTTCACATCCATTTGATGAATTTCTAGATTATACAAAGACACAATAGCAATTAGTATTCTAATGGATGTTATTCTAGTAACCGGTGAGTATGTGTCAAAGTAATCAAGACTTTCTTTTTGTCTAAAACCTTTGACCACAAGTCTTGCCTTGTATTTGTCAATTGATCGATCCGCTTTCAATTTTCTTTTGAAAATCCACTTGTACCCAAGAGGTTTACAACCTGGTGGCAAGTCCACTAATTCCCAAGTGTGATTTTGCAAGACGGATTCAACTTCACTGTTGACAGCTTCTTTCTATAAAGCAGTCTCAGGACTGGACATAGCCTCTTTAAAAGTTAAATGCTCATTTTCTAACAAAAATGTTAGGAAATCTGGACCAAAAGATTTTGAGGTTCTAGCACGTTTACTACGCCTAAGTTCCTCTTCCTCATTTTGATCTAATTCTTGCTCTTGTTCTTGATCATGTTCTTGATTCTGACTAGTAATAGCATCATGAGATCTTTTATTATTACTAGTCTCTTGTCCAGTCTTATTTGGAAATACATGTTCAAAGAAAGATGCATTTCGAGACTCTATAATAGTATTTACATGCATTTCGGTATGTTCTGATTTATGAATCAAAAACCAATATGCACTACTATTCTTGGCATAACCAATGAAAATGCAATCAATGGTTTTAGGACCTATCTTAGTCTTTTTAGGACTAGGAATAGCCACTTTAGCCAAACATCCCCATACTTTTAAGTATTTGTAGGATGGTACTCTCCCGTGCCACAATTCATAAGGTGTTTGATTTACTTTCTTTCGGGGGACTTTATTTAAAATATAATTAGCATAAACTATTGCTTCCCTCCACAAGTTCTGAGGTAATCCAGAACTTATTAACATGGCATTCATCATTTCTTTTAAAGTTCTATTTTTCCTTTCAGCAATTCCATTTTGCTGAGGTGAGTAAGGAGCGGTGGTTTGATGAATTATTCCATATTCTTTACAAAACTCACCAAAAGGTGATTCATATTCACCACCTCTATCACTTTTTAGTTTTTTGATTTTCTTACCAAGTTGATTTTCAACTTCATTCTTATATTGAATGAAAGTTTCCAAAGCTTCATCCTTGGTTCGAATTAAATAAACATAACTATATCTAGTATAGTCATCTATAAAAGTGATAAAATATTTTTTTCCCACCACTAGTTTGAATTGATTTAAAATCACAAATGTCACTATGAATTAATTCAAGTGGTTCCGTACTTCTTTCAATTGAATGAAAAGAAGTTTTGGATAATTTTGCCTCAACTCAAGTTTCACATTTATGATTTGAATCAATGTCAAATTTAGGTAAACATTCCATATTAATTAATCTACGTAAAGATCCATAATTAACATGTCCTAGTCTACCATGCCATAAAGTTGAAGACTCAAGCAAGTAAGAAGAATATGTATTTTTATTAATAACTGAGGGTACAATGGTCATAACATTCATCTTGAAAAGGCCATCAAACATGTAACCTTTTCCTACATACATCCCATTCTTAGTAAGTACAAATTATCACTCTCAAACACTAGCCTAAACCCATTCTTACTCAACAAAGATCCGGAAACAAGATTCTTGCGAATGTCCAGTACATGCAGCACATTGTTGAGAGTGAGTTCCTTTCCAGATGTCATCTTTAGAACAATCTTCCCTTGTCCTTCAACTTTGGAAGTTGAGGAGTTGTCCATAAAAAGTTGTTCACCGTTGTTCACTGTAGAATAAGATGTGAATATATTTTTGTCGGCACAAATGTGGCGAGTAGCACCAGTGTCCACCCACCATCTTTAGGATTTCTGACAAGATTTGCTTGGAAAACAACTGCAAAAAGATTGATGTCATCTACACTATTGGAAATATTGTCCACTTCAGTCATATGGGCTTGAGCAGGCTTCTTGCTTGTTCTTCTTTTGCTTTTGCCTTTGCTACGGCAATCTTTGGCCCGATGTCCCTCTTTGTCACAGATGTAACATTTGCCATTAAACTTATACTTTTTAGTTCTCGCCCCCTTTAGAGCCTTGTGATTAACTTTCTCCAGAAAACTTCCGTTTCTTTGCTTTTGGAGTATGTTCCTCCACATTTGCCTTAGACTCCATAGGATGCATACCAGCCCACTTTTTAGAATTGCAGTTGTCCTCCTCAATCCTCAAACGCACAATTAATTCTTCTAAACACATTTCTTTGTGCTTGTGTTTGAGGTAGTTCTTGAAATCCTTCCAGCTTTGTGGTAATTTCTCAATTAAGGCTACAACTTGGAAGGATTCACTGAGAGACATGCCTTCTGCGTGAATGTCATGCAGAATGAGTGGGAGATCTTGAACTTGGCTGATCATAGTCTTAGAATCAACCATCACAAAGTCCAAGAATTTGCCAACCACAAATTTCTTTCAGCCAGCATCTTTCATTTTGTACTTTTTCTCCAAAGACTCCCAAAGTTCCTTTACTGTCTTGATAGGACTGTAGACGTTATATAATGTGTTGTCAAGTTCATTCAAGATGTAATTCCGACAAAGGAAATCAGCATGTTTCCAGGCATCGACCTCAGCAACCACTTGTCGGTTGGTTTCATCCTCTGTCAAAATAGGAGCATCCTCGCAGAAAAAGCGTGCCAGGTTGAGAGTATTAAGATAGAACAACATTTTCTATTGCCATCTTTTAAAATCAGTTCCAAAGAACTTCTCTGGCTTCTCACCATGATTTACCGGTACGGTTACAACAGGAGAGGGGGTTGGTGCAATTGTAGCCACCACACTAGTACTTGTTTGGGCATTAGTTTCAGTAGCCATGAATTCTAAATTATAAAACAAAATTATAATTAGAATTTATACTACACAGAAAATTAATCCAAATTACATAATTAAATTCTGTAAAAATAAAAGAAACAAGAATGTAACTTTTATTTTTCAATTAATTTGGAAATAAAATAAAATTTTATTTAACCTAATTGATTCCACACAAAAAATTAAATTTATGTAACACGAATTTATTTTAAATTAATAAACACTCATAAATTATTTAAGAAAACCAAAATTAATTTCTGACAAATTTCACAAATAAATATTCTGAATTGTTAATGACACCAGTATATTACTACTAGTTGTCAAAGAAAATAGACAATATATTACTACTATCTGTCAAACAGTATATTACTACTATTTGTTTTCCAACCAGAATATTATTTTGTAAAATCACAGAAAATAATTTCTGTAAGAAGAAGAAAGAAGAAAGGAAATAAACGAAAAATTCTGTAAACCGAATAATTCGAATCTGTCTTAAGATTGTTGGAACAATCTTCTGTGTACAATAAATAAATCCAAACAAAATCAAACAAATAAAATAAATAATGTACCAAATTTATTTTAATCGAGCTAAATGAATATTTAAAGACCAAGTCGAGTGTGTGACACTCTATTCTTAAGACAGATTCGCCCCGCTACGGTACTTACGGTTATGTGGCGTCTATCTCCCAAGATACAATGATCTTCAATAATTTGTAGTAGCACGTCAAACAAATTTGTCTGGCGAACTAAAACCTAGTGTTCTATAACTCTCTGAAATTTTTCCTAAAATAATATGAAGAATAAAGGATGCAAGAGAGCAAAATGAAGGCAAGAAAAATGAATTTTCGGAATGAGAGACTGCTGGAAAATGGCATGCTATTTATAGACTTGAACAGGTTCAATAATTCAAACTGAACAGATGGAATTTGAATCCAACAGGTGCAATATTTAAACTGAACAGATACAACACTGTTTCAACAGATAACTGCTAGGCAGTTAAATCTGTTGAAACTGCAGTAGTTTAAAAACCTGTCTGGAACATTTTGAATCTGTCTGGCAGTTTGAAACTGTCCGAAAAATTGAATCTGATGAACCTTAGTTTGAATCTGTTCAATCTGCCTAATAGATATGCAACTACTTTGAACAGATGCAGTTCAAAAAACTGGACAAATCTCCAGAACTGCTGGACAGATTTGAATCTGTCTGGGCAGTTTTGTAACTGTTTAACAGATGGGAAATTTAGTGGAATTCGGATATGAAAAGAGGCACAAATATTAGACAAAAATTTGAATTTCAAATTCAAATTTGGAATTAAATTCCTGCAATAATTTTTGAAAAAATTCAAAAGAATTTTGTTCAAAAAATTAATATTAGAACCGACCCGACCCACAACCTACACCTGTGCCCGACAGCGTGCGTGGTGGTTTGGGCTAAGGTTTTATTTGTCCATAACTCCTCCCTTCTACAAACTTGGAGTGCCTCTTAAGGCCCAACCCAAGTATTATACTCTAGAGATTATATACCCACAAAATCTCTCTTAAAGTTTCAATGTGGGACAACCCATTTCAAGAAACTCACATTTACTTCTTTAAATTTCCCATTCCGCGAACTCGAAAACGACATCAACTTCCCATTCACTCATAAATAGTTTTGGCGAACCGTCTTTATCGTGTGACTCGCCATGTAGCAAGGAACACGTTACCTTTTTGGACCCACCCCAAAAGAAGTTTGGGGCCCACTCAATTTTGGGCTCAAAGTTGGCCCAAAATAAACCTTTATAAAACCAATTTTCCAACATTTTCATCCTTGGATTTTACAAGCCCTTCACAAGGCAAGTACATGTGGTAAAAACAAACTTACAAAAGTGCAGTAAAATATTTTGATCAAAAGCCTCACCGTGAAGTCGTCAACCCTCTCCTACAGTCCTCACACTAACATATAGCATGTAATGATCATTTTAGAATCAAAATTTGCAGGCACCAAGGCTTGTATTAGAACATCATATAAGAAAAATTGGTACATATGTAATCGAACACTTCAATTTTGGTATCCTAATTTCCATCAAGAGGAAGTAAGGGTGATGTTGATATATTAAATACTCCTAGCCATAGTTGTCAAATCGGGATTCGTATCGTGAATTGAAATGGCCTCGTATCGAATTGTGAATTGAATCGAATCATGAATTGTAAAGATTCAGTCACCTTTTTTAAATTACTTAAAAACATATATCTACACGTTTAGATGTTAAATATATATTATAAATATGAAATAATTAGACTTAAATCAATGAAAATATTATTTTGAATGATAATCACGTCGTTTAATAGGTAAGAAGTTAACAAAAGTTCCTATGTAAGATCATTATCTTACCTTTTTTCTTTTTTAGATATTTCTTTTCAACCATTCTTAATAAAGATAATAACCAAATAGACAAATTATCAATTTTCTAGGTAACAATAATTAACAATAATATTGATATTTGGATAATAAGTATACATACTTTTCTAAGTCACAATGAGCAAATAATAAGAAAAAATTATTTACAATCTTTTATTTTAAAGCCTAAAACATTTAAAAATGTATAACTGACCTTACACATGTAATATTCAATTTAATAAAATAGCAATAGATAATTTATACTGTAACTTTAATCTTAAACATCTTTAGAAGATATATTACGTTTTTTAGGAGGGGAAATGAGAAGAAAGGTTAAAAATATTTGGGTCTGACTGAATTTAATTGGATTCTATTAAAAACTCCCTGATCACTAAAATAACAATAAATCAAGTATATGTGTTGGTTATCTTGGTATTAAATGCTATAAGAAGTTATATTATGTCATTTTCACTAAAAAGATGGAGAGAAAAAAATCAAAAATACGTCGGACACAATAATTTTAAAAATAACATGAATCGTAAAAAGTGAATCGAATCGTGAATTGATTGTGAATCGTGCGATTCACTTCCAAAATAGATTCACCATAAATTCGTATCAGTTTTGCAAAAATTGGGAATCGAATCGTGAATCATAAAATTTTGATAACAGATAACATATTCCACTAGTAAGAGCATCTACATCAAACACATCAAATCCCTTTCTTAGCTATTCTATCAAGAAAATTCACTAAACAAATACTCCATCAAGCTAGCCTTTCCAATTACCAAATTTGTTGAGGCTCAAATCCTCTCCACAAATAGCTAGCCATCAAGCCTCAACAAATATATTTAAATAATAAAATATTAGACTATCATTACACAACTATTTTTTTGAAATTTAATTTTGTTCACATATTTGATAAGTGTATAAGCCAACCAACTTTTTTATTACTTAAACTAATTGGATATTTTAAATGGTTATGTGTATGAACAAAATAGTTTTTCTTGTACAAAATTGTAAGCATACTGAAAAACAAAGAATAAATTGAAAAAAAAAATTATATTGAAGTGGATAAAAAATAGAGATGAAGTGATATTATTTATATTAGAAAGATATTCAAAAAAACACACATTGAAAATGTGTCTATTTAAAAATATTTGATTAAAAGTTGAACTATTGAAAAATGTTAGTTTAAAAAATGACTGTTAGAAAAAAAAAACTAAAGAAATAAGAAAATAAAAATATTTAAATAGAATAGAAAAATAATGGAGAGTTTAATGGAGGATGTATTTAAAAAAGTGAATAGCTAAAATAGAAAAGTAACTTTTTAGTTAAAATTTGACTAAAAATTTGACTATTTTGATAAAGATGCTCTAAGATATTTAGGTTCCAGCCAAGTAAAATCTTAAACAACTAGCAAATAGCAAGACTACTCCTGTACGCATGCACACACACTTCCCACATCACCGCCCTATATAGTACACTTCCTTACCACATCTTCAAGGCTTATGTCCAAATAGAACATCAAAAAAACCACAACAATAGGGCATCCTTACCATTGCCAAAAATGACATTGAAGTTGAAGTTGACCATGATTATTGAGTTATTGCAAAGGATGAAAATTAGAAGATACAGAGAAATAGAGAAAGTATCAAACCAACATCCCAAACTGTCACGGAAACACCAATTAGGGATTTTGGGTGCGTTTTACATCATATCTTAGATTTCAGAAGTGAGCAGGAATACTCCAAGAATAATGCGTGGAATAATCCAAGAATGGATTTGAGAATAACAAAAGTGATGTAAGCGGTGATTTGAGAAGGATGTCTCACCATCATGAATTTCCTAAATGATTCAATGGTTTGAGTGTAACTTTGAAAGTAGTGGTAATACTTGGAACATAACAAGAACTTTGCTGCTTCAAATAAATATTTTCTATGATAATAGCACCATGAATTGCACATAGCAAAGCCATGCTCAATACACCTGCAACTCCCATCATACGAAATGTTTTGAAAGCCCAATTATGAAACCCTTGAAAAAATAGGATGAATCGGAATACAGATGCTTACGTCAAAGCTGGGTGCAAAAAACCAACCAGACTGACCTAGTAGTAGTTTCACCTTGGCCCAGAAGGACCAATTGTTCCTAGCTTCTATCACAACATTGGCCCTGTTTAGTAAAGCTGTGGGAAAGTGCTTATAACTTATGCCTAAACAGCTTATAGCTTATAACTATGAACATAAGCTGATTTCTGACTTATAAATTAAGCATCTCCTACCCTACTTAAAGAATAAGCTGATTTCTGACTTCCAAAAAACTATAAGCTATAAGCTATAAGCTAAACCAAACACATCAAAATAGCTTAAATTAAGCTGAAAGCTGAAATAAGCAGCTTTTAAGCTGCACCAAACAGTCACATTAGATCGGCCAGCCTTATTACGCATACCTCAAAAGAACTAGCTATTGGCCTAATCTCAGTATTACAGGTCCAGGGTAAAATCAGTTCTCTTTTCTGTTGATCCAATGAACAACCTCAACAAACAGCAATAATTTTAGTACAATTCTGGCCTCTACCAATTTATAAATCCTAAATGAAAGATAAGATCATTTCTATGCATAGATACTGAGTTCATAATCACCCTCAAACATTTGATGATAAAACCTGAGTGACCACCTAACAAAAATTGCACCAAAAAAATGCATAAAAAGATTTATTATTATTATTATTATTTTAAATTTTCAAATGTTTTGTTTCCAAAGCACACACCCAAAAAAAAAAAAAATGAAAAACCAACCAAACAGACCCAATCCTTCTTCTTTCTTTATCCTCTGGTGCAAAATTTGGTAATCAGCTAACATAGAGCATCATGAAATACAGGCAATTGGATACTATTATCTAGTGAAGAACAAATAGAAGAAAACAATTTCTATACTTGTATAGCCACAAAAATCTCATAAATTGGTTTGAATTGACCAAAAATGGATCTAAAAATCAAAGATAGGAAAAGGGTATCGAGTAACAGAACAAATAATTGAAACCCATGTAAGAAAGAGAGAGAAAGAAAGAACGAGAGAAACCCTTTAAATATAAATGTATATGGATTGTATAATTATTTTTCTTCTGTCTCTTCTTTTTCTCTCGTTAAAATCTTAAAATCAAATAAGAGAATGGTGGAGGAGATGAATTACAATCAAATTGATTAGGGAATCATACTGGCCAACACTTAAATATAAATGTATGTGGATTATACAATTATTTTTCTTCTATCTCTTCTTTTTCTCGTTAAAATCTTAAAATCAGATAAGAGAATGGTGGAGGAGATGAATATGGTATCTACTACAGTGATTAGTGATGGTTGTAACTATGAATTTAATTAGAGAAAATGATAGAAATGATGATGGTAGTGGGGAAGTGACCGTGGTAGATATGGGGTAAGGTTGTAGTGATGGGGTTGGCAAGTGGCTGCAGTTATAGTAGTTGTGGAGGCATGGCGAGGGAATAAACGTGACATCTGAGTGAAATGAGGGGTTAGGGTGGCAACTAAGGAAGGAAAATGGTTGGAAAGTGACAATTGAAAGGGACAAATTGCAAGACATATTTTGAATCATAGTATAAATAAATATTCAATTCATAACATTTAACTTGTTGAATTTTCGTTTGGGATGTGGGTTGACTTTTTGAATTTTCGGCTATTTTAGTTTAGGGCTAAAAAGTCTCATTTGGGATGAGCTTTTTGATTTTTTTGACTTTTGAAAGAGAAAAAATAAAATGATTATGGCTTGGATATGACATTTTGTCTTATTGACTTTTTAACCTATTTTGTCTTTTTGTGACTATTTTAATCCAAACCATTTATGCCAAACGAAGCCTTAGAAAGATGTTGATAAAAAATTAAAATCCCATTATTAGAGATCAACTTAAGCTTGTTAGACTATCTCCAATGATTACTCAAATCTTTCATCAAATTTGAATTTGATGAAAAATGAGTTCTTTTCCTGCTCCAACAATTGTCATCAAATAGGTATGAGAATTTCACTTTTCTTTCATCAAACTGAGGGCAAATGTGCATTTCATCAAATCATTGTTCATTGCCATTGCCGAATGTTCCCCCAGATGTCCTCCCGGATGACCATCTTAAGGCAAAAAAAAATAAAAAAAATTTACACTGGCCGGTCGACCAGGCGGACATCCGCCTGGTGGACCGATGTTATGATGAAACTCCAAAATCTTCCGTTGGAGCACTTGATATTAAAGGAAACTTTTATTCAAATTTTTATTCAAATTTGATGAAAAAATTAATGTACCGTTAGAGATACTCTTAGACATGGATGATTAAGGCCGAATTGGACATCAGTGAGGCCGTTAATTAGAATCTTTTAACTTCACTTGCTGGTCAAACTGTATACTTTATGTGTGTTGAATGTCAATCAGGTTGTACCTAGTCGGAGCATAAAATGGACAAAAAGACAGAATTTTGAGAGAGTTGACTTTCTCGCACGTGCGTTGACTTTTTCTGGGAAAGTCAAACCGACGTTTTAAACCTGTTTGGAAGTGAGTAGAAGTATAAAAAGAAAAGGAAAAGGATTTTCTAGGGTTCTGAAATTGTTTTGACCTAAAGAGAGAGGCTAGCGTTTGGAAGAGAAGAAAAACAAAAGCTTCAAGGATGTCTCCCATGGTGGTTCCTTCTCTATCTTTCTCATTCCACTCCTCCATGATTGGCTAGTCTCATTTTCTAGGGTTTTGATGAAACCCTAGCCATGTAATTATTTTGTTTTCTTTTTGATTTTTAATTATATAAAGGTTTGAACAATTGTATGGTGATTTAGAAGTTCATATATTTATTTTTCATTATCTCTTTGAATATTTGACTTTCTGTGATTGTTGAATGTTATCCATACATGTGTTTTCTATTCCTTCACATTCAAGGTATGAGACGAACCATGCTACGAGGAACGAGTCGTATCACTACCTTAGTTTAGAGTGAACGATTCGTATTACTTGAGATGGTTCATGCTCGTACATTGAATGTGATGATCTTCTTGTTAAATGCTTTGAGCTTGTAGCTGCGAAGCATTAATCCGTTCAAACCATAGCATAATTGATTTCAATTGGAAACCCTAATTATGAGGTTAGTGGTTAATTCTCTGCCCTAGGATTTTTCCCCAATTCAGTAAACCCAATTTCATTTATTATTGATAATTTAATTCCTTAGTTTAATTTATCCGTTATTAAGTTAGGTTATAAACAACCAATCTTTTTATCAAAATTAATTTAGGAATTTGACAATTAAATTAGTTTAATTTCACAATAGTCCCTGTGGATCGATACCTGGACTTACCATTATTCTAATAGAATTTGGTATAGTTTAGTGATTATATTTGGTGTGTTAAACGACCCATCAAATTTTGGTACCGTTGTCGGGGACTTCTGGCGAAATTAGTTAATTTCAAGTTACATTATTATTTTAATTTTTAGTTTAGGATTTTATACTTTTGGTGTTGCTAAGTGTGCAGAGTGTTTGAAATTGGAGCTATCATTGAAGTGCAAGCGGAGCGCAGTCGAGCTCAAAAAAAAAAAAAAAAAAACCACAGCACCAAAGTGAGTAAACAGAAGCAAGCACTCACAAGCAAAGCACTAAAGTGCTAAAACGAAAGTCAAAGCTCAATTGGGGGTTGGAGACAACGTCTACACACCAAGCACCCGCAAAACGAGTGAAGCGTTTTCGTTAAACCGCTGTGAGTATTTCTCTTTTAGCATTCTGCTTTCGTTACTTAGTGCACCGAGTCGAACTTATTGTGTGTGTGTGGGTAGTGTATGCACGGGCGTCATTCTTGTCGCCCTGAATTGTGGTGTTTGGACCGTGAACTAGAAAGGACCCTTAGGAGACTTAAGGCTTCTGCTCGTGTTCCTAGGCTTGAGTATTCATATTCATACATTGAGCAATTAGAGATGGCAAATCCTAATGTCCCGAATGTGCCCAACCGGACACTTAAGGATTACTTTACACCCACTGCATATACATCACCATCACGCATCCAATTACCCAACACCACTGCTACTCATTACGAGATTAAGTCCAGCACCATACAAATGCTCCCATCATTCCATGGACTAACTCATGATGACCCTTATAAGCATTTAAATGAATTTCTGGAAATTTGCTCGACAGTAAGGATCCAGAATTTCACAAATGAGGCCTTAATGTTGCGATTGTTTCCATTCTCGTTAAAGGATAAAGCCAAACACTGGCTAAATTCTTTACCTGCTAATTCAATCACAACTTGGGACCAATTACAGCAACGGTTCTTGGAGAAGTACTTTCCCATAGGTAAAACCAACCAACTTAGGCGAGCCATCATAAACTTTGCTCAAATGGATGGCAAGCAATTCCATGAGACGTGGGAAAGACTTCGAGACCTTCTCCAACAGTGTCCCCACCACCAAGTGCCTGATTGGCAACTTGTTCAAACATTCTATTATGGCTTAACTGAGCCACACCGCCAAATGGTGGATTCGTCTTGTGGTGGGACATTTATGTCTAAAAATGATGCCGAGGCATGGTAATTGTTTGAGAACTTAAGTGATAATTCCCTTCACCATGCCTCCGCAGCCCGTCAAGTTCGGCAACCCGTAGTTGGAGCCCCGAAAAGAGGGGGCATTTATGAGGTCGGGCAAAACCTAGAGTTAGCCCAACAAGTACAGGCACTGTCCTGCAAGATAGACCACTTATTAGCTATGGGACATGCCCCTACCCAGCAAGATCAGCCTCAATTCCGTGAGGCATGTGTTATATGTGTGAGCCCTGCTCATGACTTGAGTGAGTGCCCTTCGGCATCAGAATTTCCTGAGTTAGTCCAAGAGCATGTGAATGCGGCTCAAGAATTCTCCAACCCGGGTAATGACCCATACTCCAACACATATAATCCGGGATGGAGAAATCACCCTAATTTCTCATGGAGACCCCCTTCACAAGGCACTTCTTACAATCCTCCACCACCAAGGCAGAATTTTAATAATTTTGCCAACCAATCATCCTATCGACCACCGCAACCTTATCGACCCCGACAACCATACCGGCAGCCGCAACCCCCGGCTGTTCCTCAAGGAAACTCTACCTTTGAGACTCAGGTGTTGGAAGTTCTCTCAGAACTTAAGGGGTTAGCATCGATAGTTCACTCCCACACTCACTCTATTACCAAGATAGAGACCCAATTGGGTCAAATGGCTAACAACATGAATTGGAGAGAGGAGGGAAAATTACCAAGTCAAACTATGGCCAACCCTAAGGGACAATACGGGGCAGAGAGTTCGGGTGGGAATGGTAAGCAACATGAGCAAGTGCAGGCGGTGGTTGCTTTGAGAAGTGGTAGGGAGTTAGAGCCTCAGTCAGTTGCACCAGATGCAACTAGAGTTAAGAAGGGTGACCACGGGGGTACACCTAATGAGAGCAAGGGTGAAGGGGAAACACTTAAGAGGGATGACTTAGTCCCTAGCACTCCATATGTGCCTAAGGCACCCTTTCCCCGATGCCTTGATACACCATCCCCTTTTAATAAGAACGCGGCATCTATGGAGGCAATGATGGATGTCTTTAAACAGGTAAAAATCAACCTCTCCCTGTTGGAGGTGATTAAGCAAGTACCATCATATGTCAAATTTCTGAAGGACCTTTGTACGCAAAAGCATAAATCTAGGACACATATGTCCCAAAAGGTCCTACTCACGGGGCAAGGAAGCTCCATCTTGTTGAATGACACACCTCCTAATCTTAAGGACCCGGGTGCCCCAACCATTGCATGCATTATAGGGGGCCATTTCATTGATAGGGCCTTATTAGATTTAGGGGCTAGTGTCAATTTATTGTCGTACTCTATATACGAGGAATTTGGGCTTGGCGAGTTGAAGCCCACTACTGTCACTCTTCAATTGGCTGACCGGTCCCTCAGAGTGCCACGTGGCATGATTGAGGATGTGCTAGTTAAGGTTGATAGGTTTTACTTCCCTGTTGACTTTTTGGTGTTAGATATGGAACCGGTAGCCAGTTCTAAGAAACAAATCCCGGTGATCTTAGGTCGACCTTTCTTGGCTACGGCCAATGCATGCATCAATTGTTGGCCCGGGGTTATGGAAGTTTCATTTGGCAACATGCAAGTGAAACTTAATGTTTTCCAAGCATCCCAACAACCTCATGAGAGAGAGGAGTGCTTATTAGTGGATGTTGTGGATGAGATTGTGGAGGAGGCTTTGCCCTCCATTCTTGTAGAGGACCCTTTAGAGGCTTGTCTAGCTCATTTTGGGTTTGAAAATTTTGTTATTGATGGGTCAGTTGAGGAGGTGAATGTCTTGCTTAATTCTTCTTGTACACCGGATTTTCCTCCATGGAAAGCCCGGTTTGAGTCACTTCTTCCTCTGTCGAGAGAGCCTGCCATACCATCTTTGGTCACACCACCTACACTTGAGTTAAAGCCCCTCCCGGCCACACTCAAGTATGCATTTTTAGGGCCCCAAGATAGTTTACCGGTCATCATTGCATCTGACTTGACTGTAGAGCAGGAGAGTCAGTTAATAAGTGTTCTCGTGGCACATCAGAGTGTTATAGGGTGGTCAGTGGCTGACTTGAAAGGGATAGATCCCTCCGTGTGCATGCATTATATACACCTAGAGGAGGACACCAAACCTTCTCGCGAAATGCAATGGAGACAGAATCCTAACATGAAAGAGGTGGTGAAAAATGAGGTATTAAAATTATTGGATGGGGGTATTATATACCCCATCTTAGATAGCAAGTGGGTGAGTCCCACACAAGTAGTGCCCAAGAAATCGGGCATTACCCTTGTTGAGAATGAGGGAGGAGAGTTAGTCCCCACACGAACCACTACTGAGTGGCGAGTGTGCATTGATTATAGGAGACTAAATTCCTCGACTAGGAAGGATCATTTTCCTTTACCTAGGGGTTTGATGGACCCATTTTATTATGATTGATAGATTGATTCCTTATTCTCTTTTCTTTCCCTTCTATGCTATTTTGTTTTTCTTTATTCTCGTTATGCTTTATTTGCGTCTAGGAGACTTTAAATCCTCTAAATATGTAATTCCTTTGGTGTTAGCAGTGCCCGAACGGCATCTGACGGTCTGGTATAGCCACCTAACCGTGTTTGTAGTGAGTTCCTAGGAGACCAACTGAGACGGTGGAAACTAGAGTTCGAATGGCAAAGCCTAAAACACAAAGGTTTGGGATTTCCGAGACTAGAGTCTGATTTAAATACCCAGGGGTGTGGAGATTGTTTCAAAACTACTTCGGCTTGAACTCTGTATGGCAGCCCCATAGGTTGAGGTAGCTTTATGCGTCTCGATTCTGGATACCAAATCAACCTAGTCTGTCACCCTGTTGGAGAATAGGAAAAGTTACAAACACAGTTAGGGAGAAAAGTAGTACCCGTGATTTTCGCGTGAAGATTATACCTTTAGTAGGCATTCCGTTATTTTCTTATTTGCTATATTTATTTCGGATATCAACTGAAGGTAGAAATGGTTAAGCATATTTGGGTTGTACTAGCCCGAAGGCTATAAACTACGCTGGGTTTTATTACCTGGGGGATTCTGAAGTGACAATTTTATGCCATAACTCTGGTGCCTTTTGTTAGGTGCTGAGAGTTAGTTCAAAAAAAAAAAAAAAAAAAACATGTTTTCATGCTTATTTTCTGTGTTTTTTTTTATAAAAAAAAAAAGAAAAAAGAAAAAAAGAAGGGGTTATACTTGTTCAATAAAAAAATAAAAATAAAAATTGTTGTTACACATGTTCAATTGTAAACAAATAAAAATATAAAAATAAAAAAAATTCCCGCATGTGCGGCACTGTGCACGAACATGGGGAAAAATCTCACGAAACAAAAGCTGGCCCCTGCTTAATAAGCAGGTGCGGTGGGAAGAACCTCAACCAAGCCGCACGTGCGGCTTGGGCCCCGCAAATGCGTGACGACGATTAAACCAAAAATAAAAAATAAAAAATTTTGCGCGAGGAGACAAATCGCCGCAGGTGCAGGGCCATGTACGACAAATAGTGCATTTGGTGTTGTTTATTATTATTATTATTATTATTATTATTATTATTATTATTATTATTATTATACTTTCATTTTTAATTTATTTAAGTAAATAAATTTTAAATAAATACATAAATAAATTTTAAAAATAAATAAATAAATAATTATACAATTATTTTATTTATAATTTTTTATTTTTTATTTAAAAAAATCAAATTTTATTTTTTTATTTATTTATTTTTTCTATTTTCTATTTTCGTAAAAAAAATATATATATATATACCCTCAGAAATCATGGTGCTAACAATAATCCTAATATAGCAAATAAATAGACTAGATTTTGTTTTATTTTATTTTCTTCCCTTCTATTAATTACAAAAAAAAAAAATGTTTAGTTTAGGTTATTTTATTCTATACTTTAGTCTCTTTTGTATTTTAGTTATTTTATAGTTTAGTTTAGTTAATTTAATTTAATGTCATTTTTATTCATTTATTTAATTCTTTCTTTTCTTTAAAAAAAAAAAAAAAAAGTGTGAAGTGTGTATATGTTACTCTCTACCTACCTGGATGTGCACCTACAATTCCGGTAATTTTCTCTCATTTCTCTTTATTTTTCCATTGAGGACAATGTCATATTCAAGTTGGGGGATGAGGGTTATATTTTCTTTTGTGCATTTCTATTTGACTCATAATTCATGTTTAGACCTGTTTCACATGATTGCATTACTTCACTAGATGTGACTTTTTGCTAGTAGGGTGATGATATTTGCATATGTTAATTGGAGATCATAGTAGACTTGTATGAAAAGGGTTTATTGGGTAGATACTTGCATGCGATGTTTGCGCGAGGAGAGTTGTCTGTGTTTGTGGTTTTAGTACACTTGTCATGAGTATGTCTTAATTCACATGAACACACTATCATAGCGGTGATCTTTTTATTATAATCCCTGGTGTACATCATTGATAATAGCTAGAGTTGTAGAAAAGAATAAATAAGGAGCCAAGATTCAAAAAAAAAAAACTTGACTTGTTTGGGTTCATAGCCTTTTTAACTCGAGTTATTAAGCCCGTAGGGGTGTCTCTACACCTAATGCCCTAAAACCGTCTGGTTTGGGAGTCATTGGCCCAAAACTTGCTACATGGGTTAATTAGAAAGTTTAAGGGACTTGGACATTGCACAGTTAAGGAAAAATAAGAAGAATGACTTGTTCGGATTCGTAGCCTTTTTCAACTCGAGTTATTAAGCCCGTAGGGATATCTTTGCACCTAGTGCCCTAAAACCGTCTGGTTTGGGAGTTATTGGCCCAATGTTTGTTACATGGGTTGATTAGAAAGCTTAATGGATCAGGACATTGCATAGTCATTTAAAAAAAAAAACTTTTCAAAATCTTGGCTGCAACAAGTTAGTTTTTCTGTATATGTTGGGTGTTATTATGAGTTACACTGGGCTATTATAGTGGATAGTTAACTAATATGGAGATTGCACTTTACACCGAGGGTACTCATGACTTGTCTACTAGCATGCACAAGTATAGAGAACTTTACTTTTGTATTAACTAAATTGTGGTTTTGACTCAATAGGTTTCATGCTTGTCCACTGTGCCTTTAATGACTCATGATGTCTCAATATCACACTGTAGTGGCACATAAGTTGATTGTTAGGTGAAGTAGTGTAATCATTTGCTGTTGAGTATATATGAATATGTTAATGTTTGTGGGTATCATTTCTGGAAACTCTCACGAGACTTTACTCGTCCACTTGGGGTAACCTTGTGGTTTAAAGGCTTGTTGCATATGCTAAATGCAACTGTTTTCCCACGAAAGAGGAAATACATAGATTTTGTTTTATTTTATTTTATTTTACTTACTTGAGGACTAGCAAGTTGTAAGTTGGGGGATGTGATTAAGGCCGAATTGGACATCAGTGAGGCCGTTAATTAGAATCTTTTAACTTCACTTGTTGGTCAAACTGTATACTTTATGTGTATTGAATGTCAATCAGGTTGTACCTAGTCGGAGCATAAAATGGACAAAAAGACAGAATTTGGAGAGAGTTGACTTTCCCGCACGTGCGTTGACTTTTCCCGCACGTGCGTTGACTTTTTCTAGGAAAGTCAAGCCGACGTTTTAAACTTGTTTGGAAGTGAGTAAAAGTATAAAAAGAAAAGGAAAAGGATTTTCTAGGGTTCTGAAATTGTTTTGACCTAAAGAGAGAGGCTAGGGTTTGGAAGGGAAGAAAAACAAAAGCTTCAAGGATGTCTCCCATGGTGGTTCCTTCTCCATCTTCCTCCTTCAACTCCTCCATAATTGGCGAGTCTCCTTTTCTAGGGTTTTGATGAAACCCTAGCCATGTAATTATTTTGTTTTCTTTTTGATTTTTAATTATGTAAACGTTTGAACAATTGTATGGTGATTTAAAAGTTCATATATTTATTTTTCATTATCTCTTCGAATATTTGACTTTTTGTGATTGTTGAATGTTATCCATACATGTGTTTTCTATTCCTTCACATTCACGGTATGAGACGAACCATGCTACGAGGAACGAGTCGTATCACTACCTTAGTTTAGAGTGAACGATTCGTATTACTTGAGATGGTTCGTGCTCGTACATTGAATGTGATGATCTTCTTGTCAAATGCTTTGAGCTTGTAGCTGCGAAGCATTAATCCGTTCAAACCATAGCATAATTGATTTCAATTGGAAACCCTAATTATGTGGTTAGTGGTGAATTCTCAACCCTAGGATTTTTCCCCAATTCAGTAAACCCAATTTCATTTATTATTAATAATTTAATTCCTTAGTTTAATTTATCCGTTATTAAATTAGGTTATAAACAACCAATCTTTTTATCAAAACTAATTTAGGAATTTGACAATTAAATTAGTTTAATTTCACAATAGTCCCTGTGGATCGATACCTGGACTTGCCATTATTCTAATAGAATTTGGTATAGTTTAGTGATTATATTTGGTGTGTTAAACGACCCATCAAAACTTTTTGTGACGGTTTGAAAATCGTCGTAAACACCAAGTTTTTGCGACGGTAAAAAATACCGTTGCAAAAGGATTTTTTTTGCGACGCCAATTGACTGTTGCAAAAAAGGGACCGATTAAATACCATTATTAGAGATGGAAAATCCAAAACCGTGGCAACAAGTAATATTACACGTGACGGTACATTACCCATTGTAAATTTCTTCTTTCATCTTGCGATTTTTGTATTTTTTGCAATGTTGTTTGTTAGTCCGTCGCAAAAGGTTTTATTTTTGTACATTACCTATCGTATTTTTTATGTAAAATGTGTATGTGCTTTTCTATTTTTTTCTTTTCTTTTTTGGTTGGGCAAAAGAATTATTTTTTTTGGGTTCAACAAACTGGTTTTTTTCCCCTCTTTCCTTTTAATGTTTCCTGGAAAACAAACAAAGCCCAAAATATAATTTTATGGTTCAACAAACTCACTAGAACAAAAAAGTCTTTTCTCAGCATTTTTTTTTCCAACATTTCTGCAAAACTCTACAAAACAAAATTATTCTTGACATTTTTCAACAAACTCCATAATTTATGATATAATTCTTGGTATTTTTTGAAAAACTCCGTAAATATCAAAGTAAAATGATGTCATTTTAAAACACGATACTTGAGCTGAACTAAATATTATTTTTCTCGGCGTTTTAGTATAAGCTAGAGACATTTTTTATGCAGTCCAAAACTACGTCATTTTGGCATAGATTTCAAATAAAACCTTAGTGCCCCATATTGTTTTCATTCTAAGATTTGTCGCCAAGTAGCGGTTTCTATGCCTCATAGGTATGTCTCTATGGCTACTCTCTCTCTATTGCTCTGTCTTCCTTTTTTGGTTGTATGTTTGTGAAGGGCGGTGGGGATTTCAGTGGACAAGGTTGCAAATTTTGTAAAGCGTGTAGAGTGTAGTGGGTGGAGAATCTGTAGGTCCTTGTACCACTCTAAGATGGTCATGTATGCATCATAGAAGTGCCTTGCAGAAATGGAGACAGTCCTTGATGAAATGGAGAATTTGAATTTGGTTCGCACGAAAAAGACATTTTGGATACTGTATAAGGCATACTCAATATGTCGTCAAAAGTATAAACCTGAGCAAGTGACAGGACTGATGTGCAAGCACAGCTATGGAAATTGTGACAACCCCGACCTCTGAATTAGTATATTATATTATTTTAATAAGTTTAATTGCATGATTATGTGCTTAATTGTGTGATTACATGTTTAATTATGTAATTATCTATTGTCATGTGAAATATCTATTTAAATTGACAACCTAGAGTCAGAAACTAAGAGCCTAAACAACTTCAGAAATTGAAATTGACTGGCCCAATAGGCTAATTAGAATATTTAGAATTTTATGGCAACTTTAATTGAAATTTGATTCGGATCAAAATAATTAGAATGATTGATTAGAGTTTATTAGAACGAAGTGGGATTAATTAGTCCTAACTAAGCTTAATTAACTTAAGCTAATTACATACATATATATGAGCTACATAAGCTCAAATAGGACTCAAATACATCTTTGAGCTGAGAATTTGAGAGAGAAGGGAGGAGAGCTCAACTTTTAAAGAGAGAACAAGGAAATTTGTAGAGAATTGTGGAAGACTTGAAGATTTGAGTTAGGATTGCACTTGAATTTAACTCTAGGTATGGAAACCACACTCAACTCTTGTAGATAATCTATATAAGAAATGAATTCACCCAGCTATGAGACCATCTGTATGAATTTATAAGGTATATGCTAAGATCATCTTGGTTATGGAAGAATTGAGCATGATTGCATACATGAATGCATGAATCTCCAATTTGAGTTCGAATTCCATGAAATACTTTACATGCATGGAATCCTCACACATTCATTTGAAGAGGTTTTCATGTTCTTACACTTTTCATACCATTTGGTCAAGTTTTGTAAAGAGATTAAAAAGTTTGTCCCATGCATGGTTTCAACTTCACAGTTCAAGATGGATTTTGGGAATTGGTTCATGGTTTTGAACAATTGGTTCCAAATTAACTACGTTTCCATGTTTTATAAAGATTTCCCATGTTTTTGTGCCTAAAATATGAGTTTGGAACCTTTGAACAATAACATTGAAGCTCAAATGCAGTTCTGGAAATCCCAGAATTCGTCGTGTCTGCTAGAGTGAGGAAAGCGTTGCTCGAGCGTGAAAATCGAGCTCCTAGAAGTTTTTTGAAATTTTATAGGTCGCTCGAGCGACCAGAGTGGCGCTCGAGCGAGGAACCTTTTCTACTTAGTACCCACTCGAGCGACTCTCGAGCGGGAATTTCATGTAACCAGTACTTTTGTAGACTGCTCGAGCGAAGGAAGTCACGCTCGAGCGACCACCTCTGTTTTTTATCCTCCGCTCGAGCGTGGGAAGTTCCGCTCGAGCGTGGACTCTGTTTTCAGCAAATTTTGAGAAACTCTTTTAAGTGCATATTTGCATCCTCATGTCACTCCAAGCATTCTTAGATACCATTCAGACTCCTATAATGTTAGAAACACATAAAGAGAATTGAAGTAAATGAAATGGAGTTTCAATTGTGCCTTTGTTATGTGTTTTGTTCAGGTGGACGTCCGTGGCTTAGTGACAACACAAACCACTATGAGTAATAACCTTATAAAGATATGTTCAAATTATCCTTACTTTCGAAAATGTTACTGCTATCAAAATGGACATATGATATATGATTGATTGAATGAATTATTAAAATGATTTGATAACTGATAGCATGGTTTATTGAAATGTTATGTCTTTAATGAATGAAGTTCTGTCTTGAAACGGTATTGTGGCATCCATTAAATGTAGGCCCTTGCCTGGGGGTAACAATACCATGGCTAGGAGCTTGCCTGGGGGTAACAATACCATGGCTAGGCCCTTGCCTGGGGGTAACAATACCATGGCTAGGCCCTTGCCTGGGGATAATAATACCATGGCTAGGCCCTTGCTTGGGGGTAACAATACCATGGCTAGGCCCTTGCCTGGGGTAACAATGCCATGGCTAGGCCCTTGCTTGGGGGTAACAATACCATGGCTAGGCCCTTGCTTGGGGGTAACAATATCATGGCTAGTATGGTCCGTTATCATTGGAATATTATTATTTCATGGATGTGCCACATATAATGTTACGAATGGCTTTTGTTACTGTAAAGAGATGCTATGATTGCTAATCGAAATGTTCTGCCTTTTATAATGGATTGCTTAGAAAAATGAAAGGTATGTTTCGATATGGGATTCGACATGGAAAATGTTTCATTGTGAATTTTATTTAATGTGGCAAATGCCTCCATTTGAAAATGATTTAAGATTCGTTTCGAAATTGTAAGGCATGTTTTTGTACTATCGTTGAGCTTCATTCATGTAACCTCTTTATTCTGTTATTACTCATTGGGCTCTAGCTGACTATTTGTTTATATATGTATATGTAGGCGGGCAAGCTGAGCATCAGAATTAGAAGCCCCGAGTCCACCTTAGTCATCCCTTTTGAGGAAGCTTCCAAGTTAAGTGATCAAGCTTAGGGAGCCATGTTAGAGAACCCCTTTTTTGTGTATTTTAAAGTTCTTTTTGTATGTGTGTATAATTAGGGTTGTATACTTGTAAGTTATGAATTTGTGCTTTTGATGGATGTATCTTTGAAACAGAACTTTGCTTAACATATTTGTTCTCATCACATATGCACAGCTTAATGGATAAATTCTATGTCATATTAGACTTCCGCTAAGCCCCGCACTTTATAATTAAAGGTTCTTTTTTATGGAGGCTGTAGGTAATCTATGATTACTGGCCGGTCATGACGTTAAATTTATAGGGGTGGGTTTGGGTTTTGACAGAGTGATATTAGAGCATGAGTTATATCTCACTCACTTGTCCATTGAGCTATAGAGAGTCTAGAAGAGACTTTAGGATTGCATGCATGTGCAATTGAATTTTAGAGTGAGATAAATTGTATGATTACATGTTTTGAATTTGTACATGTGGACATATTTTATTTGTTGTGTTTATTATAATACAAGTCTTATATAGGAAATGGTGAGGACATGGGGTAATGAGCTGGAGGAGGCATCCTCTTCAAGGCTGGACAGACTGGAACGAATGATGCACGACATGGCTGAGGCCATAAGACAACAATAGCAATGGCAGTGACAACAACAACCACCACACCCACCTCCAATGCCTATGCCACCTCCAGCTCCAGGGTGTCAGCCGGAGACCTGTACTGTTGCTTTGACTAGAGAGTTTAAAAAGATGAAGCCACCAGTGTTCCATGGTGGAATTGAACCACTGAAGGCCGAAGCTTGGGTCTTACGGATTGAAAAATTGTTTGAGGTATTCCCGTGTACCGAAGCTCAGAAAGTACAGCTAGCTACATTCACCCTAGAAGATGATGCCAGATGTTGGTGGATGTTGGTTCGAGATGATAATAAGGATGTTACTTAGGCTTATTTTCTGGAAATCTTCTATGAGAAATACTTTCCCCAATGTGTGTAGGATAGAAAAGTATCTAAATTTATGGAACTCAAGCAGGGAAGTAAATCAGTGGCTGAGTATGAGGCTCAATTTACAGAGTTAGCTCGTTTCGCACCCCCTATGGTAGACACGAATTACAAGAAGGCTACATAGTTTGAAGGAGGCTTGCGTGACCCAATTCTGGATAAAATCAATGTACTTAAATTGCCGACATATGTGGATATACTTGATTGGGCGCTGATAGCGGAGAGAAATGTGGCTAAACGTAAACAGAATTTCGAATGGAAGGGCAGAAAACAGAGTTTTAATAAGGGAACTACATCAACGAACAAGAAATTCAAGTCTGGGAGTTCTAGCAATACTGGTTTAAACCAAAGTGGTAATTCAACGGCAACTTGTACTACGTGTGGAAAGAAACATGGAGGTATTTGCTACCGTGCGTCAGGAGCTTGCTATCACTGTGGAAAGTTTGGGGCATATCACCAAAGATTGTACACAATCACGTCAGGGTGGCAATCGAGGTGCCACAAGCTCAGCTTCCACAACAAAACCAGCTGCAGCACCACCTACCACAAGAAATGACCAAAGGCAAGGAAGAGTTTTTGCATTGATTCCGGGGGATACTCAAAATACTGAGGCCGTAGTGTCAGGTACAATCTCCATTTGTGGTAAACCTGCCTATGCTTCAATTGATTCAGGGTCTACGCATTTGTTTATTTCTATGGTTTTTGCTGAAACTCTGAATAGACCTATAGAAACATTGACCTATATACTATGTGTTACATCACCTACGGGGGAATCCATGCTATGTTCAACTGTATTTGTTGCATGTGAATTATTACTTGGGAATGCTACTTTGTATGCCGATTTAATACCTTTAAACATGAGACATTTTGATGTGGTGTTGGGTATGGATCGGTTAGCTAAATACTATGCAACTATTGATTGTTCTTTGAAATGAGTAATATTCCGACCTCCCAGACAAGATGAATTTTATTTTGCGGGGGAATGGGGTAGTTTCTCCACCATACCTCATATCTGCCATGAAAGCCCAAAAACTAATAAATAAGGGTTGTCAAGGGTATTTGTGTAGTGTGGTAACTGAACCAACTATGGATATTACTCTAGCCAATATACCAGTGGTGAGAGATTTTCCCGATGTGTTTCCAGATGAATTACCCAGCCAACTTGTTGATAGAGAGATTGAATTCACAATTGATGTAATACCGGGAGCTCAACCAATTTCTAAAACTCCCTACCGCATACTACCACTGAAATGAATGAATTGAAAACTCAGTTGCAGGAATTGCTTGATAAGGGATTTATTCGTCCAAGTACTTCATCGTGAGGAGCACCGGTGTTGTTTGTAAAGAAGAAAGATGGCACCCCTCCGACTATGCATTGATTGCCGAGAGCTCAACAAGGTAACAGTGAAAAATAAATACCCTTTGCCACGTATTGATGACCTGTTTGATTAGTTGCAGGGGGCACATATATTTTCAAAAATTGACTTGAGATCGGGGTATCATCAATTGAAAGTTAAGGCTGAAGATGTTGAAAAGACTGCCTTCCGAACCAGGTATGGACATTATGAGTTTTTAGTCATGCCTTTTGGGGTTACAAATGCGCCTGCAGCATTTATGGATTTGATGAATAGAATTTTCAAACCCTTCTTGGATGAATTTATCGTAGTGTTTATTGATGATATTCTCATATATTTGAAAAATAGAGATGAACATGAACAACATTTAAGACAGATTCTCCAAATACTTAGAGAAAAATAGTTATATGGGAAATTCAAAAAGTGTGAATTTTGGCTTGTTGAAATTGCATTTTTGGGACATATCATTAAGAAAGATGGTATATCTGTTGATCCTCATAAAATTGAAGCAATCATTAATTGGCCTACTCCAACTAATGTATTAGAAGTTCATAGTTTTATGGGATTGGCAGGATATTACCGAAGATTTGTTAGAGACTTTTCAAAAATTGTTGTGCCATTGACTCAGTTAACTCGGAAAGGGGAACCAATTGAGTGGACAGATCGGAGAGAAACAGTCTTTCAAGAGTTGACGACAAGACTGACTACAGCTCCGATTCTTGCTATTCCCTCAGGTATTGAAGGTTTTATGATCTTTAGTGATGCATCTCATAAGGGCTTGGGTTGTGTTTTAATGTAGAATGGGAAAGTGATTGCACATGCCTCTCGACAATTAAAGCCACACGAAAAGAACTACCCTACACATGATTTGGAACTTGTTGCAGTTGTGTTTGCATTAAAGATATGGCGTCACTATTTGTATGGGACCAAATGAGAAGTGTATACAGATCATAAGAGTTTGAAAATTTTTCTCACTCAGAAGGAGTTGAACATGCGTCAAAGGCGATGGCTTGAATTAATCAAAGATTATGATTTACAGATTCACTATCACCCGAGAAAAGCCAATATCGTGGCAGATGCACTTAGCAGAAAGAATGTGGGGAATCTTGCCTATTTGCTCACTGATCAAAGAGAACTGCTACTGGAGTTTGAAAAACTTGAAATTGAAGTGGTGCCTTTTGAACAAGGTAGCTTGATAGCTACAATGGTTGCCCAAGCTGCCATTATCGAGGAAATTAAGCAAAATAAATGAATGATGAGTTTTGAAGAAGATTTGTGATGAACTTGACACCAAGCCTAAACCAGGGTTCGTAATTGAAGATTCTGTGTTGAAATATCAAGGGAGATTGTGTATTCCAGATGATGCAGATGTGAAAAGAAAAATTTTGGAGGAAGCTCACAAGTCGATGTTTGCTATGCATCCAGGAAATACTAAAATGTACCAAGATTTGAAGTTAGTGTATTGGTGGCCCAACATGAAAAGGGGAGATTGCCGACTTCAACTCTAAATGCTTGCAATGCTAGCAAGTAAAAGTGGAGCATCAGAAACCAGCAGGTTTACTTCCGTCTTTTTCTATTCCGGAATGGAAGTGGGAACACATCACCATGGACTTTGTTGTTGGCCTACCTCGAACACCTAGAGGTATGGACTCTATTTGGGTTATAGTTGATAAATTGACTAAATCTGCTCACTTCCTTGCTGTAAAGACTTCATTTACTGCATATAGACTTGCTATTATTTACATTGATGAGATTATTCGACGGCATGGAGTCCTAGTGTCTATTGTATCAGATAGGGATCCTAAATTTGTCTCTAGAATTTGGCATAGTCTGCAGGATGCAATGGGAACAGAATTGAGATTTAGTACAGCATTTCATCCACAGACCGATGGGCAAACTGAAAGGATTATTTAGACCTTAAAGGACATGCTTCGTATGTGTGTTTTGGATTTTCAGGGTAGTTGGGAAGCTTATTTGCCATTGGCAATTTGCTTACAACAATAGTTTCCACGCGAGCATCGGTATGGCACCATATGACGCACTATATGGCAGAAAATGCAGGTCGCCAATTTGTTGGACAGAGGTTGGTGATAGAGCTATTTATGGGACTAAACTTGAGCAAAAGACGACTGAAAAGATCAAAATTATTCAGCAGAGGCTTAAAACTGCACAGAGCCGACAAAAAAGCTATACGGATCAGTGGAGAAGGGACTTAGAGTATGAAGTGAGAGATCCTGTATTCATCAAAGTGACCCCAATGAAGGGGCATATGAGGTTTGGCAAAAAGGAAAAACTGACTCCTCGCTATGTTGGACCGTTTCAGATCCTTGAAAGGTTGGGTCTTGTTGCTTACCGTATTGCCTTGCCACCGGGAATGGAACAAGTACATAACGTTTTCTATGTATCCATGCTTCGTGGGTATCTTAGAGATCCATTCCATGTGACTGACTACCACTGGATTGCTCTAGATGAGGATATGATGTATGAAGAATAGCCCGTGCAAATCATTGATCGACAAGAGAAGCAATTAAGATACAAAACTATCCCTATGGTGAAAGTCGAGTGGAAAGAAACATTATGGGAAAGAGGCCACTTGGGAGAAAGAAGAAGAGATGCGGCAACGGTATTCGCATTTGTTTCCATCTGAAGGTAACTTAAGTTTGGAGGACCAAACTTTCTAAGGGGGAGAGACTGTGATGACCCTGACCTCCGAATTAGTATATTATATTTTTTTAATAAGTTTAATTGCATGATTATGTGCTTAATTGTGTGATTACATGTTTAATTCTGTAATTATCTGTTGTCATGCGAAATATCTGTTTAAATTGACAACTTAGAGTCAGAAATTGAGAGCCTAAACGGCTTCAGAAACTGAAATTGACTGGCTCAATTGGCTAATTAGAATATTTAAAATTTTATGGCAACTTTAATTGAAATTTCATTCGGATCAAAATAATTAGAATGATTGATTAGAGTTTATTAGAACGAAGTGGGATTAATTAGTCCTAACTAAGCTTAATTAACTTAAGCTAATTACATACATATATATGAGCTACATAAGCTCAAATAGACTCAAATACATCTTTGAGCTGAGAATTTGAGAGAGAATGGAGAAAAGCTCAACTTTTAGAGAGAGAACAAGGAGATTTGTAGAGAATTGTGGAAGACTTGAAGATTTGAGCTAGGATTGCACTTGAATTTAACTCTAGGTATGGAAACCACACTCAATTCTTGTAGATAATCCATATAAGAAATGAATTCACCCAGCTATGAGACCATCTGCATGAATTTAGAAGGTATATGCTAAGATCATCTTGGTTATGGAAGAATTGAGTATGATTGCATACATGCATGCATGAATCTCCAATTTGAGTTCGAATTCCATGAAATTCTTCACATGCATGGAATCCTCACACATTCATTTGAAGAGGTTTTCATGTTCTTACACTTTTCATACCATTTGGTCAAGTTTTGTAAAGAGATTAAAAAGTTTGTCTCATGCATGGTTTCAACTTCATAGGTCAATATGGATTTTGGGAATTGGTTCATGATTTTGAACAATTGGTTCCAAATTAACTATGTTTCCATGTTTTATAAAGATTTCCCATGTTTTCATGCCTAAAATATGAGTTTGGAACCTTTGAACAATAACATTGAAGCTCAAATGCAATTCTAGAAATCCCAGAATTCGTCGTGTCTGCTCGAGCGAGGAAAGCATCGCTTGAGCGTGAAAATCGAACTCCTAGAAGTTTTCTAAAATTTTATAGGTCGCTCGAGCGACCAGAGTGGCGCTCGAGCGAGGAACCTTTTCTACTTAGTACCCGCTCGAGCGACCGTCGAACGGGAATTTCATGCAACCAGTACTTTTGCAGACCGCTCGAGCGACCACCTCTGTTTTTGATCCTCAACTTGAGAGTGGATTCTGTTTTCAACAAATTTTGAGAAACTCTTTTAAGTGCATATTTGCATCCTCATGTCACTCCAAGCATTCTTAGATACCATTTGGACTCCTATAATGTTAGAAACACATAAAGAGAATTGAAGTAAACGAAATGGAGTTTCAATTGTGCCTTTGTTATGTGTTTTGTTCAGGTGGACGTTCGTGGCTTAGTGACAACACAAACCACTGTGAGTAATAACCTTATAAAGATATGTTCAAATTATCTTTACTTTTGAAAATGTTACTGCTATCAAAATGGACATATGATATATGATTGATTAAATGAATTATTAAAATGATTTGATAACTAATAGCATGGCTTATTGAAATGTTATGCCTTTAATGAATGAAGTTCTGTCTTGAAACGGTATTGTGGCATCCATTAAATGTAGGCCCTTGCCTGGGGGTAACAATACCATGGCTAGGCCCTAGCCTGGGGGTAACAATACCATGGCTAGTATGGTCCGTTATCATTGGAATATTATTGTTTCATGGATGTGCCACATATAATGTTATGAATGGCTTTTGTTACTGTAAAGAGATGCTATGATTGCTAATCGAAATGTTTGCCTTTTATAATGGATTGCTTAGAAAAATGAAAGATATGTTTCGATATGGGATTCGACATGGAAAATGTTTCATTGTGAATTTGATTTAATGTGGCAAATGCCTCCCTTTGAAAATGATTTAAGATTCATTTCGAAATTGTAAGGCATGTTTTTGTACTATCGTCGAGCTTCATTCATTTAACCTCTTTATTCTGTTATTACTCATTGGGCTCTAGCTGACTATTTGTTTATATATGTATATGTAGGTGGGCAAGTTGAGCATCAAAATTAGAAGCCCCGAGTTCACCCAAGTCAGCCCTTTTGAGGAAGCTTCCAAGTGAAGTGATCAGGCTTAGGGAGCCATGTTAGAGAACCCCCTTTTTGTGTATTTTAAAGTTCTTTTTGTATATGTGTATAATTGGGGTTGTATACTTATAAGACATGAATTTGTGCTTATGATGGATGTATCTTTGAAATAGAACTTTGCTTAACATATTTGTTCTCCTCACATATGCACAGCTTAATGGATAAATTCTATGTGTCATATTGGACTTCTGCTAAGCCCCGTACTTTACAATTAAAGGTTCTTTTGTGTGGAGGTCATAGATAATCTATGATTACTGGCTGGTCATGACGCTAAACCTATAAGGGCGGGTTTGGATCTTGACAGAAATCCTTTGGATACATTTACTTCATAGTGCACCTTTTGATTGGACAACATGTATGTGCTGAAACATTCGAGCAACATTCATCTAATATCTATGAATGCAAATGTTTTACTACATCTGTAGGTTGAAATGCAGATTCATCTAGTTCATTGGTAAACTTTTTTTCTTTTGTTAACTACTCCAATTATTGAAACTTCTTTTGTATCACGTCTTCATCTTTCACACTTGTTGTTGGTAGTTATACCCAGGAGACCATTTTGTTTATTATGTAGTCTGTAGTTTATAATGCTATTGTTTCAAGAAGTATTTAATAATGTGACACTTTAAATCTTTTTCCATTCACATGTTGTTGGCTTGCAAAAGTAGAAGGCATCTTTTTGGTTTGATGACTCGTGTAAATCCTCTGATTTCTATGTTTATGCACTGCAGAAATGAGTAAGACCTCTAAAATTAGAGCTCTAAAAGGGCATTAATTTGTCTTTTTCCCCCTCTTGCTTTGTCTTTTACCTCACTCTGTATTTTTTTATTTTTTTTTATTTTTATTTTTAAAATTTTTTTTTTTTAATGGTGACGACTCATTAGAGCTTTTTTTGAGCAGCTCTAATTAGAGCTCCCTAGCAGAGCCCTTATGCACTGGCATAGTGACATGTTTGCATTAGATATAAATAGGAAAATGAGTGGGAGCACTAATTAGTGCTCCCACTAATTAGGTGGCAGTGAGTCCCATCAATAATGATGTGATGTTTTGGTCTTGGAGTTGTATTTTTTTTTTTTTTTTTTTTTTACTTTTTTAATGCATTAGTGCTATTAGTGATGTGGTTTTTAGTGGGATGAATCATTGTTGATGTAAATATTATAGTATACACTTCTCTGCCTATTCATCATCTTTAAATTCAATGACATTTGATTGTGTAGGGTACAAGTGTATAGACCTTCCATATCTAAATACTTTCCCAGAGGTGAAAAAGAAATTTTTCTGCTGCATGATGGAACAGACGATCACACTTCATTTTCAAGTTTCATTCCCATCTCCACAAGCACAAATTGTTAATGACCTTTTTTTATCCCAATATTTGTGGTCAACAATATTGGAAATATAAATCAGTTTATTAATTTCAGCAGATCTAAAACATCACTTCCATCATACTATGGGAGATTGGTCTTTCCTTATTAACTCAATTTATTTTACTATCTCCTTCAGCATTTAGTTCTTAGAAATGTGCTTGCTCAAAACTATATAGGACTTACATATTTATCAAAAAAAAAAAAAAAGAAAAAAAAAAAACCCGACTCATATTATTATCTTGTAGCTTTACTTCTGACCTCTTACGTTCTTGATTTTTTTTTCCATGGATTAGTTCTCTTCCAACACAGACTCACAGAACAATCTGGCAATAGCCGTGAATTAACTAAAATTAATTGTCGTTATTCTGTTAAAAATAGATAATCTGCAAACATATTCCAGCCATGGCTGGCCTTATTTCCCAAGATTTGCAAGAAGATGCGC
Organism: Camellia granthamiana; assembly: GCA_036172215.1. NCBI lineage: Eukaryota > Viridiplantae > Streptophyta > Magnoliopsida > Ericales > Theaceae > Camellia > Camellia granthamiana. Next base: position 99,793,235 of record CM069904.1, on the reverse strand, counting down.
TGCATCAGGCATTTGACCTTTCTTGAAACTATTGTGCATTTTACGAGTGTCTTTTGGCACTTGCGTGACAACATGTGACTAGATTACAAGGAGATTACAAGGTTTCAGATCATAGATTCAGATTATTCTAGTGTGAGCTTGGGGTGAATGCAATCTTAAATCTGTAAGGCTTGCTTTTGTAGGACAACTTGTGTGATATGTGGCCATAAATATAACAATTCAATTGAAAGAAAGGTTTGGAACCCACCACTTGCTAGGTCTTATGGGCAGCTTAGGTGCCAAAATCATCCAGATAAAATGATGTTAGCCGCTCAATCTCAGTATGACTTGGATGTTGTGAAATCTTAAGCCTGAAGCCCAAGACGCTTATGCCTCGAGAGGTATGTCTCTCTACTACACCCCAAAAAGTCTTAAGCCTTTTCTTATTTCATTAACTACTTATATAAAAATAAAAATAAAAACCCATTAAACTACTGTCATATCTCTTTTTTCATTTTTTTTTTCCCTTCTGGTTTTTGTTTTTGGGTTGGAGGGGTTAGGAGGTAGTAGTTCTTTTTCATGGATTAGGTTTGGTTGTTTTGTTAGTTTCTCATCTTCCTCTCTTTCTTTTCAATCATTTTCTTTTCCTTTCTTTTTGTCTAGCTACTTATTAATTTTCCTTTCGTATTTGTTTTCCTATATGTTTTTGATGAGAGCAAACGGTGAGTTGGAGTTTTCTTTGATCATTGCCACACTCTGGACGACCAATCAATCGCTCCGATTGTCTTTCTGAAAATCCGAGCATTTCGAGGTACCCATTCCATTCCGATTTCTCTTCACCATTTCTTTGATTTCGATACTCATATATACAGAGTATATTCATATATATCCGTAAAATTGATTTAATTATTCTTTTTTCTTTTTAATAATGAATTAGAAATGATTGCTAATCAGGTCCATAAAACTCTGATGATATGTTTAATTATTCACTATTCATACTTCAAATCTCCATTTCAATAGCCAAGTTATCATTGCAAAAGGGGAAAAAGTTAAGTTGGTATCAATGTCAGATAGAAACATTGAAAATGTCATTTTTTTGTTCCACAAAGTCTTGTAGGAATATAAACCCTCAATGAAATAAACAAAAGAAGAAGAAAACAAGGATCCTAACGGTGTATCCCCCCATGACCTGATAGGTTATTTTCTAATTTTATTTATTTGTTAATTCTGTTAAGCTTGACAGGGAAAGTCTATTCTCTTAAAGGACTAATTATGAAGCTGAGGAATCTAGCTACCTATTTAAAAAGAAACAAATTCAGCAAAACAATTTCTTTTGCTGATAAAGGATGTCAATGCTTGATGATGATACACTGTGTGCCCTTAATAGTGAGAGATTGATATTTACTCTTAGAACCAATCAACTATATTTTTACGTTTGAATGTAATATAAGTAGACATTTGCTGAAGGATGCTCTAAGGTATTTGTTAGGACCCTTTATTGTCAAATCCGGAGACAAAACTTTGTGTTGATAAAGTTGTAATTTTTCTTGTGTTTTTGTTCTTCCCGCTCGAGCAGGGTCATTGGCGCTCGAGCGGATATTGAAGGATCTCAGTATTTTGGCAGGACTGTAAAAGTACTGGGGTGTGTGATTTCACGCTCGAGCGGAATCTCAAGCGCTCGAGCGTCCCTCAGTTTAATCACACGCATATTTTGTTGAAGCCGCTCGAGCGGGCTGTGGAGCGCTCGAGCGGAGATCGCGGACTCAGATTTTCTATTTATACCTGTTTAGGTTATTTTTAGGATTACTTTTCCTAGATCCTATTTAAGAGTCCTAGGGTTTTTGTTTGAAGTTTTTCTTCTGAGTTTTTTGTGAGTTTTCCTTGATGTTCTTGAGAGAGTTCTAAACTTATGAATTGAGATTCATACATCAAAGAGTTTGATACTTTATATTCAAGAGAGTTCTCTTCGGTGGCTTCCGAAGATCAAGACGTAGAGTTTCAAAAGGCGTTTGATTCTTTACGTAGTCGTTACTTCGACAAGTGAAATTGTGGAATCAACTTCAGAATTGATCAGTTCCGTGACGAAGGCGTGGGGAAAGAGTTACAAAAGATTCGAGGACAAATTGACTGGGTTGGGTAATTTGTGTATTATCTTTGTAATCTTTCGTTCTTCAATAGTGGATTGATTAGTGGCGGTTCGCCCGTGGTTTTTGATTACAATTGAAGGTTCTTCAATTGTGGTTTTTTCCACGTAAAAATTGTTTGTGTCGATTTATTGTTTATTCCTAAAAAACAAACAAACTAAAATCATTCTCGTAAGTGCTTGTTGATTTTAGATTGAGTGTTTTGAATAATTAGGATTCGGAATATTTTAATCTTGATCTAATCACGAATCACTTAGGATTTTCAATTGGTATCAGAGCGGGTCACTCTTTGTTTTATCAAAACTATAGGAGTGTGATTTTGTGTGACTAGTATTATGGATTCTATTCGTGAAGGTAACTCGACTCATAGACCTCCTTTACTCGACGGTACAAACTATTCTTATTGAAAAGCTCGTATGAGAGCATTTTTAAAATCCATCGATGAGAAAGTTTGGCACTGCGTGGTCTTTGGGTGAAGTGAACCTATTGTCACCATCGATGGCATTGATATTCCTAAACCCCTTGATAAATGGGACACAACTGATTACCAGAACTCGAGTTGGAACAGCAAGGCTCTCAACTCCCTTTTTTGTTCCGTCACACCTGAAGAATTTCGTCGAATTTGCACGTGTGAGGTAGCAAAAGAGGCGTGGGATATTCTTGAAACAATTCACGAAGGCACTACCTCTGTCAAAAGGTCAAAACTTCAACGTCTCACCTCCGCCTTTGAAACCCTGTTTATGCACGACGATGAGACATTTGATGATTTCTATGCAAAACTCAGTGATATCGTGAATTCCTGTTTCACTCTCGGTGAAAAAATCCCGGAAGCTAAAGTTGTTGGAAAAATTTTGAGGTCCCTTCCCGAGAGGTTCCAATCAAAGGTGACAGCCATTGAGGAGGCTCAGAATGTTGATACCCTCAAGCTCGATCAATTGGTTGGAAATTTGCAGACTTATGAAGCCCACCAAATTTCAAAGAAAAAACAAAAAGAAAGTGTGGCTTTCACGAGTGCTCATGAGACTGCAAAAACTCCGGAGACTGAATTTGATTTAGAGTCTGAGATGACGGCTATGCTCACAAAACAGTTTAAAAAAATTTTGAAAAAAAAGCCTAATTTCAGAGACCTTATTTCAAAAGATAAGAGTACTGATAAACCCAAAACGTTTCCACCAAAATTTGCTCAAAAAACTGAAAAGAAGATTGTAAGGGGGCAAGGGGTCAAGTGCTATGAATGTCAAGGGTTTGGCCATATGTCCCTTGAATGCCCTTCGAAAAAGAATCGAAAAAAAGTCTACACTGTGACTTGGGATGATGAAAGCGGGTCGGAGCAAGAACCCGAAGAACCTGAATCCGGTGAAGATAGGGATAGTGCTTTCATGGCATTTTGGACTACTTTTACTCAACCTCTTCCGAAGCCTTCGGAAGTAGCTCGTGGTCAGAACTTGCATCATGCTCCCATCTTTGATGGGACTAACTAACTGTATTGGAAAATCAGAATGAGGGCTTTTCTGAGAGCTTTTGAACCAGAAGGTTGGCAAGCCATTGAAGAAGATACAGAAAGTGCAAATAATCCGGGCAATCAGAGAGCCCTGATCACTATTCGTGGTGCAATTTCCAATGAAGAACACCAATGGGTTGTTCACTGCACAAAGGCTAAAGATGCATGGGAAATTCTGAGCCAATTCCATGAAAGAAGAGATTCACCTCCACCACCATCCAGCAACTTATCTGCCTTAGTTACTAGATTGGATGAGGTCAAGGAGAATGAAGAGCAAAAAGAGGATGATGAAACATCTTAAGACAATAATGAGATCAATGTCGATGAACTACAACAAGCTTACGAAAAGCTGTACGAGGAATCTCTGAATTTGTCCAAAACCAACGACAAACTCTCTCTCAAACTCAAAACATGTGAGAGCGAGAATGTCCGGCTAAAAGGAGAACTTGTAACAACAAAACAGAATGTCATCAAGATCTCAAGTGACAGGCAAGACTTATGTGGAAAACTTCTATCCTGTGAAATTGAAAAGAATGAACTTCTGAAGGTGTATTCCACATATGAAGAAAAGCTTGCAAGTCTTGAGTTGTCACAAGCTGCATTGGAAGAGAGAGTCAGTCAGAAAGATGAAGAACTCCGTATCGCTAGAGCAACAATTGCCATGTGGAACAAAGGTTCCAAATCTCTAGAAGACATCCTTGGGTCTCAACAAATGGGTTGTGACAAAGTGGGCTAGGCTATGGTGCAACAGCTCACAAAGGACAGGCTTCTACCTCACATAACCTGAAGACTCAAGCAAAAGGAAAGCTGAAGATAGACCAGGATGATCCTTCTCTTCATCTACCGAAAGTGGGTAAGATCAACAAAAATGAGGTAAAACCTGTGTTTATTTGTCATCATTGTGGTAGGTATGGCCACATTCGTCCTTATTGCTATGAACTGTTTGGTAAGGTGTCTCAAAAGGGTAGAAATTCGAATACTTTTTGGGTTAGGAGACAACCTTACATGTCTAGGCGGAATACCAAGATTCATGTGGGTGTTCACAACGCCAAGACACTGACCAAGACCAAAAGGATTTGGGTTAGGAAAGATGATTTGACTTGTTTAGTTGTTCACACTGCCTTAAAAGCACGTGACTCACACATGTGGTATCTTGATAGTGGCTGCTCTCGTCACATGTCCGGTAACAAATCCTACTTCACCTCTCTTGAAAAATATGAAGGAGGAATTGTTACCTTTGGAGATGGCGGCACTTCTAGAGTCATTGGTAAGGGCTCTATAAGTGTTGCTGGTCTTCCCAAATTGGCTAATGCTCTACTTGTTGATGGTCTTAAAGCCAATCTTTTAAGCATTAGTCAAATGTGTGATTCCCATCATGAAGTATTGTTTTCAAAAAATAAATGTGAAATTTTGGATAAAAAGAGAAATACTGTCTTACATGGGGTTCGCACATCTGATAATTGCTATGGGATTGTTACTACTGATGATCTCACTTGTCACTCTGCCATCATAAGTAACATTGATTTGTGGCATCAAAGATTAGGTCACATGAATTTCAAAGACCTAACTAAGATAGCCAACAAAGAGCTTGTGAGAGGAGTACCTAAACTGGGTAAGAATTTGAGCCATATGTGTGGACCATGTCAACTTGGAAAGCAAACCCGTGCCCCTCATAAAAAGGTGAACAGCTTTACAACCAAACGTCCCCTTGAATTGGTTCATATGGATTTAATGGGTCCTACTCGCACTGAAAGCATTGGAGGTAAAAGATACATTTTCTAACTGTTGATGATTTTACTCGATTTTCTTGGGTAAATTTTTTAAGGGAAAAATCTGATACGTTTGATGCTTTCTAGACTTTAGTCCTTAAAATCCAAAATGAACAGGGTGTTTCCATTGGGCATATCATAAGAATCCGAACTGATCATGGTCGTGAATTTGAAAACAGTTCGTTTTCGAATTTTTGTGATATGCATGGAATTAAGCATGAATTTTCTGCACCTATTACTCCACAACAAAATGGAGTGGTTGAGAGGAAGAACAGAGTTGTTCAAGAAATGGCTAGGGTCATGCTCCTTAGTAAGAAACTTCCTCCTAAGTTTTGGGCTGAAGCCCTAAATACTGCGGTTTATGTTATAAATCGCGTGTATTTAAGGCCCGGCACTTTACAAACTCCGTATGAATTGTGGAAGGAATTGAAACCTAACGTAAAATACTTCAAAACTTTTGGGAGTAAATGTTACATCTTCAAAGATAGGGAGCCCTTGGGCAAATTTGACTCCCGAAGTGATGAAGGTATTTTTCTAGGGTATTCAACCAACAGTAGGGCTTTTCGTGTCTATAACCTGTGAACTTTATCTTTAATGGAATCTATCAATGTGGTTATAGATGACACAGGTGCACCTACTCCTGCAACAAATGAGGATGACAATGGTGAGGCTCCAATCTTGGATACTGAACCACAAAATCAAGGAGAAGTTGCGGTTCAATCATAAGAAATTGTCACAGCACCATCCTCACAGGTAAGTTCAAGTCCAAAGAGTGCTCAAAGGGACATCACTCCTATTGCTTTTGTCACTGCAAGTCCTGAGCTGAAACCATCAGCAAGGGTGAAATTGAATCATCCAGCTCAATAGGTGATTGGAAGTGTCTCAGATCGAATGAAAACCCGAAGACAAATTCGGGATGAGGTATTACATATGTGTTATGTTTCTTTAATTGAACCTAAGAATTTTAAAGAGGCCTTGCTAGATGATAGTTGGGTCAATGCTATGCATGAAGAATTAGGTCAATTTGAGCATAACAAAGTTTGGACTCTTGTTCCCAGACCTAGAGACATGAATGTGATAGGTACCAAGTGGATCTTTAAAAATAAATCTGATGAGAATGGTACTGTTGTAAGGAATAAAGCTAGGTTGGTTGCTCAAGGCTACACACAAGTAGAGGGTATTGACTATGATGAGACGTTTGCCCCAGTTGCACGTCTCGAATCTATTCGTATTTTGCTTGGTGTTGCATGTTTTCTTGGCTTTAAGTTGTTTCAAATGGATGTGAAAAGTGCCTTTCTGAATGGGTACTTGAAAGAAGAGGCATATGTTGAGCAACCAAAAGGGTTTGAGGACCCTAAATGTCCGAATCATGTCTACAAGTTAGACAAGGCTTTGTATGGGTTGAAACAAGCCCCTCGGGCTTGGTATGATAGACTTACTACCTTTCTTCTTGATAATGATTTTCAAAGGGGTAGTGTGGATAAGACCTTATTTGTGAAACATACTAAGTCTCATATTCTTGTTGCCCAGATATATGTTGATGATATTGTGTTTGGATCTACTGCTGAGCATCTTGTGAAATATTTTTCGGATTGCATGACACATGAGTTTGAGATGAGCATGATGGGAGAGTTGTCTTATTTCTTGGGTTTTCAAATTAAACAGTCTCCTTCGGGTATATTTGTTTCCCAATCTAAGTATGCAAAAAATCTTGTGTCAAAGTTTGGTCTTGAGTCTGCCAAACATGCACGTACTCCCATGAGCACCAATCTTCACCTTTCCAAAGATTCCTCTGGTATTGATGTTGATCCTACCCTTTATAGGAGTATGATAGGGAGTCTTTTGTATCTCACAGCCAGTCGTCCGGATATTTCTTTCAGTGTCGGTGTTTGTGCCCGTTACCAAGCCAGTCCTAAAGAGTCTCACATTCTTGCGGTAAAACGCATCATCAAATATGTTAATGGGACCTTGGGGTATGGGGTTTGATTTTCCACTGATACTGTAGCTGAAATTACTGGTTTTTCTGATGCTGATTGGGCAGGGTGTGCTGATGATAGGAAAAGTACATCCGGGGGGTGTTTTTACCTTGGGAATAATCTGGTTTCTTGGCATAGTAAAAAGCAAAATGCCATCTCCCTTTCGACTGCTGAGGCTGAGTACATTGCTGCAGGGAGTTGTCGTGCTCAAATGCTGTGGATGAAGCAAATGCTTCATGATTATAGGATAGAACAGAACACTCTCACTCTTTTTTATGATAACACAAGTGCCATAAACATTTCAAAAAATCCTGTCCAACACTCTCGCACCAAACATATTGACATCCGTCATCATTTTATTTGAGAGTTAGTGGATGAAGGCCTTGTTGTTTTGGAACATGTTCCTACTGAGCATCAAAAAGCTGATATTTTTACAAAACCTCTTGATCTTCTTCGATTTGAGTTTCTTAGAAAGACCTTGGGTGTAATGCTCAGTAACTAGGTTGCTTCCTGTTTTTTTTATTATGTGAGGTGAGTGTGAGTGGTTGGCTTACTGTTCTTGGATGTATTAATCTCATTGTGACTGAGTCCTGATATTTTTTGCATCACATTTTTTGTTATGAACACTACTCATGTTTCTTACAAGATCTCATTAGTCTTTGTTCATAGTTCATTCTGAATGCCCATACTCATTTACTTCATGATCTCATTCTGTACACATCCTTGAGATAAACTGTTGCAGGGGTTTCCGCACAAGTGATCAAAGTTCTCTATGGACCACTAACAATGTTTCTTGTACTATTTCAGAGGAATTGACCTATACTAGTACATCATGGGTGATTTTGAGTCTCTTAACCATCTACCATTTTTTTTTCACTTCCATGGTTTCTTCCTCAGTACATGATATCCAGGCATTAGGAAAAGGCTACCTCAGAGACACCAACCAGGCCATCCTTTTGATTTCATTCTTCTCTGGTTTGGTCTCCATACTCTTGAGCGTGTATGCCACCAATGAGTGCCAACAAGAAAGAAAAGTTAAGAAAAAAAAAAAAAGGATCATTACTTGAGGGGGAGCCTCCGCATTTCCTCAACAAATACCCCGTGATTCCTAGTGGTTTGACTTTTCTCAATGATAGTCAGTTACCCTTGTCGGAGGTCCAGCCATCAGATCACTACGAGGATTAACTCTAGCTTTGTGGCTCTCAAGGATTGAACACACACACATTGTTTATGTGAGCTCTCATGTGTGTTTTTGAGTTATGCATTCTTATGATGCTTATGGCTTTGATTTAATTCTATCTGTTTTATTCATGATCTGGTGCTTCAACTCTTTCCTCAAATTTTCAGGACTTATGATTGATGGATTCTTTTGTTCTTGAGGTATAGTCTGTCACTTGGTCACCTTACCTGTTACAGGACATCCTAGGTGTTTTTGTTTTTTTTTTTTTTTAAAAAAAAAAAAAAAAAAAAAAAAGGTTTTCCGCTCGAGCGGACGGTTTTACGCTCGAGCGTATTTTTCACCCTTGCAGTATTTTGTTCTTGATTTCACAGTTCTGAGAGAGGGATTTTCACGCTCGAGCCTCTGTATTCACGCTCGAGCTGGCTTCCGCTTGCATTTCTTTACGCTCGAGCGGTCCTAAGTACGCTCGAGCGGATCCAATTTGTATTTAAATCCCTCTCTCGACTCTTCAGGTCATTTTTTTCCCTCTTTTCTTATCTCTCCGACCTAGGGTTTGGATTGTGCACGTGTTGGGCTCGATTCCACCTTCATTCTTCCTCTCCATTGCCAATTTCACCTTTGGTAAGTTGTTTCCTCTCTTCTCCTCTGTTTTTTTTGTAATTTCAGCACTTTTGGGGGTAGTATTTCGAGGTTTTTGGGTGTTTTGGTGTTTTTTTTTGTGTGTCTAGGTTTTGTGGTTCCTTCTCTCACACACTTTCACTGAGTTTCTTTTAGTGCATTTCATTTGTGTGTCTTAGACCTAGGGTTTCTGTTTCTTCATACTTTGATTGGGTTTGAGTTTGAACGTGCTCGCCTATGGGTTTCTACAAGTATTGCTCTGCTATCTCTGTGGTTTTGTTTTGCAACGGTTGTGGTTTCTCATCAGTGATATCTAGTGTTCTTTGTTTTTGGTTTTTGGCACTGCTATTATGCCCTACAGTCTGCACTCTGAATTAGTCATTATGTATGTGAGTTGAATCCTCTTTGTTTTCATTATTCTCACTTGCTACTGATGTTACTACTGTTTTTTTTTTTTTTTTTGTGTTATGACTGTTTTGTTCTTTGGGTTTGGTTTGGTTTTTGGAATTGATGGATTGTTTGGTTGTAGTGGTGTCTCCCCTAGTCATGTCTGCTCCTGCCCCTAAACGCCGTAAGGCCACAGTGTCTCGCCCTACCTATAATTCTGTGAGGTTTCAGTCCGGTAAACAGTCCAAGTCTTTCCATACATCTTTTGAGTCTCGGACAGTTCATTTAGAACGGAATGTTCAACCTGATACATTTGATTCCATCCACATTCGTCCTTTGTTCGACCCTCTAGGTGGTGACTTAGTTTTATCTTTTTCTGGGCGTCAGAATCTCGATTGGGTTCGAGAATTCTATTGTAATATGGAGGGTATTCGTGATTTTGAGCCTTCTTTCAAAACCTGGGTTAGGTCCAAGTCTATTTCTGTCACCCCTGAACTCATACGCCAGCTCCTTGAGATTAAGCAAGACCAAGGATTCATTTTATACTGTATTGCCCATCATATGTCTTTTGACCTAGCCATCCTTATTATCAAAAAGATGATCGGTGTTCATGGAAATAAACAGCTTGGCCTTCCATATGGTTGTTTGGTAAACCGTCTTCTATCTGATCTTGAGGTCCTGATCTTAGAAGATGATGAATTTGGCTACCCTTCTCGCCCTTTTACTAAAAAAACTGTGTCACAAAGTAGGGCTCATGTTAAGGGGGAGTCGTCTCAGGCTGGTCCTTCTGCAGGTGTCGCTGCTGGCCTTGCTGAGGAGGCGGAGTTTGATGCCGCTGCAGCCGGTGGTGAGGATACTGTTTCTCCTCCAGATCTTCATGTTCAGATTCAGCAGTTTCAGGAGGTCATGACCCGGCGCTTGGATTTTCTGGATGCACGCTTTGATGCATTCGATGGTCGTCTTGGTCAGATGGAGCAGACTCTCACTCAGCTAGCCCATATCATTTAGTCTCAACAGCCACAGCCTCCTCCTGATGCATGATTTGTTTATGTTTCCCGGCCAAAAAGGGGGAGATCTGATACATTTGGACACATTTGGACATTGGTGGATCTTGGTACAGATCTTGGTGAATGTTGGATGAAGTGGGATGGGTGGATTGTTCATGACAAGATTGTTTTGAGTTTGGAGTTGTTTTGTTCTTGTTTTTAATCTTGTCTAGTGTGTGTGTTTAAGGAAAAATGTTTAGAAAGGTTTTGTCCGGGAATTGACAAAGGGGGAGATTGTTAGGACCCTTTATTGTCAAATCCGGAGACAAAACTTTGTGTTGATATTGTCAAATCCGGAGACAAAACTTTGTGTTGATAAAGTTGTAATTTTTCTTGTGTTTTTGTTCTTCCCGCTCGAGCGGGGTCATTGGCGCTCGAGCGGATATTGAAGGATCTCAGTATTTTGGCAGGATTGTAAAAGTACTGGGGTGTGTGATTTCACGCTCGAGCGGAATCTCAAGCGCTCGAGCGTCCCTCAGTTTAAACACATGCATATTTTGTTGAAGCCGCTCAAGCGGGCTGTGGAGCGCTCGAGCGGAGATCGCGGACTCAGATTTTCTATTTATACCCGTTTAGGTTATTTTTAGGATTACTTTTCCTAGATCCTATTCAAGAGTCCTAGGGTTTTTGTTTGAAGTTTTTCTTCTGAGTTTTTTGTGAGTTTTCCTTGATGTTCTTGAAAGAGTTCTAAACTTATGAATTGAGATTCATACATCAAGGAGTTTGATACTTTATATTCAAGAGAGTTCTCTTCGGTGGCTTCCGAAGATCAAGACGTAGAGTTTCAAAAGGCGTTTGATTCTTTACGTAGTCGTTACTTCGACAAGTGAAGTTGTGGAATCAACTTCAGAATTGATCAGTTCCGTGACGAAGGCGTGGTGAAAGAGTTACAGAAGATTCGAGGACAAATTGACTGGGTTGGGTAATTTGTGTATTATCTTTGTAATCTTTCGTTCTTCAGTAGTAGATTGATTAGTGGCGGTTCGCCCGTGGTTTTTTATTACAATTGAAGGTTCTTCAATTGTGGTTTTTTCCACGTAAAAATCGTTTGTGTCGATTTATTGTTTATTCCTAAAAACAAACAAACTAAAATCATTCTCGTAAGTGCTTGTTGATTTTAGATTGAGTGTTTTGAATAATTGGGATTCGGAATATTTTAATCTTGATCTAATCACGAATCACTTAGGATTTTCAGTATTCATGGCTTCATTTGTGGGCTTTCATCAAATGAGTTTCTAGCATTTTTTTCCTTGTTGACATTTCTATTATTGTAATCATTTGCTTGATGGGTCAAACACAAATACAAGTATAAAGTAATATGCTAATCAAATTGACTTGTATAGTTTTGTATTTGTATTTATGTCTGGCGTATTGGTTTATGTTTGTTATGAAGCCAAGTATCAGTTTTGATTGGATACATTTTCATTTTAATGCTTTCGTTCTATTTTCATCGTTGAAAGTTATGATTAAAAATTTGAAGCAAGTAGTGAACGTGGTTTTGAATTCATTCCAAGATCCTCATCCTCGAGTGTGATGGGCAACTATTAATGCAATTGGACAGTTGTCTTCAGATTTAGGCCTAGATTTGCAAGTTCAATATCATCAATGTTTGCTACCAGCTTTGGATGATTTTCAGAATCCCCGCATCCAGGTTAGTTCTTTTGGTGCTTTGACAATTGTAAATTTTAGATGGTTACAATTGATTTTTTATCTTGTCCTTGGTCCTGCAAATATCAATTGCATGATTAAATCTGGTATGTATTTGTTGAGTCACTTTTAGGTATTTTGCTTTTGCTTTTACTTTTTACTTATATTTTCTACTTTCAAGGATTTATATTGACAAGTTTGGTAGTCCCTAATATATTCTCCAGTTCGGATTTTATGTTTTTTTTTATACCAATTACTATGGATCAATGTGATTTTGGTTGTTCACTTGTGTTTTGGCGATTTACATTAACAAACTCTGAAATACTTCTATAAGTAATGGTGAGGGCTTCATTCGAAAAAACTTTCTTGAGAGCCAAAACCTTGGTACTTGAGATCAATTTTTTCCCTATGAATGGGTGTCTACACTACCAAATATTTGCATCAAATGGCTAAAAATAACTTAGATTCCAAATCAATAGTTATTTTCCGACTTCCAAATCGAAAATTTCAGTTACAGCAGAAACTATGTAAGACAGATAGGGTGAAATAGAAGCGTGTCATGAGCCTAAGGGAAAATGGTTAGAGCTCTGCTAGATGTAGATAAAGCGGGCTATTGAAGTGGGTGGGAGGATGTAACAAACAACATAGGACAAAAAATGTTACTGTTTGGAAAAAAATGTTGTTAGAGTTACAGCCAAACATTGAAAAACAAAATAAATGTAAATTATTTTACATGAAATTATTTTCGCCGTAAATTATTCAAAGCAAATGGAGCTTGAAACAAATAGAAGTTTCCTTTAATTATGTTGTAAATGATGAATTTTTTGTTTTGTTTTGTTTTTTTGTTTCTTTTTGCGGATGCAACCTTTTTGAGTACGTGATAATATCTTCACATATCGATATTAGAGTTTACTATTGATATCAAAACAAGCTATAATATATATGCTTTTTTATTTGTATTGTCGATACTTTTGTTTTGTTTTAAATGCAAAAATTTGAGTTCTTAAATATCAAAAAAAATATTAGTAATGTTGGAGGATATTTTATATATTTTTGTAAAGAATATTTGGTTAACAATTGTTACATGGTACATATATATTATTCTTTGTATGATTTTGTGAATGTGAATGTGGATGTACTTTATTTTAGAAAATAGTAATAATTGTTACAGGAATGAATTAATAAAATATATATTTTGATTTTATGATAATAATTTTATTGCGACAATAATAAACTGTCGCTAATGTAATCATCATTATTAGCAACGGCTTAAACTGTCGTAAATACAATATTAAATTAATTCTATTTTTTGCGACGTTTTAGACCGTCGCTAATAATACTTTTTGTGACGTCAAATATCATTGCTAAAAACGTTTTGGCGATGACAACCAACATCGTCACTAAAAGTGAAGTTTTTCCTCCTTTTTTTGTATCAGGTTAAACCGTCGCAAAAACCATTGATTAGCTGTCGCTAATAGAAAGCGACGGTTTATAACTGTCGCAAGTATTTTTTGTCACGTCCCCTTCCGTCACCTCCCATTTCCCGTTGCTACTCCGTAGCAAAACATCTTTGGCGACAGTATGTGGACTTTTTGCAACGTTTGAGATCGTCGCAAAAGGCCCGATTTTTAGTAGTAATCTTTCTCTTTAATAATATGTCAACTGTGTTTGATTTGCTCAGGATTACATCTATAAGCTTTTTGATATCATAAATATAAACTTAAGACTATTTTGGGAAGATGATTATAATCAGTTTTTTGATTAAAAACTGATTACAATCTGCTTTTTGTGAGAGAGGGAAGTGGGTTATAATTTGAGAAGTGGATTATAACCCACTTCCCAAAAGAGGGCTTAACAACCACATATGGTCTTTTAGCAATGCAAACATCGGGACATATATATATATATATACAAGTAAAATAAACAGCATCCAATTGTCCAAACATGAACGGTTAGGCAAAATGGATCAAGTTAGATAAAATGCTTCAAATAGCTTTTATGTTGAAGATGTTACTAGAAACGAGCCCAGTCGTTGTTGTTGTTATTGTTTTTTTTTTTTTTTTTTTAAATGAAATAAAATAAAAAAACTTAGGAGCTAGTCTGAGTCCGGTAAAATGTCAACCCCTTAAAAATTATTGCCATGATATATGTGGAAGAATTTGGCAAGGATATTGCCACAAAATCAAAACTAAAAAAAAAAATTGAGTATTGTCAACTCGGTCTGAAGAAGAATTGGGAGGATTGGGTACAGCAACCTAAAGATTTTCTTCATTGTGAAAAAAGTTATTTTTGGAATTTGCATAATTCATCTCTACCACGAGTAGGAGATGAATTGTGTTCAAATATTCATTTTTAAATAATATAATATAATATAAGGACAACAAGTGTTATAGATCAAGATCAGTAAGATGCTATTTAGCCAATAACTTGAGAGGCATAAACCTTAGGGGGTTGGCCTGATGGTCAAGACTTGAGCCTACAGTGTACTCTTTTTATGGTCTAAAATTCAAAACTTCCTAGATACAAACAATTTCTTCGGGTAAGTCCATACGGGACTTTGCCCTGGCTTTAAATGAACCCCTCTTAGTAGACAGTGAGATGGTCCCGCAAATTAGTTGGTCCTTGGAGCCGAATACCAAATCATATAAAATAAAAAAATAAAAAACTTGAGAGGCATAAATATTAGTCCTAAGAATACAAGGGTCTTTTGGGAAGCACAAAAAAAGCTAACTTTTAATCTTTTATCTATTTTTGGTCACATCACCTCTCACATTTTTTACTCACAAAAAGACAAAATAAATTAAAAAAATCAAAAAGTCAACCTTTTACCAACTTTCCAAAACACTCCACAGTAAATGAATTTATGCTCAAGCTCAAGCTAATGTTACTTAGGACTGGCCTTCAAGGTTCCCAACCATCATATTCATCTCCCTAGAAAAGGAAATTTGAGAAAGGGAAAGAAAAGAAAGCCAACAAATAGGTATTATATTTTATGATTTTTTCTCCCAAAAATGAAAAAAAAATGAAATTCCAAGAAAATACTTGGCTTATCAAAAAATAATAATAATAATAATAATAAATAAATAATCATAACCAACTTTTTAGGCCAATTGTAAAAGGCAAGCGAGTTGAGCTATTTCTGCCTTCCTACCCCTCCATTTTTCTGTCCAACCAAACAGACAACTGTAAAACTGCGGCCGTTTATGCTACTCTCCCCTTTCTCTACACACTATTTTTCTATCCAACCAAACAAATTATTGTAAAGCTGCAAGAAATCGTGGGATTGAGGGCGTCTAGACTTTTCAGTCTTCCAAAAAATATATACACCCAAAATAAGCAACAGATTTTGTCAAAAGCTTGGCTTGTAGAAAACTACTAGCAATAAGTAAAGAGTGAAGAAAATTCCAAGACTAATTTAATGCAGTATGCAACTTTTCTCTACCAAACAAAAGTCTAATAAAAGGCACACACAAACACCAAATCAACGAGTTCGGATCATCTGCCATGGTCTCGTACAATACTCTTTGCAATGATTCAAAAACGACATCGTTTTGAATTTTTTTTTTTTTTTTTCATTCTCCTTTCTCTCTTTTCCTTTCTCTCTCATCCATCAGAACCCTAACCCGATTTTCCCTCTTTTCCTTTCTCTCTCATCCATCAAAACCCTAACGTGATTGAACCAGAACAGAGGAGAGATGAGAGACGAAGCTGAAGGAGTAAAATCGGTGAGGCAAAACGATGGCGGCAAGGTGAGGCCTGATTTCTACTTGTTGTAAACGGGTGTGGTTTAAGCGGGTTTGATTTCTTGAGTTTTGTGGAGTTAAAATCTACCACACTGCAATCCTGACAAGCTTGAAAATAAACCAAAAAAATCTATTGTCCCAAAACTTGGGACCATGAAACCGACCAGATTTCTATGGTGTGTTTAAACTCTTTTGTATTGAATTACCTCATAAATAAACTTGGTCATTTGCTTTGAAATTCTGGATTAATTTAACCTTTTTTTTTTTTTGGGCGAATGGATTTCTAGAACCATTGAGGACGAACAATCTGATTGAAGAGAGAACCGACTAACGGGAGAAGGACATGAATAATTGTAAGGACTTGATGGGTCATCATCATATTTACCATAGATCATGCCATTCATTGGATTACAAAACCATGAACATGATGAACATTGCTTTGTGGGTGATGAAGATTGACTGATGTTGCAGGAGGGATCTCACCCAACTACATTTCAAGCTCCTCGCTTCGCGGCCATAGAATCGCCGTTGCCCTCAACCTGCCTAACTCTGTTCACCTCTCTCGTTTCATGGTTTAGGGTTCTTGACAAATGAGAGAGAAGAAAAGCGGGGAAAGGACCAACACCAAAAAAAAAAAACTTACAAAACGACGTCACGACGTCATTTTGGAACCACCGCAAGAAGCATTCCAAGAGACCACGGCAGATGATCTGACAGATGATCTGAACTCGCAACAACAGCCTCTGTATTTCTCAAATTGTATATTTTTAAAAAGGTCTAACGAGATGGGAAGGGAAATTCTTCCTCTCTCCAACAAGCAACATATTTACATTTTTTCCCGTTCTCTAGAGCACGATTTGGCCTGTGGACTCAAGACCAACAAATGACATCTTAACTCGAAACATAACTCCTTACCTTTACTGCGAAGGTTAGTTTATCAGTGCCTGATAGTAAGCTCGGCCCTGAGATGGAGCATGCCATTGAGGAAATAAAGACTATCCTCGGCCATGAATGAAGTCCATGGTATGGCAAATAAGTTGCGGTAGCCAACAGCTTTGCCGCCTGTAAAAGTGTAATTGCCTTTGTATTTGCTAATGTACTCCTCTGTTGGTTTTGACCGTGCCGCAAACTCGTAGTCAACCGCAAAAGTGACCGACCCTTTTTCCTGCATTCCGAGAAACAGCCCGAAACAATGGAACGAGCTCTGTTGGTCCATGTTGCAGTGTGCTGATAAGAAGAAACCTTGTCCACCTAGGTGGAACGCTTGGGAATACACTCGCCCGGATGGGAACAAATTTGCACACTCCTCTCGCTTCAGATCAAGGTAAACAACACATTGCTGTCGTGGGAGTTCAAACTCGACCACCTTTACGGGCCGATATTTGTAGGCTCGTTCAATGAAGCGTCGGTTTATGGTGGCGGACTCTTCTGCAGCAAGGGTTCTCTGTCGGTGTGGGGCCTCGGCTTTGAAAAATAGAGCCTCAAGCACAACCTTGGATGCAAGGTCGTGATCGAAGTCATTGCATGTTAAAACCTTCTTTAGCTTACGGGGAGACATGTAAGGATAGCGGATGTAGCGACCAAGGCGAGAACCTAAGATTTCTCTCCGCTCCTCAAGTTTTGGGTACTGGGCTCTGGACCACTTCAACACGAAATCATATACAGCATCTTCTGATGCCACCTGGAGATCATCACTAGACAAAACTGCTTCAATTCCGGCAAGGGGCAAGCTCATAACCTCGTCTTGGAACCTGGCCAAAGGTGCAAAACTAGTAAATCAGAGATCACAAACAGCATCCAACAGTAGTAGTAATCAAACAATGTTCACAGATTCAAAGGAAGAATGGCTCAAGAAAAGTTGGGCCTGTTGATAATTTTCATTTTTGATATTTTTAGTTTCATGTTGTAGTGAAGCAAAAATAATGAGAAGTTTAAAAACACCTATTGTGTTCATATTGATTTTATTTCTGCAAGAAAACAATTATTGGAAATTCAAAAAAAAACTTATATCTTCTAACATAACGATGGGCTCACTTGGTTATGTCTTTGTAACGGGCAGCAAGGAACTGCTTTGCTGCGTCTGTCAAAGGCTGAACCGCTTCAGCCATTAAGACACTGGAAGGAAGCTCCAGATATAGCAACGCAGACTCGGGTGTCATGGGCAAATTGCGCAATAGTCGGCTGCAATACCTCATGCATGAAGCAACCTCAAACTTGTCTGCAGCCATCAGCACATCCAGCAAAGCAGGAGCACTAGTTGTAGATAAGGTATTGCTATACATAAAATTTAGGAGCTCCATGAGGGCAGCTTCCTCTGTTCCACGAGAGAAAAAAAGGGGCCGTTATTTAAGGTAGCATAACAGAGTCTATTCCATTCTCATAAATCACTTAAACAAGAGGAACTTTTCTAACGGAATTAGCATGACCTAAAACATACTCAACAACCATATTGTAGTACAGTAGAACACAAAATTTATCTATTCCAAATGCAACTAGATTGAAAAAGCTAGTCATATCAAACGTAGGATGGTTAAAATTTAATCCATACCAGAAGCATTGATTCGTAGGGTTACATGTCGCTGCTCTGACTCCCTCATCCCATTTGAGAAGAGCTACATAAACAATTAAATAAAATGGAAATAAACATCATCCAGCAATTTTAGAAAGTTTAAAATTTAAAAAAAAAAAAAAAAAAAAACTGCAAAAGGAAAATATTGATCTTTACCTTATAGAAAAATGGACTTTTCGCTGCCAAAATTGGAGAACTGATGTGCAAAGTTTTGACTCTCAGAACTGTAGAACAATCCATGCTCCAGTTTGAATCATTACTATTTCCAGCTTCATCATCTCCTACAAATCAATTATTCAAAGGCAAATACGGCAGTACATAGAGTTACACAACAGAACAATAATTTGTATAGTCAACCCAGAATAGCTAACTCATCGTAATTTTTTCTTCTCCAAATTTTCAAATTTTAAACTTAAAATACTAGTAATAATTGAAGATGCCTTGTGGGGCAGAATATGAATGGATGAAATCATATAAATTTGGACTGATTTCTGAAGCAAATAAAAATTGAAACATGAAAGAAAAAAATGCAATAACTTGACTGAAAAACTATTCCAATACCTGATGGTGATTCTTCAATCATTGCAACTGCTTCCTCATCTTGATTTTCACAGCCCACACCATCATCAGTATCAGGCTGGTTACAACTCAAAATCTGCTCCTCAGGGCATCCAACAGTATCCACCGCTGCCAATAAACCATGTCGGTTAACATTAGTGGAATTACACAAGGATTGCAAAAAAGTATGGTAAGTGTACACAATATGTATGACATTGTTACAAGGGGAGAAAAACCATCTGAGAGAAATCTCTCAATTAAGTAATCAGAAAACCAATCTACAATAAAACAATAATGAATTAACTGTATTGAAACTCATTAAGATCCAACCAGCCAAATATTGGGGGGAAATTAGAATAATACAAAATGTATTCCTGGATAAAAAATTCATGAAATCGGCCTAAAGTGTCAATCAAGTAACACAAACAAATTAAGCTTGAAAAAAAAATGAACATAGCACAAAGCACCTACATTCATGTACAAGGAGAATAAAAGCATAACGAAGAAGCAAACTGGACAAAAACCACGTGCAGTTTCAAGAAAAACAGAGAAATGATGAGGTGTAAAAATTAAACTTATAATATTTTGAAAAGGCATCCCACAAGCCAAACCACATCTTCATTCATCCACTTCATGCACACGATCTAGATTTGAAGTCATGCAATTCTTTCCTAGTAAATGAACATGCATAACCCTTTCCATTTTCATATTTGCTTGCATAACTGGCAATTGATTACAAACTCTGCATTAGAATCGTACAATTCACTATTCAAATCGTATGATTAGATTCAATTCGATTATGTGGGTAATCAATAAGAACAAGTTGAAAAAATTGCAAATAACTGTGACTCGAAGGTGAAACAGTAAATCGTGAATCAATCGATTCACTTTCGATTCATTGAAATTGATTTTTGTCCTCCTTTTTTGCTTTTTTATTGTTGGAAAAGGATTCACACAACCCTTTTAAGGTCATTAGGGTTACCATAAATTTCTGGCTCCTCATTACACTCAAAGACTCAAACCCTGGAAGAAAGAAAAAAAAAAACAAAAAAACCTTCTCTCACCACAATATTCTAGGCTTACATATTCAACTTTATCTAAGGGCCCATTTGTTTTGAGTGATAGAATGGATGACATTCATAGTGAGGGAATTAATAGTGAGGGGATTGATAGTGAGGAGAATAAATAAAATTGTGTTTGTTTTGATGATGAGTGATATTTGAGACCCCAAATAATCTACCAAATTTTTTACCAAATCTACAAAATGTTTAAAAAAAAATGCCCAACATGTTAAAAATAAAAATAAAAATAAAAAATAAAAAATTTCCAGGAAAAAAATAAAATAAATAAAATAATGATTTTTACTTAACAAAAAATACAAAAAAAATTAAACATTAATGTTAAAAAAAAAATGCCCAACATGTAAAAATAAAAATAAAAATAGTCCGGCGGACTATTTTTCTAATATTAAGTGCTGGAAGCCCATCCGAATCCCCTATCCAAGGGGATTCATAATCCGGAGGGGATTACAAATCCTCTCTCCATCTCCCAAAACAAACACAAAAATAGTGGGTCCCACCTCACTATTAATCCCAGCCCTCTCTCTATAACCCCAAACAAATGGGCCCTAAGTGTTTGCACTTATAAAAGGAATCTTTCAAAGGTATTAAGTGAGATTTTTTATAAAATTTGGAGATTTGGGTTTCTAACTCTTTTGAGATTATTGTTGCTATTACTTTTGTAGAAAGTTAAAAACATTGTAGTTGCTTGGAAATTGCAAGTTTATTTTTGTTTACCTTTTTTATTAAGAATGGTCGACAAGAAATATCCAGAAGGGAAAAGCTAAAGTGGCGCTAATCTATCAGACCACGTGATTATCATTCAAAATAAAACTTTTTTATGTAAGTCTAAACATTACATGTTTATAAGATATAATTAATTTCAAATGTGCAGATACATTTTTCTATGTAATTTAAAAAAAGTGACTGAATCTTTACGATTCACGACTTGATTCAATTTGATTCGCAATTTGGTATAAGGCCATTTTGATTCACGATTCAAATTACAAACTTCAGCATCAATTTTTCCAATAACTTCGAGAAAGATTCCATTTAAACCATAGCCTTAAAAAAATATCAACATTCCAATTTGCAGGATAATACTTCACGCTGTAATTTGATCAACAGATACGAATTAAAATCAAAATAATGACATAGTCCCAATATTATAAAATTTCCCAAAATTGGCTGATCATATGCAGCAATAAACTGTTTACAACACGTGTGTCCTAATCAAGTCATCTTTTTCGTCATTATGTTATATTAAAGGCTATATGTTTAATTAAATTAAACAAAATCATATCCCCTTTAGTACTACATCCCATGTAAATTAAGGTCTTTCTCTCCCCCTTAACATTTCCATTATGAAAATCTCTTTTAGAGTTCAATCTACAGGTCTTGCACATGAATAAACTATCTTAACCCATTCTCTCAACCTATCTTCAATTGATTCTACTTTGGAACACTCATTTTATAAGCGTGTTAGTTTTTATTTCCATGTCCAACATCATGTCTCGTAAAACATCACTGGCCTTATAGCTGTCCTGTAAAATTTTTACAACACAACAATCAATCATGGAAATTAAATTAGGTTCTACGTAATAATATAAAAAGGCTTGGTTTCTAAAAGTGATGAACTCACCTCAACCAAACCAAACCGAAGAATTATCCTCAGCGGACTAAAGTTTCTCATTTTCTGAAGTCTATCCTAATGATAACTCCCCAGATTTTCTCAGCAACCAAACTGAATTATACACACATAAAAACATCTAAATACACACTTGTTTTATCATTAAAAAAATAATCAAAACAAAACTCAAATCCTGCAGATTCAAGCAAAATTCACAACACAAAAACCATCATGAAACACAGATAACTAACCGTTATCTTTCTTGACATCTTCTCTTCTGCGCTTCCGATGCCTAGCCCAATCGGCGAGACTGTGACATCCCTCGCCGTCCAACTGAGTCTCCGGCGAATCGGCCATGATCTCGACTCGGAGCACCCGGTCGGAGAAGTTACTATCGTTGAACGCAAAGCCGAAATCGCCGTCGCGACCGCCGTTGGGGGAGTAGTCGGAGTCCATCACCGTCCTCGGATCGAAAAGATCCAAGCTCGTATCCCTCATACTTTCTCTCTCTAAAACACTTTCTCTCTCTAGAAGAAAAAGAAGACAATGAAGGGAGTGTTGAAGATTTGAAAACCCTAATTTGATCACTTCGCTGTTATTATGTAACGAGAGAGAGAGAGAGAGAGAACCTCTGGAAACGAGCTTACCGACAGGAACTAATAAATAACAGAGAGAGAGAGAGAGAGGGGTGGCTAGGAAATGTTTTTTTGGATTTTTTTTTTAATTGGGGTATTTGCATATTTTTTAGGCTATTTATAAATTGGATATGCAAATAACAGGTTGGATAATAGATTTTTAAAGATGAAGAATAAAATATCAAAAAAATATGGGACATTTTTCTATAAATCTCTTTTTATCTATTTATGTTTCATTTAATTTATATTATTTTTTTATATTTCAATAAGTCTTATGAGCAACATAATTATCAAAATACTCCTAATAATATTTACATTTACAATGTGAATGTTCTGTAATGTGAATGTTTACACCGTCAATGTGAATGTTCACATCGTCAATGTGAATGTTCACACCATCAATATGAATTTTCACACTGTCAATATGAATATTTATATTGTAAAATATGAATGCTCACATTACTAAATTGTTAACCGTTTAAAAAATATTTATAAGAATAGAAATGTCTATAAAATACTTCAAATATGAGACTTAGGATTTGATAGATCAAATGTTCAAATAATAGGATTTACTAGAATATAAAAATATTTTATGAATTAATTGGGATATAAATACTTGAAAAAGGATTTAAATCTCCCTGAAAAATAATTATTAGAGTTCTTAACGTAATTATATATTTTCAAATATTATGTTTGTTTATATATATTACAAAAATAGGTGGCTTGTAAGTATTTTACAATATTTTTCATATATTTTAATACTATTTCTAAATTAAGAGTTGTTTTGGAAAACTAATTAAAAGTTAATTTTTTGATTTTTTTTTTTAAAAAATGTGTAAAAGAATTTTTTTTTTAAAATGATGTGATCTAAAATAGATTCAGATTTAATTTTTGACTTAACAAAATTCCCAAATTAGGCCTAAGTCATGCAAACAATAAAAGATATATTGTTGCGAGATATATGGGATTGTTTTGAGAAGTTGGTAAAAAGTTAACTTTTTAGTTTTTTGATTTTTTTGATGACTTTTTTGGTAACTTTTTTGGCAAAAAACTGGCTTCTTTTAGCTAAAAAAAGCTGACTTTTTTGACTAAAAAAATTAAAAAATCAAAAAGCTAACTTGTTTAGCTTGTTACCAAAATGAGGCATGGAAAGTGCTGTTAAAATGAGAATAGTATTAAAATAATTAAAATTTTAATGTAATTATATATTTTTAGATATATAATTTACAAAAAATAGGTGGCTTTGGTTTGGCAAGGGCTCATTGGGCTTTTTTGGCTCAATGAGCCACAAAAGACAAAATAGGCTCATGAGCCACAACAGACAAAACATCTCATCCAACCCCGTAATCATTACACTCTTTTCTCACAAAAAAGTCAAAAAAGCCAAAAAGTCAAAAGTCTTTCCCAAACCAAGCTTTTGAGCCCAGGCTCATATAGCCAAAAAAGTCAAAAAGCCAACCCACTTCGTAAACGGAACATTTCTCACATTTTTTTGGTGCTAATTCTGAATTAAACATGCAAATAACAACTTATATTGTAATGAGACAGCGAATACAATTTGTATGTGTTGTTAAGAGAGTAATCATATCAAATGGCTAAAATATATTTAATCTTAGGTATTTGATCATATTTTAATATATTTTGACGCTATTCATAAATTGGGTCATGCAAGATATTGTTGTAAGTCATGCAAATAACAACTTGCATGATTGTTCTTCATATGAGAATAATATAAAATCGAAATAATTAAAATTTCAATGTAATTACATATATTTTATACAAAACATATTCCCATATAAAAATCTATATTATCCCAAAGCAAAACAACATATTTGCCAAAAAAGAGAATATGCGAAATCCCCAAAAGAAAAAAAAATGCTTTTATTTGGTTTACTTTTGTTGCTTTTCAATTGTGCATCTAATTTAAAGAGCACAATGATATTTATATATATTTTTTTTAATTTTTTTTTCTTCATTTTAGAATCTTATAAGAGAATGTGAGAGGTTGAGGGTTTGGAGCTTGCTAATCTGAATTGCAATAGCAAATTACTAATTTTTTTTTTTTTTTAATAAATTGACATACATCTCTTGCATTTTCAGAGAACTTTGTTGATTTAACGATACTATGGTGATCAAATATCATGTAATGTTTTCACTAATTATTGATACAAATTTTAGTACTCAAATTTGATTACTATAACATTATTGTTGTTGAATTTTTTATTCAAGACAATAAAATTACATCTCTAAAATCGTTAGAAAATGTTTTAGATAGGCTTTATTTTATCAATTTGACTAGTAATTTAGATAAATTCTAGAAAGCAAAGGCATCTTGGTGGTGAGTATTTGTAGATATTAGAATGTTAATTTGTTTTGCTAAAAGGCCATAGCAAGCTATCTTTGGATAGTTAAAATTCTAAATTCTTCTTTGAAAAAAAATAAAATAAAAATGTTTTGATTGATCCTTTTGGAAAAAAAAGTCAACCTTTTTCGCATTTGGAGGTTGCTGTATTAATTTTGTCTTCCTATAAAGTCAAAATTAGAGGGATTATTATTTATTTGCTATATTAATTTTGTCTTCCTATAAAGTCAAAATTAGAGGGATTATTATTTATTTATTTTTTAAGGGTAAGCTTATACTATGCAGTTAAAAGGAAAATGTTTAGTGATTTTATTTTATTGAAGCTTCTTATTACTGTTTTCTTCATTTAAAAAAAATTGTGTCAGTGTATTTTGTGTTTATTGTTTATGAGATAAAAAATAGTTTAAAAGATTAATTTCACTTTTATCCCACAATTAGGTCTTATTTGTCAACTATACATTTTAGTCAATTAGGCCTCTTTTGTCAGCTATTATATCTTTAGACTATTAATTTCATCTATTTATCCTTGAAGCTTACTCACACTAATAAGTCTATCTTTTTATTTTTTTTAGGTCACATCAATCAATTTTCCTCCCCACTTTTCTACACACCTTGTTATAAAAAGTCAAAAAGTACACTTATTTAGAACATCCCAAACCACCGCTATATATTAAATTACATTACCCTACAACTTATAAGGTTTAAGTTGTTTAAATTCTAAAATTATCTTTTTTGTTCACCAAATTAAGATTTTATGGTTATTGATTCAAACAAGGTTTTCAATTGAACCACATTAGCTAAATTAAAATTTTTAGAGACTAAATAGATAAAACTAATCATTTAAAAATGAAATTGAAATTAATAAAGTGAAGTTAACCCGAGTTTACACAAGCTAAAAGAAATTTATTATCAAAAAAAATTTGAAAACAAATGTTTTTAACTATGTATAGAATGTTGATTTTCTACTTTTCTTGAACTTTTATGTGGTGTTTAAATCTTTGATTTATCAAGAAAAAGATAAATGAAAGGAAAATAAAATAATTTAATTCAATTTCTTTCATTATATAATTTTTTCTTGAACTTTTAAGTGGGGTCAAATGTGGCTTCCAATTTTTAGATTGATAGTTACAAATTATGGAATATGTGTCTTGTTGGTATATATGTGTCTAGTTACATATATGTGCGTCTAGTTACAAACTACGGAATATATGTGTCTAGTTACAAACTATTTGCATGGATCTTTTCATTAGTTTTTAGATTTTAGTTTTCAAAGAAAAAATCAAAAACAAAATTCACACTATAAAATAGTAAAAAATTAGAATATTAATTGGGGAAAAAAAACTCATGGAAAAAAATGATAAAAGAAAAGTTATCCAAACAAGGCATACGTAAATTGTCACAAAGGAAACTCAAGCCTCGAATGTAAAAAAATAAAAAATAAAAAATAAATAAAAATGAGTGCTTAACAAGGTTCGAATTTTCAACTTTAACTGGCGGTGTTTGGCAATAAATTTTTTTTTATTAAAGACAAATTTTTTATAAAATCATAAAAAGAATAAATCCAAACAAAATCTCACATTAAACTCCATAATCATTTCACTTTTTCTCTCACAAATATCACATCCAACCACAAAAAAATTCAACTATGTTTCCAAACACAAAAAAATTTTCTCCAATAATATTTTATAACTAAAAAATTTACATAAAAATCCACTTTCCAAACACCCACATGATATCATGTAATATAATTTATACAAGTAAATTTTTTCATTTTGTTATTGGGAAGTCACTTTAAGCCCGGATCACTTTTGAAGGAAACGGGCAATCATATTAGCTGATATGAAAATGGTTTGGATTAGATAATTGAATTGCGAGTCTTGTCTGGAAAATCTTTGTCAATTGAGAAGTTACTAAAGTTTTTATATTTATTTACATTCCAAATTTCTAGACTTTCAAAATGGTAGCCTCAAAATAAATGAATAGAGAGAACTTATTTATTTTTGGTGTGTCTACATCATGTTGAGCATGAGCCTTTATATAGGCATATATAGCAAGTTATGTATACTTTATGGTTAGGTCACACCAAGATCATGTGTCCTTCATAGTTTTCAAGATCACGTATCCCTCCTGATTAAACCAGATGTAAATGGACTATATGTACCATGTATCCTTCAATGTTAAGTCACATCATGTATACCATAAAGCCACACCATATGTATTTAGCCCAAGATTTTCAACAATTTTAAATTTATTTTTTCTAAGATAAACTTAAATACATATAGTTGTTTGTCAATCATATATATTAGTCACATCAACAGAAAAAGATAGTCCAAAATATATATCAGTTATTCTACTCAGTTTTATGCCCCTTATTCTTCTTTATCATTTAACAATTCAAAAATTAAAGCATGTATTTTGCCTCAAAAGCTGAGAAATAATTATCTATGATGAGTCACAACACATCAATTATTTTTTATAACTTCTTAACATAAAATAAAATAATACTACATATACTTCAGAATTATCTAATAATTACTCAGGACGAAGATCCTAGAATAATTTGAAAAATTCTCAACTACCCATGCCATGGAATTACTTTTGATAATTAGGTTCCTGAATGGTGAACAGCAAAAATTTCCGTAAGTAAAAATGTGCCCTTTTCACTTTTTATACCTCAATGATGAGAATCAATTCTTGCATAAATTTTATTGCCACACATTAGAAGAGTGGAAGGTTGCGGATCAAATTTTTAAAAATTAAAAGGTTATAAAAAATTATTATATTATTTTTTAATTTTTTTATATTTTTTATAAAAAAATTAAAAAATCAATGAAAATAGTCAATTTTCAAAAACGAGTTGTCACATTTACAAGTAAAAATAATTTATAAATTTTTTATATTTTACATAATATTACTTACAAAAAAAAAAAAAAAAACCTTGTAAGTACTTTTTTAAATTGCAAGCTTAAGGGAAAAAGATTGATACAATCTAAGAGGTGATTAGATAATTAAAATTTGAACTAACTTCTCTCTAGTTGTGGAGAAAGGTTTTGTGTGTTTTGATCAATTGAGCTCATTGCCTTATCATATGTCTCATTTTGATAATATAAATTGTTCATTTTGCAAGTCTTTGTGTAGATTATTGAGGAAAAAAATTTGTAAGTCTTTGTGTAGATTATTGAGGGAAAAATGATATTGATATGATAATCGCAGTAAACACATAACTTCGTTGTAGTTGTTGATTTTGTAAGTCTTTATGTAGATTATTTAGGAAAAAAATCATATCGATATAGGGGTGGGAATTTGCTACACGACTCGAACCGTACACGAAATTAGCATGTTAGATTTGATGATTTCCTAATACAAACACGTATGTGACACGACCTGATAACACGAATATTGAACAAGTCGTGCTAGTGTCAAATTTGTATAACACGAAATTGATATGAATAACACGTATAATGAAGAATTAGCTTCAATATTATTTATACTAAAGAGTATCACGACATTTTTTAATCTTTTACGTAATTGCATTCAATTTATTAAAAAGTATATGAAATACAATTTTAAACTTAGGTTTTCCTTTTGTATTTAATTGAACTTAATGTATTTTTTGTCTTTTTTTTTTTTTTTTGAGTTAATCTAGTAAAAAAATATAACAATAAAATATAATTGTTATAAATTAAGAAAATAAAATTAAGTTGAAATCAAATATTTTTATAAATAATTTCATTTAATAGAGATTAGTTTCATTAAATTTAACTAGCAAAGAAATTTTTAATTTTTTTATATACATTTGATATTTTTAGTTAATAGTGAATTTTTTTTTACATAACATGTTAACATGACACGAATTGGACATGGACCGAAATAACACGATACGATAACACAAAATAATAAATAGATCGAGTTAGTGTTGAAATAATTCTGAAACAAACTCGAGATAATACGACACAAACACGACACAATACAACACAATGCCCACCTCCATATTGATATGATCGTAGTAAACACAATTTCATTATAGTTGCGTCCAAAAAAGTAGATAGCTATTTTCAAAACAGTGTTTGTCTATTTCTTTTAAAGACAAATTTGATAAAATCCAGCATTTTCAATTTGAATTTTTATAAATAGATAATTTACATATAAAAACCTACAAGATGAAGTATTAAAATCATCATAGTGAACTTATGATGGAATCCATATGCCCAACTGGACAAGATCGGACCGTTGTTCAACTCGCAAGAAACTAGATCCATTTAAATTCATCAAAAAATCATCTTAATATATATATATTTTTGGAGGGAGGGGGGTAGATTACAATGTATGGCAATACAATAAAGTATAATGAATCAATAATTATAACATAAATTATAATTACATTGCAACTCTTAAATGAAAGAAAAAGACCTTAAGCAAATACAAGAAGAAACTAATCCCGTACTACTGAGGCAAATTAAACTCTTGATCAATTTTGATGAGCAAGACTAAGAGGTTGTTTGGGGTGTCCTAAATAAGTGCACTTTTTATCTTTTTGGACTAAAAAGTTGAGGAAAAAAATATGGTTGTTTAGGTTAACTTTTTGACTTTTTATGAAAAAATGTGTATTAAAAACTTGTAAAAATTAGTGTGTAGGGAAAAATTAGAATTGAGAATTGTGCAGCCGTAATTTTTTACTTTTGGTGAATAGTAATAAGTTTTTAACTTTTTGAATAACTTTTAACTTTTTGGCTTTTTTTGATCTTCCCAAACTTGGCCTTACTTTTATTAAATTATAATAGTTTTGACTCATGAGTTAAATTTGGACTCTCGAATTGTATTTGCATTATGAATTTTGATGAAAAAAATTTTAAAATATATATATATCAAATTTTATTCATATTTTCTTTTTGTCTTTACAATTTTTTTTTTTTATTATTATCTAAATTTGTAATTTAACCATTATCTTAAAATCAACTTTTCAAACTATTGATTTCAGACAATAAGTTGAGAAATTCAAACAAGTGCATCACAATATGTATTGCTTTTGACTATGACCACCCAAAAAGAAGGAAATAAATAATGGGTGGCTATGATGCATATGTCGGCTACAACATGGAATAGAAGAGTTATTATGGTAGTTGTAACTTCTCTCATGTTGAGGCCTCGTTTGGAACCGATATGTTTTACTAAAAAATTAAAAAGTCACTAAAAAAATTAAAAGGTCAGACATTCTCTTTTCTCTTTATTTTTTGTATATCTTTTTGTAAAAAGTTAAAAAATCATCCCAAACATATTAGTTTTTTTTAGCTCATATTTTAGTAAAATAGTTAAAAAATTACTAAATTAGCATGTTCCCAAACAAGGCGAATTTGAGAGATTTTGAGCGCCCTTGTTTTGTTTTGATGACTCCAATCACTATAAAAAAATTAAGATTTTATTGGCCAAATTTAGGGATAAAATTATTTTTTTGGGATTAAATATTTTTATTGCGAAAAGTGCCGTTATTATATTTTTAGCAACAAAAATTAGACATTAGTGACGAATTATTATCATTTTGGGACCAAATTTTTTGTCTAAAAAAATAAACTATTTTGAGACTAAAAATTATTTTATTCCTAAAAGTCTATTTATTAGTGACATTTTCAAAATTTTACCACTAAAAGCCTTATTTTAAACTTTCTGGGACGACCTTTTAACGACTGTTCTCACAACAATAGAAATTTGTCCATAAATGTCTTTTGTAACAAAATTTTCACTTTTAGAGACCAAAATATTTGGTCTCTAAAACTCTTTTTTGTTGTAGTGAATATTTCATTTTGTAAGATATTTTATGTATATTATTTATAAAAAAAATTAAGTCAATTTAGTATCTTAGCATCTTTTATATTTTTGTGTTTGTCTTTGAAAAATAGATAATTTATTTTTTAAAAATATGCTTGTTTATTTTTTTATAAACAAATGAGATAAAATGACAATATTACGATTATTAGATGGATTTAATTTTTTCTATAAATAATATAAACTAAAAATTTACAGAATAAATGACTTAAATTGTCCAAACAAGACTCCTGATGGGTTGGTTGGCCCCTCGAGCACCCCATTGGAATTTATAGCTCAAAAGTAATTCACCTTGCTTGTTTCAACTTTTCAAAAAAATTTACTTTCTTATTTTTCGTATTTTTTGTTTTTACTGAATTTTTTTAATATTTTAAGCAATTTTTTTACTTTTTAGACACACCTAACATAAATACACCTAAAAAGTAAAAAAATTGTAAAAAAAATCTTTTACAAATTCACTAAATATCAAAAATACAAGAATTCAGTACATTTTTTGTATTTTTATGTATTTATTAATTTTTTAAAATATTTTTTCACAAATTTTTTACTTTTTAGATACATCTAAGTAAGGTGCATCTAAAAAAGTAAAAAAATGTTTAAAATTTAAAAAATATTCACTAAAAATAAAAAAACATAAAAATCAAAAAAGTCAATTTTCAAAAAATTTAATTCAGAAAACTCAAACCAAACACAGTGATTATCATTGGATTAGGCAACCAAATCGTACCATTTGAGATTTAAATAATCTATTAAAATGTGGTACCTTAAATTAGGTTATTTATATAAAAAACTTCTTAACTATTGAAAAGTATAGCTTTAATTTTTTATATTTGTTGGTTTTTTTGGCTTTCGAAGGTTATTTTTGTAATTGTGAGCGTGCCAGTAAGGATCAATCAGTCTTTACAGAATGTTAATTGCCAACCAATTATCAGACGATTGTATTTTAGTTCTTTTAGCCTCAATGAAGAGGACTTTTACTGGTAGCTTTGTTTTGGAGAATTAAACAAACAATGGGTAAATAAAGAACAGTTGTAGTATTTCATTAAGTAAAATGAAAGACTTACAAAGATCTAAACCAGCTTTGTAGAGGTTTACAGCAACAAACTACTTGAAAACTACTCCTATGAACGAAATGCAGTGCAGGAATTTGAAGTATAGAAATGTAAAGAACAAGAAATGTAAAAACTGGAAAAGAAATAATGTAGAATAAAACTGGTTTTCTGGATCTGAGTCTGGAGCTTTTTTCTGGGACCTTCTCTGCTATTTATACTTCTTAAGGATGACCATTGAACTGCACTTCTAACCGTCGAATCGTTCCTCCATAATCGCTGATCATATTGCCTTATACTTAGCTCCACTATGCCATCACTTGTAGTTAGGCTTCCTTCCTGATTTTTAAATTAAAATGTAACAGTTGAAGTTACATCACTTTGCATCCTTTGCTGATCCAGTGCTACGCAGATCTTGTAAGAACCAATACTAAATGCCACGTGTACGATCACAATCGAAAACTTGAATAGTCTTCCCGTATTGCCCTTATTTTGCCACGTGTTGAATTGTAATTGGCTTATACAATATATGTAGCCAACAATATTATAAAAAAGTACAAATGACCTCC
This sequence comes from Camellia granthamiana, assembly GCA_036172215.1. Lineage (NCBI taxonomy): Eukaryota > Viridiplantae > Streptophyta > Magnoliopsida > Ericales > Theaceae > Camellia > Camellia granthamiana. Next base: position 99,760,995 of record CM069904.1, on the reverse strand, counting down.
TAAATTATTGAAAAGTATCGATTTGCCTCCTAAATTATAAAAATGTACATATAGACTCCTAAATTATTAACCCCTTCCGTTAAGGAGTTCAATTCGTAAGTTTTTATAGTTTTGGGATCCATTTATATGCTTTTATAGTTTAGGGGATAAAGTAATACCTCTCAATAGTTTAGAGAGTCCATTTGTACTCTTTTACAGTTTAGGAGTCAAACTGATACTTCTCCATAATTTAGGAAATTTTCGTATAAATAACCCTTTATATTTGTATGCTACTTTATTCAAGAAGTTATTTGATGGCTTTAAAATAATATTTTACACTGTGACACTGGTTTTTAAAAAACAGTATAAAAGTGATGAGTCTTATACTATTTAAATCAATAAAATCAAGTTAAAAACATCACATGCATTTGCTTCAAGACCATTAGATGTATGTGTAGTTTCTTTTTCTTTATTTCCTTCTCGAAAAATAAAATAAAATAAAGCTTAATAAGAGATTATAATTATTAAGATATAAATTTATCGCATTCCATTTTGTTTGCAATGTGAGGGCACCTGCATCGATCGGGGCAGGACCTTCAATTTTAAATTTTTGTTCTCTTAAATCACTCATAATTATTGAATCATATAGAGATTCTTTGTGTTGAAATTCTTACATAATCCAACAGTAATGAAAGTTTTGGATCAAATACCATCGTATAAAATAAAAAAGTTAAATATAAGTGAAGACATTTATATACATTAAGGTGATGCATTGTAATTATTGAAAAGAGCAGTGCTAGCTATTCACTGCGACTTTTAAAGTCGAATATGACTATATGTTTGGCGTTGATTAACTACTAAACGACATATATCATGTAATAATTAATCAACACTAAACATATGATTGTGTTACCCCTTGAAAAATCAAAATAAAAATGATTTTACTTATTGAAAGGGATTACTAATTAACAGTTTTGCCAACGTGCAAATGAAAGCACAATATTAACAAAATCAACAATTCTTGATAGATTATCTACTGAGCCTATCTGTCCAAATCCATGACATATATATAACATGACACGGGATAATATTTGACTCTCTAACCCGCTATTTTAATATACTTCTAGTTGCATGATTATATTTTAATATTCTTAACATATATATCATGCGCCTGAAAGTATATTGAGACAAAAATTTGGGTGCAGAATACGTAAAGCAGGTTAGATTGTTAGAAGGGCCATAGGAGCTCCCTTCACTCCAATCCATAAAAGATCGAGGTAACCTCAATCTCCTAGTTCATGGCCACCCTTAGCCTGCATAGCCACCACATTCTTTCTTTGTATATATATATACACATATTTTGCATAGCCAAGGGTATTCATGAACTAGAAGTGGTGGAGTATCCTCATTTCCTTCTGAGTTGGAGTAATAGAGAGCTCCAATAGCCTGCCACAAAAGCCTCAACAAAGACAATTTGAAGGCAAAACATATATATCAAATTATGTTCATACCAAGAAATGCTTGTTAGGGGGGTTTATATAGGCTATGAGATTACTCTTTTGACATGTAATCTGGACCATTGAATGCGAAAAATGTGAATTTAATACAAAATCTGGAAGTGATATAATAAGAATCTCTCTTTGTAGCTTTAATTTTACATGTCATTGGTTTGGAATACCCACTTGGCTAAATGTGATTAATTTGGTTGAAAAAGACATAAATGAGCATCTTTCACTTTGCTTTACATTTATTTGTTTATTGGTTATAACTTAGTGGGCATTGATTTAATGTAGGTTATGATAGGATTCTAATTCTATATATTGTGATTTAAAGATGTGTTTGGAATTTCAGAGTGTAGCGGTAATAGCATCCGAATAAATTTTTGATAAACGGGGCCTTATTACTATTTGATTGGGTAGATTTCTATTCTTAACAATATGCAATTTAAACTAGAGTATAATTTTTGTATAGACAATTAAGACTCATAATTTTAAAAATAAATTTTGTTAATGGCCATTAATTCACAAAGCTTAAAATAATTATCCATTCTTTATGGGGCACTCTTATAAATAATTTATAACTGTTTCAAACTTATTAATAAGTGTCTTTAGGACATTTATCAACAAGATCCTTTAAAAATTGGATTTTTTTTTTAGGGTCCTTGATATTAAGATTTTATAGTATAAAGGACATTCAATATTTTAATAATGTCTAAGGTCCCTCAAATTGATCTAGAGAAATTCGACTTCACAGAAAAATCTTACGAGAATTTCTTTGGACTTTCCAAAGAAATTCACTTCAACCCCAGAGAAATTCTCTTAGTCCAGAGAAATTTACAAAAAATTAGACAAAATACCCTTCCAACCCAAAGAAATTCACAAAAATTCAGAGAAAATTCCCTTCCAACCCAGAGAAATTCACAAAAACCCAGAGAAAATTTCCTTCAAACTAGAGAAATTCACTCAAACTAGAGAAATTCCCCATCTCTAACCCAGAGAAATTCCCCCTCACAATCTTTCTCTGGTTGAAAATCATAAACCTCAATCTTTCTCTAGTTGAAGATTATGATTGTCAGAAGGGTGATAAAGAGAAGAGGACATAACAATGCGAGAACATAGCCTCCTGGAATGCATTTTGAAGGCTTGGAGTCGCTTTGTTTCTGTATTTCTAAGACAGATTTTTCTGTGCCTTATGCTTCTTCTTTCTCTCAGATCATTCTCATTTAGATTTTTGATCAATTAATTCAACTGTTGACCTAGGAACTAGGAAATGAGTTCAGACTCTCTCTCTCACTCTCTCATTGATTTCATGTTTGATCATCCATAGATGCCTTTTTTTCATTGTTTACAACTTATTTTTTTCCTAGGAGACGAGCAAAACTTGAAGTAAAAGCATCCTTGATCTTCCAATTTTAAATTAATGTTTAAAATTGGTCCAGTTTATTTCCTTAGCTGGAGTAATTTCAATTAAGAATTGGTAGGAGAGAAATAAATAAAGGAAATTTACATTTACAATAATACTCAAATCTTGTTTTGCAAGTAGTGCCTCATTCACTATCTAGCAAGAGATCAATTTCAGTTGATAGGCCGTGTAGCTAAATTTATTCATTGCAATACAATATTTAGTAGAATTAAAACCAAAATATATCAAAGTTTACAGATTAAAAAAAAAAAAAACACTAAATCATACCAAGAACTTTAGCAAATCTATATTGCGCTAATCCATCTTAATTTTTGTAATGCCAAAAATCTTAACACCGACATATATTGAAGTTGATCTCACCGTCTATTTGGATTCATAATCTCAGAGAAAACAATAGTTTGATCCCAGTTGCCGGAGAGAGCGAATTGGCCATCGGAAGAGCGGATGACATCTTCGATGAAGTGAGAGTGGCCAGTGAGGCGGCGGCAAGGGAGGTCGTAGACTCTGTCTTCCTTGGTGACGTGCCAGACTATAAGGGATTTGTTGAGAGAGGATGTGACGATTTGTCTGAGTTGTTGATTGGGGTTGCGATTGCGGTCACCCAATCTCACGGCGGTGGAGGCGGAGGTGATGGCGGCGGTGGTGGCGGCGGCCATTGAAGGGAATGAAGTGAGGTTGGGATTTAGAGAGAGAGAGAGAGAGAGAGAGAGAGAGATGAAATAGAGAAGGTAGAGAGAGAGAAATGAGTTTGATTTGAGAGAGATGAATTTCTCTGTGATAAATGGGAAGGGACCTTAAACATCATAAAAAAAAAATTGTGGATCTCTTCTATGATAAAAAATGGAAGAGAGACCTTAAACTAATTTTCCCTTAAAAATACTACTATCACATTATTGTACATGAGTTTTATATATAAAAATTCTCAATATGGTTGTGGGGTTTTGTAATTGCCTTGTAAGCATTTTTTTTTTTTTTTGTTGACTTTTATTCCATAGTATATATACATATATATATAAGAGGAAGGATTTTACTTTTTAAATTGATTAGAAGAATTTTAAAAGTAAAAAAAGTTGACACATTTTCAAAAAGAAATACAAAAGTAAAAAAAATTGGCACATTTTTACGAGACTTACTAAATACATAAAAAGTACAAAAAAAAGGGACTTCTTAAATTGATAATATTTTTTTTTTCTTTTTTTTTTTGATAACTGAATATTTGGACTAGCTTACGCGCACCTCGACTAATCCTAAAGTCCTAAAATTAACGACCCGGTAAACCTCAAGTAGCTCCAAGGATTGAAATGTTTAGCCTTTATGAGATTTGAACTTACAATCTTTTAAATAGTACGCTATTTAATTATTTTCTCCTCCCACTAAACCAAACCCTTGCCATTGGATTAATAAAAATGATAAACTACACTAGCGCAGTTCCAAAGTTATTCAATTGTGTATCAATTGTGTAGCTTATCATTGTACTAGCCAAGCCATCTTCTTAATCAATTTTCTTTTACTTTATTTTCAATATGCGTATTGCATATCACATCAAGAATTTAGTCATTCCTAAATTGTCTTAATAGATATAATAAGAGTGATAAGATTATGAAAGCGAACCTCTAGCAAGGTTTCCACTCTCTGATAATAGTTGCTATAAGTTGAAAAGGGCTAATAAGAACATTTTCAAGGCTCTTACAATGACTATTTGACCACAGAAACTCAAGCCTCATCCTTGATCAAACATGGTAATAAAAAGCAAGCTCGCCTTCCCTTTTGATCATTTTGATTGATCATTTTGATAGAGGGGGATAGAGAAAGTGGACAACAATTCTTGGGTACAACTTTTGCATTATATCATTAATCATGTAATGGCAGCTAATGTCAATAAATATACAATATATTTGTTCCCAAAAAAAACAAATTACAATAGATGAACTTTTACGACACAGTAACACAGCAAGTATCAAAACAATCTAGAGAGAATTCAGAAATTTAAAAATAATTCCCGGATGATCATCTTTGACATCCTCAAAATTTGGTAATTAGATTAGGCCTTTCTCCAATTGGTGGCAAATTTCCCAAAAGTCCAGCTCACAACAAGCTCTGTTCAGGTGGTTGAGCTGTTTGAATGAAAACCTATCCATTATGAAAGCAGAATCGAGAAGGGAAACATGCTAATTCTCGCCCTTTCCAATTTCTTCAAACAAACAGCAATCCATTCATCTGATCCCCCTAAAAGCAAAATTACTTTCTTCAGTTGCTCATGCGCTTTTGGCACTTTCAGGTAGGCTCATGGAGGCCCACCATGTGTCCATCGACACACCTCATTGCTGCAACCTGTTAAAGCCACCATTTGTTAGGCATCCTAAGGTTTTGCAGCTAAAAAGCGAAGAGAGAAGGTGGGAACTTGATATATGATCCATCAACAAAGAACCCTAACATGTTCCTCAATAATTGTCTGCGCATCATCAAATGTGAAGATAATGTCGTAGGCCTTCAAGTTTCTGAGAGGAGAATAGAAAGTCACTCTCATGGGAAAATATTTTAAGTGTTACAAGTGACCCAAAACTGCCTAGTCAAAATTCTCCAAGTAACAAACATTGTTACACCAAGCAAGGGCAAAGAGGTAACTTGGCGACCTAGTTACCCCAATACCTCTCGGGTTTGAGAAAGGTTTCATTTTCATACCTAGGCTCATTGCTTTTGTGTGTGCTTCCCTTTCCAAAAACTAAAATTAGAAAATATAATCGAAGCATCTTACTTGGAACGTGTATCATTCCAGTATAAGAAATGGGAATGAAAACGAGGTATATGATGCAACAGGGGTATGGTCTTATAAATCACACTATTAGTATTTAAGAGACTACTAAATATAATACCAATTACTCCCTCCATCCCAATTTGTTTGTCCATTATAGAAAATCCAACTTAAAATGCAATCGTTACTTTTTAATTTAAAATTTGAAATATTTTTTTCACCATTGCCCTTCTACTGGAATTTTAAAGTGAGTTTATAATAATTTATAGCGGGCAATTTTGAAAATCTAACAAAATTTAGTATCCCAAAATAGAAAGTGGACAAACATTTTGATACGGACTAAAATGGAAAGGTGGATAAACAAAATGGGACAAAGGGAGTATATTTTATTAGCTGGCCATCGAATAAAATAGTTACAAATTAATAATGTAAAAACGCAATTCTAGAAGCATCATGGCCCATTTGTTTTATATTTGGTTATGCAAAAACTCCATTCTCTCTAGATTTTAGTTCATTATATATATATATTTTCATCTTTTGGGAAACTTTTAAGAAAATATAAAGGAAAATTTTGGGATTGATTTTGATTGCTAAATTCTCCATTTTGGAACAAAGTGTACTATTTTTTTAATGTGCGTTCCAAAACGTAAATCGCTATTAGCATTTTCAGTAACACTGTAATGGAAGTTAATAAAGTGAAATGGCATGTTCTGAGTGTCAAGAGCTATAGCTGCTCAGATAGAGGAAGAATGATGGTTTCACAAAGAAAAATGCTATGCATACACAAAGTTCCACACTCGTACCCGTACCATACAGAATGATGTAGGAGTGGCATTAAAAAATGAAAGTGCAGAAATGAGTACAAAAGAACATTAGAAAGAGGTGTTGAACAACTTACGAGTTTTAAGCGTAAGAACAAAACCCAGCCAGCAAGAGAGCAAGTAAAGGGGAAGGGACTGGAGCACAGAAGCATGAGTAGGTCTCAGAAGCATAGAAGGGAAGAAGATGAACAATGAGGGTGTGATTCAGAAAATAGGTTTTGAACAGGTATAAAAATGGCGGGACTTTTCAAACGTTTTTTGATAAACGTGGGACGACTGTCGCAGTTTGAAGAATCAATAGACATGTGCCACGTGTCACAGACAGGACATAATGTCAGGTACGTGAAGCGACGGGTTGTGGAAGGTACATAATTGAAGACCGAGCTAACCCAGCTCGGTGGGGTTGAATATTTTAATCTCGATGGAATTACTTATTTTAGTTCGGTTGGCTTGGATGTTTTAGCTCGGCTAGTGAAGAATAATCCCAAATCATGCGTTGTAGATGGAATTAAAGGGCAATTGAGAGGGTAATTTATGTTTGAATATGGGACGAGCTAGGACCAGATGGGAAATGGACCGAGCTATGGGCTGAGGTAATGGCTTGCATAGCCCGATCCTTGATCCCGTCTGTTTGGCCAAGGCTGTGTGCCAGTAGCTTGGTCTTGGTGCTCTGAATCGAGATATAGGTGGAAGAGAACCGAATTGGATGACAAGACAAGACAAGGCAGAATCGAGCTAAGTGAGCGCGGTTAAATCTGTTGTAAGACGTGGCAGTGTTAGCTCGGTTGTGTTTGCTACTAGACCATGGTAGGATCATCTCAATTGGTTAAGCAGTGAGGAGGGTGTAAAAAGATAAGCATTATCTTTGTGATTCCTAGGAGGACTTTACTAAAGAGAGTTGAAGTCCTACTAGAATTGTGCCAGGCGGAAACTATAAAAGCTCATAGCAGGACCTATGGACAGGTATCACAATTTTTACTCACTGAAACACAGAGCTTTTTGTCTATTATCTATTTGCTGACTTAGACATCGAAGAGGTATCCGGCACACACTCGCCGGCTAGCTCACGTTTGTGTTTTCAGAAAACAAAGCGACAATATTTGGAGGAGTGCAAACTTGATCAATAGAATTATACGAGAAGATTATTTCATCCTTGTACAATTGGCGTCATCTGTGGGAAAGTACAAAGAACAAAACCTTTTGATCGAGTTTTCCTCTTTAGTTGAAACCAATGGCACACAATGAAGATTTGCCGCAATCTGCTATTGATGGGCAAACCCCGGAGGGGAGATGGAGGCGTGAAGGTTTACCTTTTATACCACCCATGGCAGAATTAGAACCCCAGCGATGGAACTCCCGGAGGGACACACGGGAGAGACAGGGCACCAATCCCCGCCGCTCTCAAAGTCCTGAAAGGCAGAGGCGGAGGTTGGATCCTCAAGTTCTAGAGGATCGCGTGAGGGAGCAAAACGAATTAATAAGGAGGATGACGGCCGACATGGAGACTATGAAGCGCCAGATAAAGGGAAAATGGGTGGCGATGGAAGAGGGGCGTAAAGGCAACACGCTCTCTTACCATTCGGAAGATCGTGACAGACAAGTCACACCATCACAAGCAGAAAGTAGGAGCCTCAGAATAGGTGACACTCAATCAAGGACCACCAGGACTCGTTACTCTAGGACTGAGAGAACGAGGACTGAAAGGTCGTATACCGAAGGAAGCAACTATCGGCCCTTGCACACGCACCAAATGACATCCAGGCACACGGAGTTGCTTAGGTTAGTAGACCTGCGAACAGTACTAGAGGAGAGGGCCCGATGAAAGGAGGACACTAGGGCTCGCGACTCTCGTAGGGTTTCAGCCCTACAACGATTGGCTCTTAGGACACATTGGAGTGTCGAGGTAGGGATGCCAATGCCGCGCCTTACATACGAACCAGCGGATAAAGTACTAGCAAGGTTATAGAGCTCATTGTTCGTTCCAGCAATTGAGAACGCACCACTACCCTCAGGTTTCCACTAGCCCAAATTCACCACTTATGAGGAGAAGTCACACCCTTACATGCACTTAAGCCACTTTTGCCAGGTTATGGCGGTAACTGGCGAAATGAGGCTCTAATGTGTATCTTGTCTCCTTCCAACCTTGGCGACTTGCGCCTAACATGGTTCGAAAGGCTGCCAGAAGGCAGCATAGCCTCATGGGCACAGTTGGCAGAAGCGTTTGTGACTAGATTCAGAACGAATACCAAGACACCAGTGGAGATAGACCAACTACTCTCCATTGACATGGGCGAGAAGAAAACATTGAGGTCTTACAACAGTCGATATTGGGAGACTTTCAACCAGATTGGGGATTGCCCTACGAAGCTCGCCATCGCACAGTACAAACAAGGTTTACCGGTCGGTAACAAGTTGAGGGATTCAATGACGATGATACCGCCCATCACGATAGAGTCCCTAATGGAGAGAGTGCATCAACATATCTGGATAGAAGAAGATAGCGCTCACGCCAAAGCAAAATCTAGCACAACAACGATGTTGGATAAAAAGACTACAGCAAAAGTCAACACAGTAGAACAGCCAAGCAAGAATGGGCGAGGCAGACGAGCCAACAAAGAGGACCCCCAAATAAGGAAGTTGAGAGTCTGTACTGCCATTACCACGGTATTCAACAAACCTATCTACTAGATTCTTAGTAAGATACGTGATGAACCCTTCGTTCGGCGGCCAGCCAAGTTGGGAGAAGCGCAAAAAGGTTACGATGAAAGGTACCGTTGCACCTTTCATGATGAAAAGGGGCACCGAACTGAAAATTGCACACCATTGAGGCAACATTTAGAGGAGTTGGTGGCCGCTGGTCACCTGGACTAGTACATAGAAGGGGGAATACAGCCAGCCCCCCAAGACCACAGCAGGCCGAGCGGGATGTCGGTCGACGGCCCACCTCAAGGCATAATTAACGTTATACATGGGATTGTCGAACCTGAGCGGGTATGTGAGCTTAAAGGGATGTTAAAAAAGGCTGAGCACTTGAGGGAGGTGCTAAGTGCACAACCCACCGTCAAGAGGGAAAAAACGGAGGCAACGAACGTCATCTCCTTCTCTGATAAGGATCTAACAAGGCTACATTGTCCTCACAATGATGCACTAGTGGTCACTTTGTGTATCAAGAATTTTGACATCAAACGAATCCTGATTGACTAAGGAAGCTCATGCGAGATAATGTATTACGAGACCTTCAAGTAGCTAAAATTGGAGGACAAAGACTTGGCGCTTGTGACATCTCCCCTAGTCGGTTTCAACTCGATGCCAGAATGGCCAGTGGGCAAGATAATTCTACCAGTCAAGGCAGGAACAATGACAAAACATGTGGAGTTTTGGGTATTGAAGGTCCCTTCCACTTACAACATAATCTTGGGAAGATTACACACCATGCGATTGGTGGCATCAACCTACCATCAGGCATTATGGTTCCCCAACGAAACCGGAGTGATTGAAGAAGTCTTAGGAGACCAAATCATGTCGAAACAGTGTTTCGTCACGGTAAACGGAAGCCGTGCTGCAAAAGGGTTTGTACAGATGGTGGAGGAGCTAGAAAGAAACGAATTATTTGCAGATGTCGGCAAAGCAGCAAAACAGAAGGCAGTGGAAGACTTGGTTGAGGTAAGGATAGATGAAAAGAACCCAGAAAAGTTCTTTTTGCTCGGCTCGTCTTTGTCAAGCACTGGGAGAATAGAGGTCATGGAATTCTTGACCTCTAACATTGAAGTGTTTGCCTGGACACCATACGACATGCCTGGCATTGACCCAAATTTCATCTGCCATCAACTCAATATCCACCCAACTGCTAGACCAGTTATTCAGCAAACTCGCCGATCGGCACTCCACCACGCAGAGATAGTGGCAGAAGAAGTAGGAAACTTGTTGGAGGCAAGAGCCATCAAAGAAGTGCACTATCCCAAGTGGATCTCCAACACTGTAGTAGTGCCAAAGAAGAACGACAAATGGCGCATTTGCGTGGACTACAAAACAGTCAACAAGGCATGCCCAAAAGACCATTTTCCCCTACCACGGATAAACCAACTGGTGGACCTAACAGCAGGGCATAACCGACTTAGCTTCCTGGATGCGTATTGAGGTTACCATCAGATCGCTATGTATGAACCGGACCAGGAGGTCACGTCATTTATAACACCCAGAGGACTATACTGTTACAAGGTCATGCCCTTTGGCCTGAAAAACGCAGGGGCTACATTCCAACGAATGGTCACTAAAATGTTTGAACCATTGTTAGGTAGAACAATGGAGGCTTACATAGATGACATGGTGGTCAAAAGCAAAGATGAGAAGGACCATCTCAGGGACCTAGATGAAATGTTTCAAATTTTGAAGTCTCATAAATTGTGTCTAAACGCATTAAGTGGGCATTCGGCGTAGGGTCAGGCAAATTCTTGTGCTTTCTAGTGACCAACCGGGGTATAGAAGCTGATCCCTCTCAAATCAAGGCCATCCAAGATCTTGAGAGGCCTAACATAGTTAAAGAAGTACAACATCTCACTGGCCTAGCAGCCGCGCTCAACCGGTTCATAAGTCGGTCGTCAGACAGATGTCGACCATTCTTCCAGGCATTTAAGGCCAAATTTGAATGGGATGATGAGTGTGACCGCGCCCTAGAAAGCCTAAAAGACTACATGACCTCTCCTCTATTATTAGTAACCCCGGTAGCAGAAGAAGAGCTCTTTTTGTACTTAGCAGTTTCATAGCATGTAGTCAGCGCAGTGCTGGTCAGAGCGGAAGGAATCCAACACTTGCCTATCTTTTATGTTAGCAAGACCTTACTGGGTGCTGAAATAAGGTACCTACCATTGGAAAAGTTGGCCTTAGCTTTGATGATGGCCTCGAGAAAGTTGTCACACTATTTCCATGCCCACACCGTGATTGTCCTAACAGCTTTCCCCTTAAAGGCCTTGTTTGAGAGGGCAGATTTTTCTAGACGAATCTTGAAATGAGCAGTGGAGTTGAGGTAGTTTGATATGAAGTTTTAACCAAGAATCGCAATAAAAGCCCAAGCTTTAGCAGACTTTGTGGCTGTGTTTACGCCAGGAAGTCATCATGTCTGCCTGATCGATTTGACCGACGAAACCGAAGCGAGGGGGGAAAGTGCCGCGGGAACTGCGCAGCCCCCAATACAGGATGCCCAGCTACATGGTAAGCCATACAGGTTTGAGGATATGAAGAAAGGAACAGACTTTACTATTCCCAGTGGGGACTTATCAAAAAGTAAAGACTTGAGGCAGTCAGACAGTGAAAATCAAACCCAAACAGCGGACATTGACCTAGAAGAAAACATCAGCAACACCCATGATCTTAAGACATTATCCGATCCTTCTACTTGCTAGAAGCTATTCGTCGGAGAGATGTGGAAACTCTTCGTGGATGGAGCATCTAACAGGCATGGTGTAGGACTTGGCATAGTCCTCATCTCACCGGATGGCCTAACAATTGAATAGGCAGTTAACCTTGGCTTCCCAGCATCCAACAACGAGGTGGAGTATGAAACACTGTTAGTAGGCTTAAAATCAGCACTCTGCATAAAGGCCACTGAGCTAATGGTGTATAGTGACTCCCAGCTGGTAGTCAATCAGATTTTAGGCGACTATGAGGCAAAAGATGATAGGATGGCTAAGTACCAAGAGTTGGTTAGAAAGGAGATCATGAAGTTCGAAGTAGTCCGGATAGAGCAAATCGGTTGAGAGGAAAACAGTAGAGCAGACGAGCTAGCAGGTTTCACATCAATGGCAGATACATCTATCCCACACCCATTGCTGATCGACTTCCTACCCAGACCAAGTATTGAAGAACCTGAAGTAGCCGAGGCATGTTGTGCCGAACTGGGCCCTTCTTGGATGGACCCTATCATAGTATTTTTAAAAGACGACATCTTGCCTGAGGAAAAGAAAGAAGCCAACAAAATTAGAGCAAAATATCAGTGATTTTGGCTCTTTCCATCACTAGCATTATACAAAAAATCCTTCACAGGACCTTACCTGAAATGCGTCCATCCCAGCAAGGTCGGGGCATTCTTGTTTGAAATACACGATGGCGTCTGCGGAAGCCACCAAGGGAGAAGATCATTGACCTACAGAGCAATTTCACAAGGATATTGGTGGCCATACATGCAAGCAGATTCAGAGAAATATGTCAAGAAGTGCGAGAAATGCCAGAAGTTTGCACACCAAATACATCAACCAGCCAGAGAGCTTCTACCATTGACTAGTCCGTGGCCTTTCCCAATGTGGGGCCTGGATATAGTGGGACCACTTCCAACTGCACCCGGCAACAGAAAGTTCTTTCTCACGGCAACAGACTACTTCACAAAGTGGGTGGAGGCAGAAGCACTAGCATCGATAAAAGAGAAAGACGTTAAGAAGTTCGTCTGGCAGAATATCATAACTCGATTCGGCATACCCAAGGCTCTAATATCTGACAATGGCACTCAGTTCGATGGAAAAATCTTCGGGGGCTTTTGCGAAGAATACAAGATAGAATTCTATAACTCATCAGCATACCCTCAAGCGAATGGCCAGGTGGGAGCTTCCAACAAAGTCGTCTTAGACGGTTTGAATAAGAGGTTGGAGAGAGCAAAAGGCAAGTGGGCTGAGGAGCTTCCTTATGTTTTATGGGCTTACCGTACCATACCTCGGCAGTCAACTAGAGAAATGCCTTTTTCTTTGGCCTATGGCATAGAGGCAGTAATCCCATTGGAAGTAGGCCTCCCCACTATTAGAAGTGAAAATTTTGACCCAAACTTGAATGAAGAAGCCATAACCTTGGAACTCGACCTTGTAGAAGAGAGAAGGGAAAGAGCACTAGTTCACATTGCCTCATACCAACAAGAGTTGTCCAGAAAATATAACAAAACAGTGCATCCGAGGCAATTCAAGATTGGAGATTGGGTACTGCGCAAAGTAATGGGCAACACTTTGGTACCTGGAGATGGCAAGTTAGGACCTAACTGGGAAGGACTATACAAAGTGGTTGGTTTAGCAGGAAAAGGGGCATATTACTTGGAAGATGAAGACAACAAAGCTATTCCCCGGCCATGGAACACTGCCAATCTCAAACTATTTTATTTTTAGCTTTTTCTTAAAATATTTGTAATTTTTATTTTTTTAAATAAAGTAAGTAGTTTTTTCAGCATAATTCTTTATATTATAAAAGTTATTCTTAGTCATTGCCAGCTAGGGGTAATCAAGAAGGTTGGCAAGTTTGACCAAACATTCAGTCCTCTTCTTCAGCCAAGATAAGGATCTAGGCTGAAAAAGGTTGGCAGGATTGACCAAACACTTTCTCTTCTTCAGCCGAGATAAGGATCTAGGCTGAAGAAAGTTGGCAGGTTTGACCAACAATTAGCTCTCTTCAGCCGAGATAAGGATCTATGTTGAAGAAGGTTGGCAGGATTGACTAACACATAGTTCTCTTCAGCCAAGATAAGGATCTAGGCTGAAGAAGGTTGACAGGTATGACCAACATTTAGCTCTTCTTCAGCCAAGATAAGGATATAGGTTAAAGAAGGTTGCTAGGTATGACCAACATTTAGCTCTTCTTCAGCTGAGATAAGGATCTAGGCTGAAGAAGGTTGACAGGTATGACCAACATTTAGCTCTCTTCAGCCGAGATAAGGATCTAGGCTGAAAAAAGTTGGCAAGTATGACCAACATTTAGCTCTCTTCAGCCGAGATAAGGATCTAGGCTGAAGAAAGTTTGCAGGATTAGGTATGGCCTAGCTAAATTAGTCTGGCTTCGCATGGTGCAAGAACATTAAAACATAACGACCGAACAAGAAGTTGGGGAAAATAGCAAATTTCATTCCATTTTAAAACGTTTATTACAATAGGGGGGGCTTGAGCCCGGTTACATTTTCACTAAATCAAAAGAAAAAACAAAAGCAAGCAAAAAGGTCGTCCAAGTCAGCATCCATATCAACCTGAGCTTCGTTACTCGGTAGGCTAGTTTCAGGGGGTAGGTCGGTCACAGGTACCCCCTCAGCCGTACTTGACACTGGTAGCTCCACCTGAGCTGTCTGGAGACCGTGATCACTAATTGCAGGTGGGGCATTGTCTAGATCAGGGGATCCTTCCTCCTCCTCCCCCTCTTGGAGAAACTTTTGTTGTATGGCGTTGGTGTAGTTCGCCATGTAACTTGGAATAAAGTGAAGGGGAGGGTTCTGGAAGATCTCGGTTTTTTGCCCCTGACCGAGCTTCAGAACAGCTACCTTCCATCCATATTTGAAAAAGATGTCCTTCGCAACTTCACATTGCTAGACATAGGTGGCCTCCCCTTCTTTATAGCCACGGTCTTCAGCATTTTCCACGTTTTTTTTTAGCTCGGTGATCTCAGCATCTTTCTTCTTTTCAAGCATGGCCAGTTCGCGCAGGTAGTCGTCTTTCCTTTCGGCCAGCGCCTTCTGTTTGTTCGTTTCTACTGCGTTGACCAGCTCGGTGAGCCGTGCATTTTCAGATTCGAGCTCAGCCATTCTTTGCTTGGCTTCATTTAGCTCGGCTGACTTAGCGCTGGCATCCGCCACGGCCGACCGTGCTGTCTTACGAAGCTCCAGCACGCGCTTGTGGGCAATGTGGTTTTTCTGCATGGCCTGCAGAAGGAGAGGTAGTGATTATGTTAAAACCAAGCAAACAGAATGTGTAAAATGGAAAACAAATAGAGTGGAGCACTTACAAGCACCATTGACTTAGTGGCCGAGTATATGGCCTTTAGCTCGATCAAGTGGTCGTGGTGCTCCATGTCTGGTGGCAAACACACGCTTTTGGCAAGGTTGAAGGTAAGCGTGTGCTCTTTCTCAGCAACCACCGAGTCTGTATGGATATAGCACGGTTCTTGTAAGTTATTTTTGGTGCCCATTCTGAAGGGCTTGCTCGGTCAGAGTGCATGGGCTCAAGGCTCGGCAACGTGGTTTCAGGAAGCACGGTGTCCTTTTCATCGACTAGGCGTTACGGTTCAGTCGAAGCAGTTCGTGCACGCTTGCTCGACCGAGATGTGGAGGCCGTGGCAGTTGGAAGGGCGACCACGGTTTCCCAGTGTTGGCCAGACAACTCTAGTCTGGTTTGCGCTTCACCAGGGGCCTGCTCAGTCTTGTTCTTCTATTAGAGGGATCAGGTTGATTTGGGGAAGAGTGGGGTCTGGTTTAGGTGATGGTTCTAGGAGAAAGTCAGTCACCCTGGTCTTCCTTCTCCCGCTATACCGGTAGGTTGGTTCGAAGTTAAGCGCGGCACGAAAATCGTCTTGGTTGGCGTATGGGTAATGTGATTTAAGCTGGTTTAGGTTTGCACAAAAGAAAGACAAGGGTTAACACGGTGAGTAAGCTGGAACAACAAAGAAAAATTGAACCGGAGTATTCTTACCTGTAGTTCCTTTATTCCAGTTTATATTGTAGCCCAGTATCTGGCTTCCTGGTCTTCAAAATTTCCAGAAACCCAAAGGAAGTCGTCGTCATTTAAATCTTTATCCGGTGTGTTTTTTATTATTTTTTCTTGGCCTTTTCTTACCCTTAAATAGTACACCCAACCGTCATCATTTTGGCCGAGTGAATATTGTTGGAATAGCTCGGCCAATCTGAGGTTGAGGCCGAGCCGGCGGTTTACCTCGGCTATGCCATTTATTATTCTATAGGTATTGGTAGAGAGCTGGGTTGGGCATAGTCTTGTCTGCCTGGGGAATTTGTATACGAGGGGTTGAACGGGGAACCGAAGGCCGGCTTCTACGAAGGATATCACGGTGAAAGGAACGAAGCCTGGTTCACTCCAAGGTGTGGTGTCTAGCTCGGCTATAGTGAGATGGATGTAGTCAGGAATTTCGCAATCTTGGCGAAATTCGGCCATGGCTCCAGATGAATTCACTAGGAGCCGGTATTTACCCATGTTAACTTATAAAATTGTTAGTATGTTCACAATGGCCTAGATCGTCGTGGCTGAAGCTTTGGTTGGCTCGGTTGAGCAAAGTCGTCTAGGGGCAAGGTGCAAAGGTGTGCTTGGCCAACCTAGTCAAGTCTGCAAAGTGGAAATAAAGAAATGTTATGCCCAGACAACTGGACCGGGCTAAGTAAAAGGGCAATTTAAAAAAAAGCCTAGCTCGACTGTCAATGGTTGCAGACCATTTCCTAGTTCGGCCATGTAGCGGAGGCCAAACTCATTGTTTTTTAGCACGGGTGGTGATCAGTGCATCCTAGTTCGGTCAGATACAACCTTGAAGGCTGCAAACATGTTACTAGCTTGGTCATAACATGATTTTTGGATAAAAAATCGTGTTTGACATTGATTCGAAATCTGGATTATGAATTTTTAGGAGCAGGCGTGAGGTTTTTTGGGTGGTGGTAGTTGCTTAAATACTCAGTTATGGATACACATGCATATATATGATGAATTAAAAAATGAAAGTGTAGAAATGAGTACAAAAGAACATTAGAAAAAGGTGTTGAATAACTTACGAGTTTTAAGCGTAAGAACAAAACCCAGCCAGCAAGAGAGCAAGTAAAGGGGAAGGGACTGGAGCACAGAAGCAGGAGCAGGTCTTAGAAGCACAGAAGGGAAGAAGATGAACAGTGAGGGTGTGATTCAGAAAATGGGTTTTGAATAGGTACAAAAATGGCGGGACTTTTCAAAAGTTTTTTGATAAATGTGGGACGGCTGTCGCAGTTTGAAGAATCAATAGACATGTGCCATGTGTCACAGACAGGACATAATGTCAGGTACGTAAAGCGACGGGTTGTGGCAGGTACAGAACTGAAGACTGAGCTAACCTAGCTCGGTGGGGTTGAATATTTTAATCTCGGTGAATTACTTATTTTAGTTCGGTTGGCTTGGATGTTTTAGCTCGGCTGGTGAAGAATAATCCCAAATCATACGTTGTAGATGGAATTAAGGAGCAATTGAGAGGGTAATTTATGTTTGAACATGGGTCGAGCTAGGACTAGATGGAAAATGGACCGAGCTATGGGCTGAGGTAATGGCTAGCATAGCTCGGTCCTTGATCCCATCTGTTTGGCCAAGGCTGTGTGCCAGTAGCTTGGTCTTGGTGCTCTGAACCGAGATATAGGTGGAAGAGAACCGAGATGGATGACAGGACAAGGCAAAACCGAGCTAAGTCAGTGCGGTTAAATCTGTTGTAAGGCGTGGCAGTGTTAGCTCGGTTGTTTTGCTACCAGATCGTGGTAGGACCATTTCACTTGGTTAAGCAGTGAGGAGGGTGTAAAAAGATAAGCATTATCTTTGTGATTCTTAGGAGGACTCTACTAAAGAGAGTTGAAGTTCTACTGGGATTATGCCAAGTAGAAACTATAAAAGCTCATAGCAGGACCTATGAACAAGTATCACAATTTTTACTCTCTAAAACACAGAGCTTTTTGTCTATTGTCTATTTGCTGACGTAGGCATCGGAGAGATATCTGGCACACACCCGCCGGCTAGCTCACGTTTGTGTTTTCAGGAAGCAAAGCGACAATGGAGGAGCGCAAACTTGATCAACAGGATTATACGTGAAGATTATTTTGTCCTCGTACAGTATATATACATGAAAGAGCAAAACGATAGTTCAGTTTTGATTATGGGGTTTCTAATATTTTTGAGTTTTTAATTTGTATTTTTTTAAGGTGAAGCACCAATTAATTTCAAAATATGATCTTATGAACTGTTTAGTCTTTCATTTTTTCTTATGAACCTAAAGATCCCATTAAAATAGAAATTACATAAAATGATAGTCACTTTCGTGTTTGAATTTAATTTTTTAGAGATAAAAGTGGGTTTCTTAGAATGTAAAATTATACATTTGGGTAATTTATACTATAGAAGTTTTGGATCTTCTCTCATTTTAGAACAAATCCCACGTTATGAACAAAAACCTAACACTCTAATTTAACACTTCAATAACATAACACTTCAATGTAACATACTAAAAAACTCCTTTGTGTACTTTCTCAAACGTAACAATGTAACAATCAAAAAAAACTTTTTGGTATACTTTTTTCAAACGTAATGTTTCAATGTAACATACAAAAAAAAAAAAAAAATCTTAGTGTACTTTTTTCAAACGTAACATTCCAATAAGTGTAATCCCAAATGTAACATACTCTAATGTAATACACAAAAACACTAAAAAAACTCTTTAATGTACTTTTTCCAAACGTAATACTCACAGTTTGAAATTATATATTTGCCCAAAACTTACTAAGGAATATTTGTACCTCTTTTGGAATGGTTTGAAGAATTTCACATTTTAAAAAAAAAAATTTTTTTGGTATTACATTGAAGTGTTATGTTTAGAAAAAGTACACTAAGATTTTTTTTTTTTGTGTGTGTGTGTGTGTTACATTGGAGCGTTACGTTTGGAAAAAGTACACCAAAGAGTTTTTTTTGTATGTTACATTATAGTGTTAAGGTAAGGAATTTTTTTGGAGCGTTATATTGAAGTGTTATGTTTGGAAAAAAAATACGCTAATGAGTTTTTTGTGTGTTACATTAGAATGTTATACTGATGAGTTTTTGTGTGTTACATTAAAGTGTTACACTAAATATTTTTGTTAGAGTATTATATTAGAGTGTTACATTTGAGAAAAGTAAATGAAGAAATTTTTTTGTGTGTTACATTAGAGTGTTACACTAAAGAGTTTTTTTAGAGTGTCATATTAGAGTGTTACGTTTGGGAAAAATACACTAAGAAATTTTTTTGTGTGTTACATTAAAGTGTTATAATAAGGATTTTTTTTGTGTGTTACATTTGAGTGTTATACTAAGGAGTTTTTTTAGAGTGTTACGTTTGGGAAAAGTACAGTATGGAGTTTTTTTATGTGTTACATTAAAGTATTACACTAGGACTTCTTTTTTTTAGTGTTTTATTGGAGTGTTACGTTTGAGTGTTATATTAGAGTATTATAGTTTGAAATTATACATTTGGCCAAAATTTACCAAATAGTTTTTGTACTCCTTTTGAAATATTTGAAAAATTCCACATCCTTTTGGAATGCTTGAATAATCTCATATTTTAAGTCATTTTTGTATTCATTTTGAAATGTTTTCCAAATAAAAAAGATTTTTATATAAAAATTCATTCCAAATTTGATTCTCATATATTGTGTACTTACCTTTCTAGCACAAAAGAAAAAAAGGAAAGGAACATAATAGAAATAAGGATATAACCATAAATCTAATTTTTAAATAATATATTAAATCTATCTTTCCAAAATCAATGGGACTAATTGGTCTATAAAAAAATTCTTAAGATTAAATGGATCACTATCCCTCAAGATGAGATTTATAGGTAAATTTTCTTTTTACTTATTTTTAGTATTTTTTATATTTTAATTAAAATTTTATGCTTTTTAGATTCACTTTAATTTGGATTATTTGGATATATTTAAAAAGTACAAATTTATGGGTAAAAAAAACTCTGCAAAATTCACTAATACAAATAAATAAAAAAAAAATACAAAAATACAAAAGCACAAATATATTTTCATATATATATATTTTTTTGTATTTATTGAATTGTTTTAGATTTTTTCACAAATATTTTACTTTTAAATACATTTAAATTATGTGCATTTGTTCTCTAAAAAAAAATTATGAGCATCTAAAAAAATAATTGAAATAAAAAAAAATCCCAACCAATAATAAAAAAACAAAAAATAAAAAAACTCAAACATAATTTTTGGAAATTCAAAACTAAGGTACAAAACAACTATGGATTTGGGGTGGCTCTTGTGCGAGAGTACATAGCAACCACTGTTGTACAGCCAAATGGGCTCATTTCGGGGCCCATTTCGATAATCCGAACCGTTCACATTTTAGAATACATCAAGTAAAACATACTTGCAAAAAACAAGTTAATCAAATATCGTTTACCCATTCATCCACTCACATTTGTATTTATTTTAATACTTTAAATCACAATTGTTATTTATTTTTGCAGATACAAATGTGAGTGGATGAATAGGTAAATGATATCCGATTAACTTGATTTTTTGCAGGTATATTCTATTTGATGTATTCTAAGTATCTGTTTAGTGGCACTTATTTTCAGCTTAAATAAGCTTTTGGCTTAAATTGAGCTGTTTTGGTGTGTTTGGTAGAACTTATAGAGATAGATTATAGTTTAAATTAATTGATTTTCAGCTTAAAAGTTGAAGCTGCCAACGGGGTGCTTAAATTTTTCAGCTTATGCGCGCAGCTGAAATGGAGGGGGCGTAATGACTTAAATGCCCCTCCAAAACTTTAAAAATTACCAAAATGCCAATATATAAACCCTTTTCTCTATTTAGACCTAACACTCTCCTCTCTTCTCACACGGCACTCTTCTTTTCTCTTTTCCTCTCTTTTCTGGTGAACGACGATGTAACGCCCTCAAAATAATACATAAAATCCATCACTTTAGACATGAATTAACACAAGAGAAATCAACCATTTCTATTCATCAGAGTAGTTCTTACAAAGTATTACATGTTAACAACAAAAGCAAATGCCCCACGGGCTTACAGCTTTCCAAGTTAACACTTGGTTACACAAAAGAAGAGTGCTAACTCTATACAAAAGAAGCCCTTGGCTTGATATACATGTAATACAAACAAAATAAACAAAAGAGTCTTCAATTCTCATCATCATCCAAGCTACGTCCTCGGAGGTGGTATGCTACCTGTCCCTAAAAATAATGTCCCATATAGGGTGAGCCAACGCCCAGTAGAGATATGCTAAACACAGTATGAGCAATGACTAAGACTTTAGCAATTGATAAATGTTCAACACAGACACATCCACATATCTCACATTCCGATTCTCTGACATTATGTCCATATTATATTTCACTTCCCATTTCTTTTCAACTTTGAGTTTGAAAACAAGGCTCAATGTCTAGCCAAATAACTCAATGAGATTAGACTCATCCTAAAAACACTTTCGAAACTCATGGCGAATACACATCATAATGCTGTATCGATAACACATAATCCATTTCCACACTTTACGAAAGATACACATTTCGGTGCTGTACCAACATAACATAGAATCACATCTATACTTCACAATTGATGATGATATACATTTTAGTGCTATATCCAATCAATTTGAACACTTCCATAGTCAACACTTGATACACATTGTAGTGCTGTATCAATGTCACACAAAAGTCCGGTTTAGAGGTCCATCCCCTATCTTCCCCTAAACCGTGGAATACATCCCCTATCTCCTCCCACACAACACATGTATATAAACATAGATCATATACAATCAATCAATACATAAAGTTAATGTATTATTCCAGTCGCTACATTCGATAGCACACTCAATCGATTAGTTTTAGTTTGCCTAATCATCATGCATTTTCTACAACAATTAAAACTACCCTCCACCGGTAGCCCAAGCAATTATTTCGAAGAAGATAATAAAAGCTCAAACAGATAAAATATCAA
The DNA here is from genome assembly GCA_036172215.1 of Camellia granthamiana. Taxonomy (NCBI): domain Eukaryota; kingdom Viridiplantae; phylum Streptophyta; class Magnoliopsida; order Ericales; family Theaceae; genus Camellia; species Camellia granthamiana. The sequence goes on along the minus strand of CM069904.1, from coordinate 99,739,052 downwards.
TGTTTCAAAAGTGAGCGATTAACAAATCCAACTCCACCGTTCCACAATGTAATGAATCAATTTCATTATTTCCCATTCAATCCCATGAACCCACAACTTTCCCAGATTAATTATACTAATTAATTTATAAAACAACTTAGGGTTTTCCACCCCCTTTTTCAATAACAACCCAATGGTCCATGAATCAACAACCAACAACAATACCATTATTTTGAAACCCAAAATACACTTTCTAGAATCAACATAACAAAACCCTCCTTTAACATTTTGAAACCCTAAGTCCCAAAATTACCCAACTATAACACTTTATCAAAACAACCAAAAATCTAGGTCAAAGACCATAAGAGTGAGTAGGAATCCCTACCTCAAATGTTGACACTCAACGAAGAAGATGAAGAAAATGAAAATGCTCCAAATCCCGAGATTCTTGGATCAAAAGATAGCCCTCGACGATCAACAACTTTTTTGTAAAGGCCGAAGGTAAGAAAACAACTCCTACTAGATCAATACCTAGAGAGAAGGCAAGGTTCTAGAGAGAGAGGCTCAACAATGGAGTTTTGGAAAAGTAAGAGAGAGAAAAGGATATGAAAAAGTGATCCAAAAAGTCGGATCTCAATTTTATATAAAAGTCGCCCCGCTCGAGCGTGGAAACCCCCGCTCGAGTGTCACTCACAGACTCCCACTCGAGTGTCAAAAATCCCGCTCGAGCGGCGGACACACACTCCCAGAACTTTATGCTGAACCAAGTCCCCGTTCGAGCGTCAAAACGCCCGCTCGAGCGTCCAACACTGCAGAGGAAATACTGGGAGATGGGAAATCAGGCTCGAGCATCAAAACTCCCGCTTGAGCGGAGAAACAACAATGAAGGGCCCGCTCGAGCGTCAAAAGATCCGCTCGAGCGTGAAGGCAAAAATCTGGGCAACTACCCTTGGTTTCTAAGTTCAACCAACTTGTAACAAACCTGCCCAACACATCCTATAACTCGAATACAAAGTACGAAAGGATGCAAACAAGATATAAGCAACTACTAACATCTACGGAAATAAGTCCGGATCACCGTACATAAGAGGAAAAACCTGAGATCGCTATGACGAACTGCCTCCACATCCAAGATTACAGGCAATCGTTCATGAGGTCTCCTGTTTTCCATTGATCTCCACGAAAAAAAGTAAGATTTCAAACCTTATGTTTGTTATATATATACACACATCGATTTAGGGTTTGTATTTGTTTTTGGTTGCTCTGTGAAATGCTGAGCATCCGATTACCGTGAAGCTCTCTCTCTCTCTCTCTCTCTCTCTCTCTCTCATACACACACACACACACACACACATCACTATTTGAATGTTCAAAAAAACCCAACAAAGACTGAGAGTTATCTCATTCGATGCTTCGATTCTGGTCTTCATTCATTGATTTCCCTTCTCTCTCTCTCTCTTTCTCTCTCTCTCGACTATGTGTTTCGTCTCTCATTTTCTCTCTCTATAAGTGTTTGTGCTTTCTATTTTATTTCATTTTTTTTCTCTCTCTAGATAGATTTTGAAGATCTATAGTTAGATTTTGTATGTAAGTAGTGTTTGCGTGTGAATTTAGCTGAAAGGCTAGGGTTTTAGCCTCATTTTAGTGATTTTTTATATTAAATAATTTTTATTTTTTCAAATAATTCAGGCTTGAAATTTTGAAAATTTTGCTTTCTTTTCCTTCATTTTCTCACTAACTAAACGGATCATTTGTTTTGTTTTTGCTTTGTTCGTCTTTTTGCTCATTAGTTAGGTTGAGTTTAGGCATTTCTTTTGCTAACAAGTTTTGTTTGCAAGTGCAATTGAGTAGCGCCTCTGTTTTATTTGAGGATTTTCTTTTTATGTTTTCGAAAAGCTAAAAATTTCACCTCAAACAAGGCAGACAAATTGATTTACCTCATTTTAGTAATTTTTTTAATTAAATAATTCTCATATTTTCACAGGATTGAGGCTTGTGATTTTTGAAAAATTTGCTTTCTTTTCCTTCATTTTCTCAGTAACCAAATGGGTACTTGGTGTTTGTTGTTGTTTTTATTTGTCTCTTTGCACTTTGGGAAGCGTGGAGCATTATTTGAATTTTGTGCTTTGATTCTTATGAAATTGACGATCACATTCAATGGAGATTATTTCATTTCAATTTGTAGTTTCAAGTTTATGCGTTAGTTATGGAAATTGAGTTTTGTTTGTGAGGTTAGAATCTTTTTGCAATGTGGACCAACACATCTCAGTATTAAACCAAATGAAAAGAATGCTCAATTGAGAGTAGACCAGATGGATGTAAGAATTATTTGTGATTCCCAAATTGAAAATAATGCATTTTATTAGATGTCATTTATAGGAGTTGCAATGTTGGCTATATATATACACAGAGTGTTGGTCTATATTCTTGCTCATGAGTTGCAGTCTTCCTAATTAATGTAGAGGTGTGTCATCCTCTAGTAACTATTCTGGAAGTGTTGAGACCTTCGACTTGAGGTTCGAGGCTTTGAAATGTGATTGTGGTCTAAGAGCTGCCATAAGGGTTACCAAGTCTGACAAGCCATCTAAAGGGAGACTGTATTTCATTTGTGAGAAGAGAAATTGTCAATTTTGGAGCTGGTGTACCCCAAAATATGTGACGATGGTAGAGAGGCAAAGGAACGAGAGAATGCTTTATTGAAATCAAAATATTAAGACTAAAGGACTAAAAGTCAAGAACCAAATGCTTGAGCAATCCTTAACATTCAAGAAGCAGCTTGTTGTGGGTCTGCTCACAATTTGTATTGTTATGTCAGTTGCATTACTCTTCAAATGATTGTAGGTGGCTTTTAGATCAAGTGTTTTTGTGCTATGTAGTTTACCACAAATCATTTTACTAAGCTGTGTACTTCATGAATGTTGATATGTCTATCCCAGTTGCCAATGTATGGTTATTCTGTACTAATCTTATGTTTTAATGCAAGCAATGATATTGAGTGAATGAGTATGCTTTTAAGAATTTTTTTCTTTCATAGAATGAGTAACCAAGAGGAAACACAATCTGAAAATAGGAAGAATAAGGGAAAATCCTCTCAAGTACCATCTGTTAAGGCTTACTGGGATGCAAAATCAAATGAAATTTTCATTAAGCTTTCTGTTGAGCAAGTGAAGGCTACACACAGACCTGATACACACTTAGATAGGGTCGAGTGGGAAAATGTGATAACTAAGTTTAAAACTATGACTGGAAAAGCGTACCAACGAATACAAATGAAAAATCATTGAGATGTTTTGAAAAAAGATTGGCTTTTATGGAATAATCTTTTAAGGGGTGAGACAGACTTAGGCTGTGATACATTGACTGGAGCTATCTCTGCATCTGATGAGTAATGGACCAAGAAATTGGAGGTAAGTTAATTGATTAATGTACATTTATTTGTTTATTTGTTTTTTTTAAATAGATCAAATTTTAAATATGCCATATTGTTAAATTTTCCTTTTTAATTGTTGCAGAGGTATCCTGATGCTGCTAAATTTTGGCGTATGCCGTTGCAATTCTCTGAAGACCTAGACATACTATTGTCAAATGCAATTGCTACTGGAGAATGGGCATACACCCCTAGCTCAGGGGTTATGCCTAAAACTAATGAGACTGGGGAGGAATTTCTGTCATGACCCAAACTCGATACCTAAAGGTTCGGCGTCGCAACAAGATAATAAAAATAAAATAATTCTAAAATTTCTGTAGTAGTAGTGCAAGTGGATAAATGAAATAAATTAAAGTAAAATAAATGGATACCAAAAGTTTATTAAAAAAGAAAAATAGTTATTTGGCCTGTTTATTTTATTACAAGAGTCCGATCAGAAATACAGATAAAAAAGAAAGAAAAAAAAAAAAACACTGCGATTTATCTCCTATCTTAATCCCTCTAAATCTCGTCACCTGAAAGGGATAACAGCCATAAGCACATAGTAGAGTGAGAAATATTATACTGTGAGTATAGGGGCACAAAATTACCATGAATAGCTATTTAAGCTAAAACATTAACATAACTTAATTTGAATAAACAAATTATTTAAGTGGTAGAAACTGAATAGTTATTTAAACTAAATTATTTAAAACAACTTAGTCTGAATAAATAATCATATAAGTAGCAAAACTGAGATTAGGTAATTAACCAACCATAACCACGGTACAGAATAGAACAGAGGTCACTAAAGTAACAAACAGAACAAAGGTCAATGGATCCATAATAAACAGAGGACCACATAGTGGCCAAACAATAACCAATGGTTTATTTAAGTCCCCTAAGGCGTGGGACTCCCATGGTGATACTTATAGAAAATAATTATTTACAAAATCATTGTCAAATAATTATTAAAAGTTAAACAGACATATCCATGGGTTTCAATTTAAGAAAATAGAGTTTAGAAAATAATCCACGTAATTGAAACATTAACGTAACCACATAAAACATAAATTATATAAAATAAATTGTGGTAACTCAAAACATTTGTAAAATATATTATGGTAACTCAAGACATATAAAACATGTTATGGTAGCTCAAGGTATAATATAACTCACCTTTAATATAAATTTACCCCTATTATCCCTGTGCTCCCGAACCTCTCGTGCTACGCTCTTCCTCCCTTCACTCTACTTAGCTTGTTGCTTCATTCTACATCAGCACCCTCTATTTATACTTAACCAAGTGTGAGGCCCAAGCCAAGGGATATACACGTAGATGCCCTCTCTTTTTGCCACTTGTTTTTACCCTTGTCTTTAATCCCCATGAATTCACCAAGAGCCATATTAACCCTTGGCCCACAGAAATCTTACTTGGTTTATTTATTTATTTATTATTATTTTATTTCAATTCTAAAAGTTATGATTCCTAAAAGGTTCACGTCTAAAAATCTCATCACCCAACTATAGAACATCACTTACCGCTTACTAAAATATTTAATATCAAAAAAGGTGTCTCACAATCTATTCCCTTAACAATTTAATCGGTTAATTTCCAACTTTCTAAACTATGCACTTTTTTGATATAATAAGGAATTCTATTTATTTAAGTAACGCAGTATTGAAATAAATTTAAAAATTCGGGTGTCACAAAATCATACCCCACATGATGCTGAATTTGATGATGATGTTGATTTAGAGGTGGTTTATCCTTCTGATTTAAACAAAAAATGTCCATCAAATACTGATGGTTCATCAAACAAGGGCAAGGCAAAACAGAAATTTTTTGGTGCAATTCTACTTAACAAGACACTTGATCGCATAGTCAATGTAGTTGAGCCATCTTCAGCAACTTCAACACAAACCTCAGCAAGATATCATTCAATTGCAGAATGTTTGGCGAAGCTGGAAAGCATCCCTGGTGTGTCCCCAAATGATGACATATATGTATGGGCTGCCAGATTGTTCTTAAGAGACAAGCATCGTGAGTGCTTCATGACACTTCTTATGGATGAAGTTCGGCTGAGGTTTCTGAAGTTGGAGATTGAGATGGAGAAGACCGGCACAGGTTATCGCTAATATTATTTATGGATGTATGGCAGACTTATTATTCATGCTGAATTTTATTATTATTTCAGGTTTATGTAAGACCTTTATTAGGACTTATTATTAATAATGTTGGAATATTATATTGGACCTTTATTTGGACTTTTATTAATATTATTTCTGGATGTTGGACTTTTATTTGGTGGCTTTCATTGTTTGTTGAATGGTTGAGTAGTAGATGGCATTTATTTGAATGGTTGTGCTAGAAGTTGTAATTTTTATTAGGGGGTTGTCATTGTTAGTTGAATGGTAGGTGGCATCTATTTTAATGGTTGTGCTGGAAGTTGCATTTTTTATTAAGTGGCTTTCATTGTTAATTGAATGGTTGAGTAGTAGGTGGTTTTAAGTATATATATATATATGTAGATCCGTTGGCCTCTGGTGGAGTTCAATTTCGATGTTTCATCTCTCTTCAAGCAGGTCTTTTGTTGAGACAATAGTTGTACTTTCAATAATTTTGGACCCCAGGTATTTGGGTAAACAAATCTTATTGTGTTTTCAATAATTTGTTGTGTTTTTAATAAATATTATTGTGTGTGTTTATTTCATTTTTGTACTAGTAAATAAGAAGCCTTTAAATGAGTAGGTATTTTGGATATGAGTAACAGTGGTGATGATGAATAGAATGATGATCATGATGATGAAGATGCTGAAGATGAAGGTAGCACATCGCAAACCCAACAAAATAATAATATGCTCTTAGCAACGATGGCAACAGTTGCAGTGACATATGCGAAAAATTATTTGATAAAAGAACCATGTAGGACATCTTCTCTAACAAGGTGGAAGTTGATGGTAGAATTACAAGAAGGGAATCAGACAAGAATATTTGAAAGTTTTTGAATGGAAAGAGAGGTATTTTATAAATTGTGTGATTTGTTACAATCGAACTATGGCCTTCAAATTGGACAAAAAGATGGGGTTCAGGAGCAGGTTGCAATATTTTTGTATATTGTTGGCGGTGACATTCGAAACAGAAATGTCCAAGAAAGATTTCAACATTCCGGAGAGACAATTTCAAAATACTTTAAGAAGGTGTTAGAAGCTGTTACAATGATGTCTATTGATTGGGTAAGGCCGTAACCGAGATTGGTATGCATCCATATATTAGAAGTAACTGCAGATACTATCCTCATTTCAAGGTAATAATTAACTACAAGTGGAACTTGGGTGTTACATATAATTAATGTTGTTAGGATATTTCTAATAATGAATAAATATATTTTTATTCTAAATTTTGTAATTGGAGCAATTGACGGAACAGACATCAAAGCATATATATCTCCAGATAAGTAACCTCGTTTAATAGGTAGAAAGTGGTATGAGACACAAAACATAATGGCCGCATGTGACTTTGATATGTGTTTCACATTTTGCTTGCCAGGATGGGAAGGAAGTGCACACGATACTCGGATCTTCTTAGATACAATTAGGAATCCTAGTTATAATTTTCTAAAACCATAGGGAGGTAACTGTTTTATATTTGATTGCTACAATAAATGCACTACACTCGCATCTTCATATTTATTTTTACATTTATAATTGCTTACTTTAATTTCTTGTTGGAATTTTAAAATAGATGAGTTTAACTTTGTGGATGTTGGGTATTCAAACACGAAAGGATATCTTGCACCTTACAAAGGAGAGATACCATCTAGCTAAATTTGAACATGGTCAACCCCTCCCAAATGCACAAGAAAAATTCAATCAAGCACTTTCATCACTTAGAAGTGTAATAGAAAGAACGTTTGGAGTTTGGAAAGCAAGATGGCCGATGATAAAGGATATCCCACCAAACTACAAGTGGTTGACCCAAGTCAAACTTGTTTGTGCAACAATGACAATTCACAATTTCATCTGACGAAGTGAGTTTCGCGATATTACATTTGACTCTTATGATAAATTCTTGGATTATGTGCCTAATGATGAGGAAGGATCAAGGTCTCAACAAGTACGCCATGAAAATCATGTTGAAGGTGATGACAATGAGATGGAAGTGAGGAGACATAATATTTGTATGTCAATTTGCAGAAGAAATTAGGAGTTATCTAATAACTAGGGAGTTTTATTTTTATTGCCTTAATAGTAATTTATTGTATTTTTATTGCAATGGCATTTTGTTATTCCCTTGTGAACTCAATATTAAAAAAAAAAAAAAGAGGTAACGTAAAAATGTACCAATATAGGTACTAATTATATCAACTTCCATTAATGAAATAACTTTTTCAAAATTTAAAGTGAAGAAAATGAAAAAATTACATTTTTTATGTTCATAAAGGCAAAAATGACAATTACACAACAAAAAGCTATTTTATAGCTTATTTACCAAACACTACTTTACTGTTTAAATCCATAATCTCACAGCTGTACCAAACAGGTTACTAGCTTATGTTCACAACTATAAGCTATAATCTATAATCACTTTCTCACAGCTCTACCAAACGAGACTTAAAATGTGAACGGTTCGGATTATTGAAATGAGCACCAAAATGGGCCTATTTGGCTGCACAACAGTGACCGTTGTGCACCCCACACAGCAGCCACCCCAAATCCCAAAACTAGACATCATCAAAGAGCCATATAGAACCAAATCATAGTGACAAAACAAGTCGTGAGCCAAATTTTAAACATCATGTTTTTTTCAACACAACGATATTATTCCGTTCACATTTTTTCAGACCTTTGCAAATGTTAAGAACGTACAAAATAAGCGATGATAAACTTACTCAATTCGATTGTATTTGTTTTAATTTGATTTTGATAATATATATATATATATATTGAGAGCGCATTAATAGGATATGATAAGTATAAGTGTAACAGTTTGGGAGAGCATTAATTGGTAGGGCAAAACTATAGGAATTAAGATAAACTATAAAATTATATTACAAAAATAATTGAGCTTCAAATCAAGAATTCGTGCACGAAATCGACCCATTGCCATATTTTTCTAATTCTGTAAGTTAGCTGATAAAGATAGCTGAACACATACAAAGCAACCAAGCATTATTAAAAAAAATTAAAATTAAAATTAAAAAGTGAATTACAAAATGTTTCTAAGATGTAAGGTAATGTTGTTGAACAATCCAACAGACATTGAACTTGAGAAATGCATAATGGAGCTGATGTCAAGTGTATCAAATCAAAATAGTAGTTGTACTTGAAATCTACTTGATCTCAGTAACTATGTGGCCAACAATACATTAATATAATTCCAAAATTACAAAGAAAATATTAATATGTCACCTATTATAAAAATTACTGAACTGCAATACCCGATTTAGGCAGAAGTATATCAGCCAATATTCACAAAACTAGAGAATTCTTCATCAGAAAGCAAATAACAATAGTCGGATCAACCTTCAAAGAACTCTTGGATGGTTTTGACTGAGACCACTGACCCTCTAACCTTGCCTCAAGTAGCTTCTCCTTGAAGGTGTTTTGTTTCAAACTGTGAACACATCTTGAAGAAGTTTTGGATACTTCAATATCTGGAGCCGTGAATCTTGACATCCGCCGTTGCATCGGACTAGCATGCCCTACCTGTATGTGCTGACTGATCATTCTCTGCATGAAGTTTCCCCCCTTCTAATAACAATGAATGATTTCTAATTGAGTTATTCAACATATGATTTCAGTTCACTCTAGGGTTCCTAACCTGTTTATTCTTCTTTTCCCGCATACCTCTTGCAACTTCACTTATTTCAATCTTCTGAAAACTATTCACTTCAATTGTGTCTTCAACTCTATTTTCTCCAAGTTGTTTGGAGCTGCCAGTTTGCTTTCCACTCGAAGCCCTATTTAATTTAAAGCAATGTGAGTCATTATTAATGGAATTCTTCTTATCATTTGCATTATGAGGAGCACTTGTAGCTGTGAATTATGAATTATTGTAGTTTATATTCTTCATTAAAGATAGTTTAGTCCTTTTGGTTGTTAGGATTTTATTCTATTAGCTTATATATTTGTACTCATTTTTGATTAATTGACATACAAGTTCTCTTCTCTGTTATCATGGTATTAGAGCAAGGTTACAAATGTTAGCATACCTTTCGTAGATCATCATCGATCATCGCAATCCCTTTCTCTCTCTTCGCAAGGCCTTCGCTAGGGTTCTCTGTTCTCTTCGTCGCATTTCAAAGCACTACGCCCTTCCTGGTTTCTGGTTTTGGTCTCTAGGTTGCGTCAGAGACCTAGTGTAGACACCCCATTTTTGACTGTCCTAAAGACTTGGACGTTATCATTTGAGTGCTCAATGATTGCGCATATTCGCGCTTGTTTGGAGTCCCCGAGGTTTTCGGCTGCGCGCCTTGCCTCTAAGTCTCTGAACTCTCTTGGTTTTGTGCTTGTTTTAAGCCAACTCTGAGACCCCCCTTTTGCCTGGAGGGAGAAACAGCGGTGTAGACCACTTTTCTCCCATGTCGACCAGTTTTCTCCCTTGTCAGCCACTTTAGGTGGTCGGTTGACTAGGTGGGTGGTCGGTCAACCACCTCAAATGGTCTGCAGCATGCCACCACCTTCTCCTCTCTTGGGAGACCCCCTTTTTGCCCTGTCGACCAACTTTTTCCCTTGTCGACCATCTGAGGTGGTCGGTCGACTAGGTTGGGTGGTCGATCGACTACTTTGAGTGGTCGGCGGCCATTTTTCACTTTCTACAGATATTTTTGGTGCCAGCTGTGCCAGCTGTTGGGCACAGAATGCATCCTCCCTACACGTGTAGGGAGGGATTCAAGCAAGCTTTGGCTTGCATATTCTATATAAAGGGAGCTCTCTCCCCCTTTCAAGGGTTGAGAAAATTTAAAGACAAAAAATTGACTCTCTCTCTAGAATTCTCTCTCTCTCTCTCTCTCTATATATATATATATATATTGTGCTCTATAGTGCTTGGAAGTGAGCTTTCTTCACACTTTTGCACACAACCTCTTAGCCAAACACTCCTACCTTGTTGCTAAGGTGCTTGAGGGTCTTGTGGGAGCTTCAAAAGGCTTGTTTTTGGCTCAAGAAGGTGCTGTTGTTGCTGTGCTTCCAAGGTAATCCTATTTCCCCTTTTAAAGCTTTGTTTTGGTTACTCTCTTATCCACCTTTGCATGCTATTTTAGGCTTAGCTTTCAACTACAAAAAGTTCTATTTTTAAGTGTTTAAAATGGTTGTTTAAGGCCTAGTTTGAGTTAGGGGTGGTTTACCCCCTTTGGTGGCTTCTTTTGCTTTGCTTTATGCCATCTCTTAAGGCCTTTGGGATCATCTCTTTTTGGGCTTCTTACCACTGAAACTCAGAGGAATTTCAGTGGTGGAAAGGTGGTTTTGAGGTCCCAAATGAGTGGGGGTGGTCCCCCCCTCTTTTCTTGTTTGCATGTGTTGATGGTCCTCAAAAGAGCATGTGTTTCTACTTCTTAGTGGCTTTGTTTAGGCTCATTTTTGTGACTTTATAGACCTGCCATAACTCTGTTTTTGGCTGTCTTGGTCATCTCTTGCATGCTTCTTGTACTTGTAGTGTAATCCTACTTGTAGCCTTGCAAAGTAGCATGTCTTTGTGCTTTGAATTTGCTTAGTTCAAGCATATTTTTAGCCATTATTTTCCATGTCATAACTCTGTTTTGGGTTGGTTTGGTTGCCTCTTGCATGCTCCTTGCACTTGTAGTGCAATTTTGTTCACTAGCCTAGTGTATTTAGTGTTTCAGCCTATTGATCTAGCATGTGTATGCTCTACTCCAGCACATTTTTGGCTATGTTTTAGCATGCTATAGGTCTGATTTGAGTGGTTTTGGTCATGCATGCTTGGCTTTGCATTGCAATAATGTATTTGGCTTTGCTAGCCTTGCACTTTGAGACGTCTAGCATGTTATATTTGAGCCTTTTGCATGGCATAGCACCATTTGGCATGTTATTTTAGACCATATACCTCTGCCATATTCTTCCATTTATCGCCCTTTTGTTGTGTTTGAGGTTTGGGCCTTATGCTTCGCTTGTGAGCCAACTTGCATGCATGTTTGTCTAAACTTTTGGGCTATCATTTCAGCATGTTTCGGCCTTTGTTTTGGCATGTTTTAGGTCTGTCCATACCTGGTTTGACCATTTGTGCTTGATATTGCATGCCTCTTGTGTGATGCTCTTCACTAGCCTTAGTGTTTTTGGCCCTTAACATGTCTTGCATGATTTAGTGTCTTTAGCATGTCATTTCAGTGCTAAAATATATGCCATTGCATCCCACTAATTCACTCTTTCAAAACTAGAGGACTCTCACTTTTGGACTTAACCGATTAAGGGACTAATTGGTAATCTAAAATGTGTAAACAAAATGAATCAAGTAAAACATGGCCAAGATAAGCATGTTGTTTGTATTGCATGTATTTGGATCGGACGTTAATCCAAACACGAGAAATGTGGAACGTTTCATACTCATAGTGATGAAACGTGTCACATTTCTCGGTCGTTGACGCCCTTGATTGTGCATGATAGGGTGGAGGCCTTTCGAGTCTTATGTGTGTATTCATTGAGTTTTGTACAAGCTTGATCCTTTGGCCACCATACATTGAAAATGCTTGGTTGTTGGCTCGAGAGTCAAGTGCCATACTCCTTTGAGCTTGAGATACGATAAGGAGTGTGGAAATGCATACATTTTCTTGCAAATACACTGTCTTGCCTCTGTTTGTGCTCTGTTACAGCAACAGGAGGAATTTCAGCCCTCAAGGTGTTCTTGAGATCAGAAAAAAGCAATTTGGAAATTGGTGTAATTTTCAAAGATTCAAAAGAGTGCAAACAGAGGCGTCTTGAGGCAAGGCGGTGGATTTCCGGGAGGACGCAACCGAGCATGTATATCTCTCTCACCCGTGAGGCCATTTATCGCTTTTGTTAGCTAGTTGTAGTTAATTACCAGTGCTGTAATTAATTTAGCTTAGTGCCTTGTAATATTCTAATTAGCTTAGATTAGCTAGTTATTCAATTTGGTTTGTAATAATTAATTGGCTAGAATAGTTAGTTAATTAGTTGGTTTTTAATAGTTAGCTTAATTAGCGTAGCTAGTTAGCTTTCATTTTATTCGGACCCTTCGTCGAGAGGGCAAATGTTGTAATAAGTGTGCGTGTGTCTGTGAATGTCTTCCAACCCCATGTCTTTCTCCCTTTTACTTATCCGCTTTTGATGGTTAGTTTAGGGCATATTTAAATTAGCATACCTTATACTTTGCATGTTTGCATCATTCATTTGTCTTGCATGCACCAGGCTCGGCGCATCATTCAAACCGCATTGTATTTCAATGCACTGCTTTGAATACATGTATCAAATGTCGCATTCATATGCCATCTTAGATAGCCGAGCCCATTTAGTTGCATTTTGCATGTGTTGCATTAGGCACTTAACATAGTTAGGATCATGCATTGATTTCTAACTAGTTGTTGTTTTGGCTCGGAGTACACTGTAAGTGTTTATGCTTTAGCATCCTTGCATGTGTGTAAGTGATTGCCATGACAACATGTTTGCCATGAGGCTATCTGCTTAAGTGTTTAACTGCATGAATGCTTGTGGATGAAGGCTTCATTGCTTGAATTGGAACAATTCATCAAAATGTGCGTTTTAAGCCCACTTGTTTGTGGCAAATCATGTTTTAAGCCCACTTGAGGGTGGCAAATCCACATTTTAGCCTACTTGAGGGTAGCAACTTTAAACCATTTTCGAAAAACAAACATGAGATATTTTGTTCCAAATTGAGTGATTTAGTCTATACTTGTATGCTGTGCGCATCACATAGTAATTCTAGATTAATAATCGGAATAAGAACACATGTGTTTATAAAAACAACATATCATGTTGGTAGAGGCCGATCTTTGATCGGGCGAGCAGGGGTGCTCATTTCAGGACCTTCCCCTCTCGTACCCAAGTTCCCGAGCCGAGGCAACTTTGGTGATGACAGACACGTGGCCTTAGGCACGAGTCAAGGTTTCCTAAATTTCCTAAAACAAAATATTTAGGTGGCGACTCTGAAATCTGACAAAGCAGTCCATGTTTGGCGCTTTTGATTAAAATCGATTTTCCAAAACGATTTGTTGGATTTGGACTCTTTGGTGATTTATCAGTCTTACATTGCACTTTGTGAGATTAGATTCAGAACCGTGACAGGAGTCCGAACTGTAGTAGCATGAACCCAATTCACGCCCTCTCCAAAAGGGGGGCGCGCGGAGGAAGTTCGGGCAGTCCACACCTAGGTTGCGTGTTTCACACAACCGAGTGCTCTTCAACCTATTTTGACCTCTCAATTGGGTCATTTGGTTCGATCGAAGCTCTCTACCTCTGGTTCGATTGATTCCTCTGTGTGACTCTTATTGGTGATCTCTCTATCTCTTCCTCTAGTTCACACGATCAAAGTAAGGTCTGACCTTGATGCTCGAACTCGCTCCAAACCTAGTATCTAAAATTGACTTCACCTTCTGGTTCGAGGTTCAGTTTTTTTTTTCTTTTCTCTCTCTCTCTCTCTCTCTCTCTCTCTCTCTCTCTCTCTCTTCTTTGCCTTGGTTCTCTCTCTGATTGATATTTGAGGGTGATTGGGTCATAACTCTGGTTATTATAAGTTTGATCTAACTGGTTCTTTAATTATAGCAATAACAACTCTGGTTATCTAATAGTCACTTTGCTTTGATTTTACCGTGTTGCTTGATTGAGGCTGAATTGTATAATACTGAGGCTGATAATTAGGATCTCTTAACTCTACTTGACTATCAAATTATATATTTTATGCATGTTTAATGTCAATCAGGTTAGACACAATGGAAGCATAAAATGAGCAAAAATGCAGAAAGTGTGGAGAAAAATTCTTCCAACATGTACGGAGGCCTATTCTTGCACGTGCGGCCCATCCATTGCAGCCAAGCATGCCCTAAAGAAATGGCACGTGCAGAAGCCCATTCCCGCACGTGCGGAACCCTCGCCCCACGTGCGGTGGAAATTCTCATACATGCAGCTCTACCTCAGGAAGCATGCTTGATGTTTTGAATATGGGGAAAAATTATAGAGGTATAAAAAGACAGAAAAAATGTTGGATTAGGGTTCTGAAAATTCCAAGAGGTGAAGAGGCTAGGGTTTGAAAAAATGGATTCTCAAGCTTCTAAGGCAATTTCTATGGAGGGTTCTTCTTCTTTTACTTCTTTCCACTCCTCCATGAGTGGCTAGGCTCCTCTTTCTAGGGTTTTGATGAAACCCTAGCCAAGTAAATAGGGTTTTCTCTTTGCTTTTTGATTATGTAAAGGTTTGAACAAATTGTATGGTGTTTAAGAAGTTTCAAATATATATTTTCTATTATCTTTTTAAGTATTCTACTTTCTGTAATTATTGAATGCTTTCCATACAATAATTTTCTATTCGTTCATATTCAAGGTATGAGACGAGCCATACTTCGAGGGATGAGTGGTGTTGCTACCCTAGTTTAGAGTGAACAACTCATATTACTTGAGATGGTTCGTGCCTATACATTGAACGTGATAATTTTCTTGATCAATGCTTCGAGCTTGTAGTTGTGAAGTATTATTTCGTTCGAACCATAACATAATTTATTTTCACATTGAAACCTTATTTATGTAACTAATGGTGAATTCATTACCCTAGGTTTTTCCACAATCAGTAATTTCAATTTCATTTTTAATCGCTAGTTTAATCGCTTTGTTTAAATTAATTATCTTTAGGTTATGAACAACCATCTTTTTCATCAAAATTAAATTAGGAATTTAACAATTAAATTAGTTTAATTTTCCATTTGTCCCTGTGGATCGACACCTGGACTTACCGTTATTCTAAATAATTTGGTATAGTTTAGTGTTTATTTTTGGTGTGTGAAACGACCCATCTAATTATAGCATTATGGCTGATGATAAATTGCAAGCTATCACCACTAAGTTAAATGGTACCAATTACTCTTATTGGTCTCATGTAATGAAAAATTTTATAATGGGTAAAGACATGTGGAACTATGTTATTAGTGTGACTATTAGACCCACGAAATCCTAAGAAACTGAGGCCGATGTTGCTAAATGGGATAAGGAAAATGCACAAATTCTTACGTGGTTTCATAATTCAGTTCAAACTATCATTGGTATGAATTTTGCCAAGTATTCTACTTCTAAACAAGTTTGGGACTATTTGAAAATTATGTACCTTGAGTCTAACTTTACAAAACAGTATGAACTTGAGATGTCTATTCGTAGTGCTAGTCTGAGAGATAAGTCCATTTGGGAGTTCTACAATGAGATGACTACTTATTGGGATCAACTTGCTTTGATGGAACCATCAGATTTTCAGTTACTTGACAGTTATACCAAGTATCGGGAGAAACAACATCTTGTTCAATTTCTTATGGCCCTTCGTGATCAGTTTGAGCATCAGTCTCCCTTGCCTTCTGTGGATAGTGCTGTTCGTGAGCTTATTGTTGAAGAAACTTGGTTTAAGGTGGCTTATGGTGCCTCCTACTTCTTACCACTCCTCTACTCTTGTCCACCCCACATTCTCCTTTATTTCAGGTTATTGGTAAGCCCAAGCCTCGGGTCTCCATGGATAAGTGTAGCTTCTGTCATTAGAAAGGCCATTGGAAACATGCTTGTCCTAAACTTTTGCAGCCCAAGGGTCGTTCATCTTGTCCACTATCCTCTAAGCCGACATTTTCGGGATCTTGCTCATTTCTTGCCTTTTCTACACCAGTTTCTGATAATGGTCCGTCTTCCAATATACAATCTATGTTTGAGCAATTCAAGTCTTTCATGGTGGCAATCCAAATTTTTCATCCCAAGCCTCCGCTATGACTATCACTCAGTTAGGTTTGTCTGGTTCATCATCTTTAGGTAATATCCACATTTCATGGATTTTTTATTCTGGTTGTTCATATCATATGACCCTTGTTGCATGTCTCCTCAGTAATTGTGTTTTCCCCCTTCTTCTTCTATCACTATTGCTACTGCTAATGGTTTCTTTTATGCCTGTATACTCTATTGGTTCTATTTCCTTTTCTCATTTGTCTCTTTCTCATGTGTATTTTATGTGCCTCACTGCTCACTTCAGTCTTATTTCTATTAGTCAATTATCTGATTCCAGTTTTGATGTTGTTTTCTCTTCTTCTCATTGTGTTGTGCAGGATTCGGTATCCAAGAGGCAGATTAGGATCGAGCATAGAGTTGGAGAACTATATATCTTGGACAACTTGCATGTTCCTCTAGAAGTGTCATCTACTTGTATTGTCCTCTTTTTGTTTAAACAATAAGTCTTCTTTATTTTATATTTGGCATTCTAGGTTAGGTCATCTGTCGAGTGATCATTTGAGGATGTTAGTTCGGTCTGGACATTTAGGCAATTTTCCCATTTATGATATTTTTGAGTGTCGTGGTTGTACAATGGCTAAAATGTTTGCTCTTCCTTTTAATAAAAGTAGTTCTATTTTATCTTCTCCTTTTTAATTGGTTCATACTGATGTTTGGAGTCCTTCCCCTATAGTTACCAAGAGTGGTTCACAATATTATGTGTCTTTTATGGATAATTACAGTCGGTTTACCTAGGTTTATTTGATGACTCAAAAATTTGATTTTTTCAAAATATATTCTAATTTTCACTCCATGATTCGCACTCAGTTTTCCACCATCATTAAAGTTCTCCATTTTGATTTAGAGGGTGAGCATTACTTGTCTGAGTTTGAGGAGTTTTTAACTACTCATGGCACTATTCATCAGTCTTCGTGTTCTAACACTCTTGCACAAAAATGGTCGAGTTGAGCACAAACATCGCCATCTCCTTGATACAACTCGCTCTTTGTTGCTCTCGTCTTTTGTCCGTTCTGTTTTCTGGGGAGAAGTTGTGCATAACTGCTGCATATTTTCTCAATCGGATGCCTATTCCTCTTCTCTCAGGCTCATCTCCATATGAACGTCTTTTTGGTGTTACTCCCAATTATTCTCTTCTTCGTATTTTCAGTTTTGTATACTTTGTGCTCCTTCCTAAATGGGTGTGCTCTAAGCTTAGTTCTCGGTTGTGTCCTATGTGTTTTTTTAGGGGTATTGCATTAATCAAAAATGTTATCGGTGCTACAATCATGCCACTAAAAAGCTATATGTATCTAGGCATGTCACCTTTTTAGAAAAACTACCCTACTATACTATACCTTCCACCTCTGTCCCTATTACCAAAGATGAATTGGTTCACATTGACCCATTTTCTCTTGATATTTCTCCCGATGAGTTTTGTTTCTGATCTTGAGGTCTATACTTTGCCATTTACTAGCACTTCTGATATCTCTCCAGCTACTTCCTCTCCAGCTCCTACTTCCCCTGCTCCCTCTTCTTGTTTATCAACACCGTAAAGCACTTCTGAGCTCGCCTATCTCTAGCTCTACTGTCCCTCCAGCTATTTTTTTAGATCTCGTTCATCTTGCACATCGCTTTCCAAAGCGAGACCGTCATCCTCCGAACTGGTATGGTTTTGGTAATACATGTTTTTCCCCTTTCCTATCAGTCTTTTCTTTATTGTCTTCATACTTATTTTGAGCCCAGGTCCTACAAGGAAGCTTGTCATGATCCTAATTAGATTGTTGCTATGAATAACGAGTTACCTGCTTTGGCTAACACTCAAACTTGGGATTTGGTTCCATTATTTCCTGACAAGAATGTTGTAGGCTATAAATGGGTCTATAAGGTCAAAACCCTTTCTGATGGGTCTTTGAAATGGTATAAAGCTCGTTTGGTTGCCTAGGGCTTTTCTCAGGAGTATATGATTGATTACGATGAGATTTTTGCCCCCGTTGCCAAGATGACTACTGTTC